>CM032232.1:53930000-54257500 GCA_019009955.1 Riptortus pedestris
CTGCGGTATCGTAATTGTGCTCTTCCACTGTTCGCGGAGGAATCAACTCCGCGAAGAGTGAAGTAGGCACAAGACCTCCATGACGTTATCCACCGCCACTCATCCTTGCCCTGGACTGGGACCTTGCTGCTAGCGCATCCAGCCTCGAGGGGGACCGGCAGGAAAGGGCTAGAAGAAGAGAAGGTGGGAGCCTAGTGCGGCTATTGAAAGAAGCCATTATCATCAAAGTGAAAACCCCCTCAAAATGCAGGAGTAGGCCTAAAAGCGCCCGTCGGGCGATAAGGCTGGGAGGAAACAAGGAGGGGAAGAAACCACGACAATAAAATAGTGAGTACTCACATTTATCTCAAAATTCAACGCCCTTCGAAGCCAACAGGCATAAACCCCATAATGGGCCCCACCAAGCAACATGTTCCACCATGAGTTCAACCCAACCCACAGCAGCTCACCAATCGAACATCATTAGACATTAAAAGATTTCCTTATCATTTGTTCTTATTATCGACCACAAACATGGTCCATGTAATTATATCTATTGTACATATCCATGCCTTATAATTTGCACCACCACCATTCATTGCACCATACAGTCCACTCTCCCAAACACACAAAAAGGGGCGAAGGGGCATCTCCCTATATATCCTTAAATGGGAAGCCTCTTCGATCCCCAAACATCCACGATATTTCGCCGATATTCCAATCGGCTTAACCAAATACACGACTGTTGAGGAAAAACATCTATCATAATGTTATGAAAATACTAAGATCACTAAGTGCTTTTGTTAATCCAATCTTTATATTCCGACGCGAAATCATTTTTTATTTCATTGACGGGTAGTAGGATTTATTAAAATAACTTTTTCTAACATTCACTCACCATCTATTCCTTTACGAGTATTACAAGTGAATGGCCGAGGACATAAGGATGACTGCCTTCGTTATGTGATAAAAATGACGGGATTACTTGGTGCATAAATTAATCCACATTAAATATTATCATTAGACATTTACCCCATCGAAAACGGGTAAAATGTAACGGTAGTGTATGTGTATATATTGAATATGTAGCCATACATTGTAGAAACCAAAAACATTTTTTCCTACTTTACAACACCTTATTTGTTTTCATCCCCAAAGTATTTCGAGCGGATTGAGCTCCTTCTCAAGGGATTTATTTTTCTCTGAAAACACGGTTTTTAAATTCATATAATTTTGAATAAATTCTATTTCCAAACTGTCTCCTATTATAATTTCGTTACCTAAATTAAATAATCTATATTTATATGTTTAATTAACATTGCCAAATTGTTTTCTTATAAGATAGAAATGTACAAAAATTTCATTTATGATCCCTTAAAACTATATTTGTATTCGTTGTATTACAACAGGACAATGATTAACTAAAGAATGTAAATACATATCTCAGTTAATATTCAAGATAGAGAAAATGTGTATTTAGTGTATATTCATAGGACATGGACATTTAACTTGGAATAATATTGGTTGTATTACTTTGTTCGATCCCAATTATTGTAAGGGAGATACTACTATAGCTGATTTCCTTTAAGGGATATCTGCTAATATAATAGAATAAATTATGTTAATATGACATTAATGAATACGAATGGTGTCAGAATCGATAAGAGTACTAACTAGAGTTAAGATAAGTTTACTAACCATTGTTTTGTGTGAGAATGTGTATTTTATTTAGTGAGCTCCGCAACTAGGGGATAATGAGAATGTTACTATCAGCGTTATTGCTTTAATTCTGTTGTTTTATTTGAAAACATAATAAATAAATCTAAAAAAATCTGTTTAAAATATGGCAGATGAAAGTGGTATTATTTATTCTTCTGCCATATTTTTTTAAACTTTTTTTTCAGATTGATGACGATAAGGAGCTACATAGCTCGAAACGCGTTGGGGATGAAAATAAATAAGCTATTTTTCATAGTTTGGTTGCAATGGCCATCAGTAAAAACACCATTCTTTCCCCGCTGATATTATTCAATATTGCCCTACATGTATCGTTGATTATATACCACCTCTTCAGAGGCCTTTCCAGTTATGAGATGCTCGTTCCCTCTTTTCATTCTTTGAAACCAACCCCTCCGCAATGGAGAGGCCGTTGAAACTCCTAAGAATTGATTATTAAAGCATCTGTTACTTCAATATTTATATTTTGATGTGAAACGATTTTTATTTCATTGACGAATAACAGAAATTCCTGTTATCTCTTTTAAATAACGGAATTTTCAACTTGGCTGGAGTTAAACTTTACGTTAAAACACTTTAGTCAACAACTTTGTGAATCGATAAATTGTAGAGAACATACTGTGTTTAGTATCCGGTGGCCAATTGAAACTTCTCCGAGGTAACCACAGTAATTTGGTTTTCAATTAAGTAGACAAACGTTTAAGCTAGCTTCCAAATGACCTCTTTTCGAGCAGCTTATTAAGGTTCTTTTAATTGACTGAATGCGTGCTTGATTGTAATTTAAAAAGGCCTGGACATATTAAAGAACTAAATCATACTGGATGGGAGTAGCGAGGCATAATTCATTTCTTGAAAACACTCGTTGCTTTTTCCTAAAAACTTAAAATAATATTTCATTTTCTTTTTAATAGTAGTTAGTTGTTAATATATTATGATTATTGTCCTGTAATCATACTCATTATGGGGCTAATTGGAGGTTTTAATCACCATCTCTCGTGCAACCATGTTCATCTCCATTTTTCACGTGAATGTCACATCTGTGCTCTCTTATTCATGCCCCTAAGCTGTTGAAAGAGGATGGGTTTTGGAAGACGTTTTCCTCAATATCTACAAAACTAATGAGGCTAGATCTTTGAAACTGAGACTTATGATTAATATCATTGAGAAGAAACTGAACATTTACCAGGTCATTTAGGTAAGAACTTCTTAATTAGCTGGTTTTATTTCCTAGTACGAAGTAAAGCAAGTATTGTTAGTAACAATCAATTTCGGTTTTACCATTTAAACAGAATTGTCCTTTTTGACTATTTTTGGACTCATATCTAAAACGACAATTAAAATGTTGAGAGTTTATATTTAAGAATGCTATACCGTCTAGCTGTGCAACTCTCCTTTTGATCAAAATCGACTAACGTGCGGTTCAGCGAGAAGTAATACAACAAAATAAAAATGTTATTTTATGTGAAAAATATCTGTATTTCGAATAAATACCGTCAAGCTTGAACATTTTTGAAACAGTTTGAATAAGGAACCTCAGGGGAAAAATATTTCCAAGAATGACGTTCTTTCTTTCCATAAGTTAAATCCTTCTCCCAATTATGACTCCTTTTAGCAGATTTCCCTTAAGAGAAATCAGCTATTAAGGTCGTACTCATGAGGCGAATTTCGAATTTTTTCGTCAAATGTCAATCGATCCTACCTAGGAGATAACGTAAATGTGGTCCGTACAAAACTGTATATATATATATATATATATATATATATATATTAGTCTGTTACCGCTCTAGCGGTCGCAATTATTGTTTAATAGTTACCAAACTCGATACTTAGTCGTTTTATGTAAAAAGAAAGATTAAGTTCGTTTACAGCTGAAAGGGCAGGGGGAGGGGGGGTTTAGAGGGAAGGAATTTTGAAAATTCGAAATATCTCTGCTACTATAAGTCGGATCGAACAATTGCATAAAATCAATCTTATTGCTAATTAAATTTACTATAAATATTGTTATAGAACAATAGACATATTTTCCGTATAATGAGTATTAACCGAGATATTTGGATTTTTTAGTTTCACGCTATCAGGAAAACCCCACTCCTACTAGTGTCATATTAATAATGCGCTGTTATATCCTAGAGCACAAGGCTAAATACCAAATATTGTTTTCATTGAAGTTTTTTTTTGGTGAGATAAATGCAAATACTTTTTGTTGCCCCCCCCCTTTTCCTCTTCATGGATCACTAAAATTTAAGTGATTGAGATAAAATTGATTCTGAATCATCACAAATTGCATCACTAGCTTTAGTAAATTTTTTTCATGAAATTAATTTGTTATATTCAGTTATATTTCGTCAATCGTTTGTCTTTCCGGTCTTTCTCTCTATTCAGCACTACGAGGTTGGCTGGCCTGTTTGTTTTCAGCCGGTATCCGTTGTAGAGATTATTAACTTTTAAAATGACTGAAAGATTTCTCATTACCGTTTGTATTGATTCACTCAACATTCAAGGTAGTGTTACCTGTATGTATATTAATCTATTGTGAACCTTTGCGGGGGAAATCTGCTTAGTTTATGCAGCCCCTGCGTCACCGACTTTTTTAAATTTTATGACACTTCACGCCACTGTTCCACAGGATATGCAATATGACGACCAATTGAAGAAGCTATTTGGTGGGCTCTGAGTCATACTGTCGTGTCCAAACAAATTGATGAATTACTTTGGCCATATTGGGTGTCTCTGTTTGATTCATGATGATTGGTATTCTGGGGAGAGAGTAGCCTGGTTTGACAGCTGCAATGGAGGAAAGCTATTAAGAAACTTTTACCCCCGCTCCTGTCTAGAATCTCGGAGGCATTTCAGTATGCAGTTTCCTTCTCTTAGTTCCAAGTGTATAAGGGACGTTTCGCAAAATTACTTTACTCCGGAGATCTATTACCCTCGTACTTAAAAACCCATTCTGTTAGTCAGGGAAATGAGTAAAAGTGTTCTTATTGATGTAAGAAAAAGGGGAAAAAACTGATTAACTACAAAAGCTAATTTGAGGGTTCCGCCAATAAATTTAATAGCAAGGCCCTTATTATGAGCCGAGAGACAATAAAGGAAACGTAAGGTTATAAAAGAGGAAGAGAGAAGGTTAGAGTGACAATGTAAAGCGCTGATAGAGGAAGTATGAGGAACTAACTTAAGATATGTCTCCACAGGGAAATTACTCCTGGGGCCGGAACTTACCTCCCTAAATAACCTGGACTCATGAAGCCTTCCCCTTCCCATCAGTCATACCAACCTCCTTGTCTTTTCATTAGATTATATCTCGCTGTAAATTAATTGGAGGTAGAATTCCTATAAACAAACCAACCCCAAGGTATAATCAGCTAATGGTTATTTAACTTTAGAAAAGTCAAGTGACTCAGTTAAAGAAGTCTGCTTTTCCCTACAGTCTGCATCCAATTAACTACTTTTTACACATCCGTGCCTATGTAGCAAACATGCTTTTAAATAGGAGTGTTTTATGACGTTACGGAACTTACCTTCCTAATTAATATGGACTCAAATTTTATTTAATGTACCTGAACAGTAGGTTTCTCTTCAGAACTCGCCTCTCTCCTGAGAATACCAATAATCATGAATCAAGCGAAGCTAACCAGCCTAAAGTAATACTTCAATTTGATTCTGAGTCCAGAACCCCTGTGGATAACTCAGAACCACCCGAATGGCAACTTTATTGATCCAAATATATTCCATCTAAAGATAAATCAGTTTCAGATAAGGCGTTCTGGAATACCCTGATCCGACTCGCAAGTCCTTCCCACGGACATCTGACACACACAAACAAACTGGCAGCATTACAGCAATATAAAGCCATTGAATAAACACTCATGACCGAAACCCATCTAATAATAATATTTTTTCATCTGGATATAAAACATAGAATACTGATCCTGCATGGAGGCTCCACCATCATCTTACTTTCCAGTATTCCACTTGTCCAGAATCCATTCGTTTTTTTAACGTCTGCAATGTGCTTTTGTCACTCCCCAAATCTACAAACATGTCAACTTAAGTAAAAGCCCGTCACGTTGGGGCTGCATGAACTAAGCAGATTTCTCATGCCCTTGGTATGAGACACTTATGATCTTATCTTACCACGTATTCTCTATTTCTATGTAAAACACAGTTGACTAAAAGTGTTAGGGCTGGGTGGGTTTACTGAATGCTGAAAACAAGAAAGTATAAATATCTCGCTTGAAACTTGAGTCCAACAAATTTAGAACATTTTAGATCGTCAATAGTTTAACAAGATTGATTCTATAACCCTTTAATATAGAATATTTCAGATATTAACTAATGCGATCTCTAGTGTTGGGATTAAATATCGACTACGGTATAGAAGAAATAAATATTTTTGATTGAAAAAGTACGTATTTGCATATATATCAGGCAGTAAACGTTCAATGGTAACAATATTTGGTATTTAGGCTTGGAATAAAGTGGTTCATGATATAACAGTTTAGTTACATTTAGTTTAGCATGAAACGCTTACATATCGAGTTCAGATACTATCAAACAAGTACTGCGGTCTCTAAAATGGTAACAGACAAGTATATATATATATATATATATATATATAATTTTGATAGGACCACAGGAACACATTTCTACTATATAGAATAGATGGACATTTCAAGAAAGGTTTCTAAAATCGCGGCATGAGTACGACCGGATAAGGAAAATCCGCTTATAGCCCACAACATATTAAATAACTCCCTCAGTTTTTGAGTCTGAGAAAATTGTGTAAAATGAAAATTAAAGCACTTTACTTTATCAACAAGATTGGTTTTATTAAATCGAGTTGATCAATGTACACTGAACGCTATGAAATTAAAATTGTAGCTGGTATAGCGTTTATACACACACACACACACATATTGAACTAACTTATCTTTTTTTATCTAGAGGGTTCGTTTGATGAGTTACGTTGGATACATTTTTCGAAAATTACGTTATGATTACAACCTCAAAAGCAGATAACCCTCGAGAGAAACTCTTTAAAACATCCTGCTTCATCTATGAGTTATAAATGTTTTGATATTTTGCTAACTTTCATTAATTGTTCTCAGTTTAGTACAAAACTTTGTTCTCGGAGTTGGTAATACACTCGCTCACTAAATTCCTACATTCGCGTACACTTTACATAAGTCTACAAGTTTAATTTGAAGGGAGAAAGAAGTTTTTTCTCTGTAAAAGTTCTCTTGGAACATTTCAGGCTTAGGATGAAGGAAGTTAAAGCTGAATTCCAGTGGTTCTCCGTCTACGAAATCTTTCTGCTAGCTTTCTGTAAACTATGTTGTCATTACTAAGCTTTGAGGGCTATGGACGACACTCATAGTTTCATTCTCAATGGCATAAATATTAATAGTTTCTACAAATAACTTTAATTATTTCTTCTCTATTTCCGATATAACTTTTGGTTGAATAATTTGTTTAACATAAATATTATCTCCAGGAACTACAGATAAATCTCGAAGGTGCCAAGGTTAAAATATATCATTGGTGGAAGTTCAATTAATTGACATCTTCTGGAAAATTTTATGAGTTTTCATGAAGCCAGGAAATTATATTGTCTTCAATAAACAATTAATAGCCCAAATTTTCTTATGATATACTTGATTAATTTTATTTTTTTATTGATTCTGCAAAATTGGTTATCTTTTTTGGGGTGAATTACAAGCCTGTCATGCAAGGGCTGTGCAAATTAAGCAGATTTCCTACGTGCTGGGCACGCTACTCATTTGACATCTGAAATTTAAGGTTTGATGCTTTGTGACACATATTCTAGAAGTGAGAATTCCATTAGTAGGAGTAGGGTGTTTACAGAACCCCGATAACTGGAAAATTCAAATATCTCGTTAATACTAGAGTTAATGAATAAAATTATTAAAGAACTATTGTAGAAAGTTAAATTTGAAGTATGTAATGTAAGTATAACATATATTTTATTTGTCATCATACGCTCAACGACCATTGAACAGTATAACAGTGTTGCGAAAACTACGTACATGAAAAAATTAAACAGAGTTAATCGCATATTTAAGAAGTACTAAGTAGATGAAAGGAGCCGATTGACGGAAGGACCATGGAGGTGTCTCCACGCCCACTCTCGAATGTAGACCATTCTCGGCCCTTTTTCTTTGATCTTAACGGCCGGATATAAAAGTGGCCCAGCTCGCCCCGAGAGTTGGTTTGTTCTCAGTTCACTTCTAGTAAATTACAGTGCGTTCATTGCTGCTTTAGTGAATAGTGCCTTTCGTTTCGGTACAGTGTTTTATGTAAAAACAGTGTAGTGCCGTGTTCATTGTGAAGATCAGTGCAGGGCCCTGTTTTTTATTTTATTTTATTTATTTATTTTTTTATGAAATCAGTAATCGTAAGCTATTGTATTGTGCAATAAGTAGTGAAGTTATCAGTGCATACTGTGAGTAATAGTTGAGAATAATTTTCTAAGTGTGTAGTGTCAAATAAATTGTGCTGTGATAAAGCATGTGTGCTTAATTTTGCAATCCAAAAAAACTCTAATAAACAATATTTATTATTTTTGAAATAAACGTAACAATATATATATATATATATATATATATATATATATATATATATATAATTTTTAATGGGTCTCATTTCTCCTCATTAGTTGGGATCGATGAATATGTGAAGACAATTTTTTATTAAATCGCTGTATGAGTACAACCTCAATAGCCGAAAGTTCGAAATATCTCCGTTATTATAAGTTGAAAAATTGCATACACTCTTATTGTAAATTTAATGAACTATAAATGTTTTTACGTACAAATTATCTATAATATGTATATTGACCTAGATTGCTGGGCTTTTAGTTTCCATCCTTCAGTAAACTTCTACTTCTACTCATGTTTTACTAACAATTAACTGATATATTATGAACCTCTATATTATAAACTGAAATAGTACATATTGTTTTCAAGAAACCTTTATTGTGCGAGATACATGCAAATTCGTGGTGTGTTGATCAATTAAGAGTTTACGTTCTTATAAGAACGAATATATTTATTTGATCTATACTACACTCGGTATTTAACCGTTTCAGTTAACACTAAACACTATATTTGTTGTTGTGGTCCTGGAACAGTGAGGGCATATGAGGGGTGGGGGATTTGAAATATCAAAATATCTCAGTTATGATAAGTCTGAATGAAAATATTATAATACCAATCTTATTACACACAGGTGGTTAGATGTTCTATGGTTTTTTTCCGTAACTAAAGTATTAAGCGAATTACTCGTGCTTTTATGTTTTCAACATTGAGTCCCCCGATGGTGCCTTCTACTCCTCGGTTTTTTACATAGAAATAGAGAATATGTTGTGAGGGGAGATCATATGTGTGCTATTCTAGCTGGAGGGAAATCTGCTTAACTTACGCAGCCCCTGTGTGATGAACTTTATATGATATGTACACTTGTGCTTACCAGACTGAGGGAGTTCTGTAATAAAGTATTTTGTTGCTCTATCCTTCTATTAAGCCTTGAGCCCTGATGATTGCACAAATTGAAAACTCCTTTTATTGGCATAATATTGTTATTATGGCAGAATTCCGCCTTTCATTGACTGTTAAAACTTATCAAATAAAACGAGTCCAAATAAAACTGGAATACAACCCGAATGGGCAGAGTATAATAAAAACTTGCGGGAGTACATAAGAAAGGCTCTTACTAAAATTTATTTTCCTCTTCATTGAAACAATGTTTTTTTTTTCTTTAAAGACCTATTCTTCTCTGTATTAAAGTTTTATTAAGTAATTCTTTTTATTTTTCATTTGGCTAGAGTTTAATGGTGGTTTCTCTTCCAATATCAGAGTACATACAATTGTATTTTAAACTCTGTAGTTAACCAATCTTTGGAGAACCATGTTGACAATATGATTTTGATTATTTATGTATTTGGAGCTTCGCAAATGTGGTGATGTTTTTCCAGGAAAAAACTGTATAAAAGTAAAATCGAAACAAAATTAACTAATTTAAACAAAAATTAAAACTACACAACCGAAATTGAACACGAAAAATAGAAATGCAACACAAAATAAAAGTCCGTCACGCAGGGGCTGCGTAAACTAAGCAGATTTCCCAACGTGCAGTTTTAAAATAGAGAAATTTCAGAATAGAGAGTCAAACAGTTACGGGAACGGCCCGTACTAGCTCTTGACGGAAACTCACGACTAGACCCGAAGTTAGCCGATCACATCTCAGAAGCTGAAAACAGAAAAATGCAAATATCTCGGTTAATATTCAAGATACAGAATTAAAGTGTATAACATTATTTATAGTAAGTTTAATTTGAAATAAGATTGATTCTATATAATTTTCGATCCGACGTATAGTAATGGAGATATTTCGGATTTTCGAAAATCCTCCCCTCTAAACCCCCCCCCTCCCACTGGTCCGATTTCAGCTATTAACGAACTTGATCTTTATTTTTGCATAAAACGTTTAAATATCGAGTTTGGTAACGATCAAACGAAAATTACGACCGCTAGAGCGTTAACAGACAAATATATATATATATTTTTGAACGGACCTCATTTTCGTCATCTCCTGGGTAGGATCGATGGACATTTGAAGAAATTTTTCGAAACTCGCGTCATGAGTACGACCTCAATAGCTGATTTCCCTTAAGGGAAATCTGCTAAAACAAAATGGAAGACTAAGAACAGAAATGGAACACAAAAAAACAGAAATGGAACACAAAAAACTGAAATGGAACAAAAAAACAAAATGGAACGTAAAGAATTTTGATTAAGTAGAAACCAATATTGTTAGGACAATTTTATGCTTGCTGGTTTCACATGTATTTTATATAATTTATGTCTCATAAAAGGCCAACTACTCTAATAATATATGAATTCTTTCACGCCAAGGAAGCATAGTGTAAGCGTACCTTCCATTTGCAAGAGAGGATATTGTACTCCTGTTAAAACGTTGAAGTAAAGAGCGCGAAGCATGGAGAGTTATAATAAAGCGAATGAAAGAGAAATATTGTTCTATAAATTCGGACTATTTGCTAACAAATTATGTATGAAAATGTGAAGTTTGTTTTCGATATCTTAGAATCTGTGGCAGCTTGACAGCGAACAGACCAAAATGTCTATATAAATAATTTTTAAATTCAAGTATTTCATATTTTTAAGATTTGAAGTATTTTTTGTGTAATTTTGCTATATGATCAAACCCAAAAGCAAATTTTGATTTGGTAAAACAACTTTGGGTAATGATTGTCTACCTAAAGCCAAACTCTGCGTCAAACTGGCGCAGTGGAAAGTTCATGGGCCGATATGGAAAAGAAGAAAGAGCCTTTAAAATATTGAATTCCATCCATCGAAGGGGGTTAAATTCTTGAAGCGCCCTCTATCGAAGCCCTCCCATTTCTTCATACCCTGCATTATATACTGACAGCCAGCTTTAGCCTACCAGGTGAGAAAAATTTTCTCCCTTTTTCAGAAGATAACTCTGAACCCCCATTAGTCTCTAAATCCGATATTTCGGGATAAACATTTTTCTCTCAGGGGGATTGGAAACAGTGCTCTTTCTCATCCTAAATTTTATATTTTAACTCCGAATGGGAATTTGCCTCCCATAAATCTTCCGACTCATGAAACTTGCTGTCCCTTCTTAAAAAAATAACAGCACTCATTTCTTGTCGGTTTGCTTTCTTCAGATATTATGGAGAATGCCGCAAGAAGATTAGAAAGTTGTAAATTTAGACATTTTTTTAAATGTGTCGTTTGATAATTGGACTATAGCTTGTTGTTTTAAGACAAAACAGCGTCTGACATGCCTTTACAGAAGATGATCTGTGGAAGAGAAATAAGTACGGATTTAAGGTAACATCTCGTAGCATATAAGGCTCCAACTTCACGACACATTCCATAATTACATCCCGTTAGACGTAGACTTCATTAGACCCACACTCTAGGACACCTAGAACATAAGGGCCTACTTCACGTTACGTATCACATAAGGCCTCCAGTTCACGCCACTTTGCATTTAAAGCTCCAATTTCAAGGGGCATACACATTAGCACCAACCTCACGTCAAGTAGCTCATAAGGCCATTTCCTCACGCCACTTACCATATAAAGTCCCCTAATTCTTGGCAAGCACACATAAGCCACAACCTCACGTCAAGTAGCTCGCTCATAAGGCCATTACATCACGTCAAGTAGCTCGCTCATAAGGCCATTACATCACGTCAAGTAGCTCATAAGACCATTTCCTCACGCCACTTACCATATAAAGTCCCCTACTTTATGATAAGTACACATAAGCCCTAACCTCACGTCAAATAGCTCGCTCATAAAACCATTACCTCACGCCACTTACCATATAATTCATGGCAAGTACACATAAGCCCCAAACATCACTCCAAGTAGCACAATACCCCAACGTCACGTCTAGTACACCATTAGGTCACGTAGCAGGCAATGTCTCTACTTCATACAATTTAGTACGAAGGCACCAACATTTTTTTTTTTTAAATGCTTATAATAGTTTTAAGTTTAATGCTTATTTTAATAGTTTCTATTTTAATGTTTATTTAATAGTTTTTTTGTAATAGCTTATGTCCAATGTTTATTTAATAGTTTTTTTGTAATAGCTCATGTCCAATGTTTATTTTAATAGTTTTTGATATTAATAGTTGAAGTCTATTTAATAGCTTTGTTTTTAGTATTTATTTAAATAATTAGTCTTATAATTTAATTGTTGTATTTTATACCTGTGACACCGGTACTTAGGTTTCAATGCACACAGCCAAGAACCCCCTCACAAAAAAATTTATATATATAATTAAAAAAAAATGGAGGGGGGTTGAAACAGAAAAGAAAGAAAATAATGAAACAGAAATATTGATAAAAGTGAAGTAAAAGTTAAAAAAAAGGGGAAAAATAAAAAAAAAACGACCTTGTGCACATGTGTCTGCGATTTCCCATGGTCGGGGAATTCAAATACGACTCGACAAGCGGTGGGCATTGATGACCGATGTTTTTTTGCCCAAAATCCAACAAACAAACATCCAACATTACGTATGTAGTACATAAGTCCCCAATTATATATTTACATGTATCTAAGCCATAATTGAAATATAAAAAAAAAAAGGGAGCACTATGAAAATCGAATCTGCGGTCGTGTTCTAACTCGAGTGGTTGCTTCGGAATATTCCATTGGGTTCAACCCTTGTCAGTTACAATCCTTGAAGGCCAGTTCCAAGTGGAACGTACTGCTGAACACCAGCTCGGAGTGTTGTATACGGAAAGGCTTTCAATAGTTAGTAGATTGCCATGTTCTCTGAATTTCAGATTGGGTTCTCGGATGTTACTTGTCGAGAGCTTGTCAAAAGATATGGCCAGAATCGCCATTTATTATACAACCATGGAGATATTCCACAGCGACTTTGAAGTTTCTAGGCCAGCGCTGGAGAAAACCGTGATTACATTCTGAGAAAATATCTTTCACACGACTATATTTGTTACAATAAATTTATTTTTAAACAAACGCTCTTCAAAGTTACGTAGATTATGTTTGAAACTTTTTTAGACCGCCTGGCAAATATTTAGATGAATTTTTAGATGAGTGCTGGAAAAATCTAAGTAAAATGATTAAAAATATATGATATTTTCATGTGCGGTTTGTTTAAAAAGCCTTTCTGATGATTTAAGGTTTTTAAAATACGCACTAGATTTTGATGAAAGGTTTGTTTAGGTTGCCGAAAAAATTATATAAGTTTATCAAAAATTACCTTTATTATGACGAACGGTTTGTCACACACAACTATCATTACTTACATATATTTTACAGTTATTTTGTATGTATATCATTTTCACATTACTAAACGTATTTATGTAATCATCTTAATTGGTTGTTTCTTTCAGGGTCTGAGGGACAATTCTACCGACGCGTGCGAAGAACACGACCCGTGTCAACATGGGGGCATCTGTATATCGACGGACAGTGGTCCTATATGCGAATGCAGGAATTTGGACTACGAGGGGATATTTTGCGAAAAAGGTGAGTTAAAACAATTTATAACTTCATTGTTTTCCTAAGCTGTTTCATTTATCCTTTTGAAGGTAAAATCTTGCAAGACATAGGAATTCTGTTGTCATACCTGTTGGTGAAGACCGTCGTCACTGGCTGATGGTTGAGGACAGTTGGGAAACGCTTTCGTTGCGATGGCAACATCTTCTCTCCGTCTAAAATTGTACTGAGTTTAGATGTCCATTAGTCAGTAGGTTTTATATGTGTTTCCCCCGTATTAAACCTACTGACTAAAAGACTAACTCAGTACAAGTTTAGACTTCTTGAAGATGGTGCCATCGCATCGAAAGCGCTTGCCAGACGTTCTCAATCGACAGCCAGTGACGTCGGTGTCACAGTTATGACAACAGAATTCTTATTATGGCAACAATATAATTTATACTGGCGGTTCTAACCCTTCATTTGATTTATAATAATTCAGTTGGATAATGAAAAAGTCCATCACGCTGCGTGAACTAAGCAGATTTCCCACGTGAAGTTTTACAATAGAGAAATTTCACGAGAGCTGAAAAGTTAAGGAAACGGCCATCTTTTGGCGGGAAACTCACTCTCATCCGTTACCCACCCATATTTAATAAAAATGCAAATATCTCGGTTAATATTCAAGATAGAGTATAAATGTATATAACAATATTTATAGTAAATTAATTTGCAATATGATTGATTCTATACAATTTTTAGATCCGACGTATAGTAACGAAGATATTTCAAAAATCCTCCCCTCTAAACCCCCCCCCTCCCACTATTTCTATTTCAGCCATTAACGAACTTGGTCTTTCTTTTTTCATAAAACGACTAAATATCGAGTTTGGTAACGATCAAACAAAAATTGCGACCGCTAAAGCGGTAACAGACAAATATATATATATATATATATATATATATATATATACACGCACAGTTTTTAACGGACCTCATTTTCGTCATCTACTAGGTAGGATCGATGGACATTTGAAGAAAAATGTCGAAAATTCCATCATGATTGCGACCTCAATAGCTGATTTCCCTGAAGGGAAATCTGCTAAAATGAGTGCTCCTTACCAAATTAAAATTTTATGAATATACAATGTAAATTTTAATCAAAGTCTTGGGTACAGTTTAATTTTTATTTTTGAAAATAAGCGAGTTATCCATTAGGAATCAGTTACTGAAATATATTGTTGGAAAATCTTAGCAAATGTTTCCTTAGAGAAGGCATTGCGAATATTTCTTTAGGAAACTGTCACTAAATTTTCCCTCAGAGAAGAATTTTATTCTTTCAAACTGAATCTCATTGGATAAAAAACAATTTAATCTGATGATTTTATACCAGCTGATAAATGTTATTTTAATTAATAAATTTTCATCTTTTGTTGAACAGATGTAATTTTAAAAAACAGCTTTATATTTTTAATGTGCAATAATGAAACTTTATATAAAACCTATCTTTTTGTTAATCATTTCTGTTAACAAACTCTATCTTCAGTTAACACGAAATATTTAAATATCGAGAGTGGTAACGATCAAGCTCCTCATTTTCGTAATGTCCTTGGTAGGATCGGTATTATAAAAAAATGTTTCAAAAACCGTGTCATGACTACAGTCTCAATTGCTGATTCCCCTTAATGGAAATTTGCTAAAATGGAAAATTATGGTCGATTGGAAGTTGGATATTGGGACTATCCTCTCATTTTCCTTTTCCAGAATTTCCCTCACCATTGTTAACTCAACATTCTACTATAATTGGAGTTAAAATCAAGCTTTTCCTTAAGACGGTTCCACAACAGCTTCTCAACTCTATCAAATTTTCTCAGAATCTGTACGGAGATTCTTTGAAGGGAGTACGCGGTTTGAAGGTGCAGGTCGGTGGAGGGTAACCAGGACTGTCTACTTCACAGTGCTTCCGAGAAACTGAATTAACATTTACCCCATGAACATGAGCTGTGCCTTTGTCAGCTTCAGCGGTTTACAACCATATACCCTTGATGTAACATGTCTGCTGAGAACCAAATAATAAAACTAAATACGCCCAGTGGAGTACACCCACTATCCTTTGACGGGTGTCGATGTCCTAATTAAATTGAATATTCTGGTTCTCCTGGCGAGCTTACAGTGTGTCAGTTCCATGGAAACTCAATTATCTGTTTTCCTTGTCAACGCCATTGAATGGCACTAGTTAGTCCGGCGATCTTGATGGAATTATTCAATTTCCTCGAAGTGACTACGCTCACTATACTTGTGGATCTGATAGGTGCGACAGAATTGGAGTATCCGTGTTCTATACTTTATTTAACTGGATTTTCAAGCGTTGCACGTGAAACTGAACGCTTCGCTTGCTATCATTGAAATTGGAACATCGGAGGGAGTGTAGATATATTTTTTTCTAGTTTATAAATGCGCAGTTGATAAGTGAAGCATAGAAATTAATCCATTGACAAAAAGTTTAATTATTTATTTCCACCTACTATTTTATAATATAGATTTAATGCTGAGGTATAACTAAAAAATAACGTGGTTAATTTTCTAGTTAGTTAAAAATTATTGAACAACAACTGTCAAAATTTCAATATATAATACGTCAGGATTGGGTACGTAAAATGTTTCAATCTAACTCAAAATAACGGATACAGATGCACGTTAACACACACATGGGTGCGCCTTGCAGATTAATACGTAGGTACTGCCTGCAATAAGCTGAAGGTAAAAAGAAAGTTCCCTAGAAAAATTAAATTATTTATTAACGTCCGCTTTTTGCAACTAAGGCTAATTGGGATGGGTTATCTACAGGTCACCACCCTTTTCTAGCCTAAAGATTTTATTTAATAAATTCCGTCACTAAATAAATTCCTCTGCCCAGGCGGGAATCGAACTCTAGGTTTGCCATGTGAGATTAAGGTCAACCCTAAACAATTGTTTGTTAAAGAATTGTTCTAATGACGCTGGGTTTGTAGATTAGTGGAAGCCTGTCGAGCTTATACGTCTGACAGTCCCAAAGGATGACTTGCGACTTTGCCTCCCTTTGATCCAGTCCACAGGCAGGTTAAGAGTATGTGAAGTGACCACTGACCCCTCTGAGGCCAGTCAGTCTACTGAAGACGACAACTCATTCCAGGTCCTCCTTGGATATCAGAGGTTTTACGTTGAGTTGATTATTTTCTGAAAAAAATGATCGCTAATCGCCTTCAAGGATGGTTACCCATTGTGGGTCTAAGGATTTTATTTAGTAAATTCGTCACAAAATAAATTTCGATTGCCCTGGTGATAATCAAATTCAAGACTCTAGGTTTACCAAGTGATATTAAGACCGAAACCTTGACTTACATGCTTGACTTAATCGATAATAGTATGAGATATGGCGTAGCTCTGCGTCATTCCATCACGTAGAAGATCTAATGAAGTCCCACAACTTCTTCCTGGCGCATGAGGTAAATCCGAATTGCTGTTCCTGTTGTAACAATCCCGTAGAAAGGGCATAATTGTCCCATATTTACCGTGGGTTATATAATATTTTTAATATCGTTAGCCGAATACTTTAGTGGTTGTGACTTCGGTTAATAAGACGAGGTAATAGAGTTTGACGGTGTGAATAACCCCTTAACAAGAACAATCAATCCCAAGTGAGTCTGCGGTGAGCGATTGCTCAAGGGTGAGGGGGAGTGGACCACTAAATTTATTTGTCCCTCCAAAAAGTTTGGGAGCGCGGCAAGTGATTTGGCGGGAAGGGTTAGAAAAAGGCGGGAGCCTAGGAGAGTAAACAAAGCCATATAGAGCCGGGGACCGCGAATGGAATTGGGACGAGCCCTGATTGGCGGGCAGCGACCTCTGTTTACCCTCCTCCAGGCCAAATACTCTTCTAGCCGTCCTTATTCTTACCCTCGACAACACATCTCTCATCCCCCGTCTCTCTCTCATGGTCAGGGCTTAACTTATAGCCGCTCTGGAAATTCTCAATAAATGGCTTTAGCGAGATACTTTCAGAATCCTAGCACATTTCCATTTAGTGAACTCACTTATTGAGGTAATTTTCAGCGCTGATGACGTAATATAGCTCTATATATGTATTTGACTGTAAACTCTCTAACGGTCGCAATTTTTGTTTAATGGTTTTCACACTCTATATTTAGACGTATTAAACAAAACTCTCACGAGGGATGTTGTTCTGAGAGAGAGGAATAAACCCTAAGAAAACGACTGACTTCCTCCAATGATATAGACTAGCCCAAGATGCAATTCAAATATTTAAGACCATTTTGAAGAACAGGATAATATTTATAAGTAACAATTTATGGAATAATAAAGGTTGAGAAAGCTTACTTCTTATAGCTACTTTCCAGGCTCAAAATTTGGATAAAATATGAATTTAATTCATTAAAAAAAATTCAGTATTTCATTACCCAAATACTTTGCTTACAGTTTGTTTTGTGTACGTGTGTGTGTGTGTGTGTGTGTGTGTGTCTATGAATAGCTTGATGAATATATTGATGAAAACAAAACTTCCTATTGTAAATTTTATGCCGAGTGAAAAGGTCGTTTTCAAGTGACGGCTAAAACCAGCGCAGTGAAAAAAATTGAAATGCCCCGTTTTTATGTGTTACGTAGATAACAAAGATATCAAGTTGCTGATTTTGTTTACCAAAACTTCTGTTCTGTTCAATTCAGTGATACGACTAAGAGTTAATAAGATGCGAGGTGATTTTAGGTTTTTAGAGGCTATTCTTCAGATATTGGAGGCTGGTCATATAACTAATAATATATTTGGTGAATTCCTTCGAATCTACGCGAATGCCGAAGTGGGAAGTGTGATATAGGAGTAAATATAATGATGTATATATTACTTCGGTCCTTTATTTATTTAATTCATAAATCTTGTGATGTAAATTCATTTAAAATACCATATTAATTTTATTAATTTTTTGGGGGTTAAATGATTTTGTCTGCTCCGTTTTAAAGATTTATTTTTTTCCAAAAGTGCTAAAAACTTAGTTTTTAGTAATTTTACTAGGTCCTGGAGTTGCAATTGTACCTGGTTTCCTGCATCTTTGTTAAAATAATTATGTTATTAGTCTGTTGTATGGTGTCGGTTCTCAGAGAGGATATGATTTAAAACTGATATATATTCCCTGAATTCTAGGCACCGTAGAAAAACCACTAATTACCCAGCTGTTGCGTGACTAATTTTTTTTTTTGGTTTAATTTAAAGTTGAAATTACTAAAATTATTGTAATTTGAAATATATATATATAACGACTCAACTCTATTTATTAGTAGAGCACTGAACACGACTCGGCGCTTTTAGAAGATGGCTCTGACTTATTGCCAGGTGGTGTTGGCCTTTATTTACTTCTATTCATCACAATTCACAAAAAATTATCTGTTTTATTCTGATTTAGGGTCATGCCCAATGATCCTCCAATTATCCATTGTAAATGGGATTGTAGGTACCTGTTAAATGTGAATGATTGGATATTTGAATTACAAATGCGAGCAATCTTTCGGCATTGTCAGGAATCTTGGAAGTTTTTCTGCCTCCCTTTTATTTATGGTAAAGAGGCCTTTTCCAAGGAACAACTTTATCGTCGTAAACTCAATCGAGAAGGTACAAAGGGAGTTAGAACCTAACATTCGCCAAAAAAAAGTAAATATATATAACAATTTATAGAATGTTTTGAAATTTTAAGACTGGAGTTCCTTTAGCAGATTTTTCTGAATTTGAAAAACGTTATAGGTATACCGAATCTTATGGACAACTCTTTCCTTGTAATTATTGTTTAATGCATTTTTACTTTCTTCTACTAAGGTAAAATTTTAGGCGTTCACATTTCGAGGTAATTATCTCTTTTGACCAACCCTGAACTCATTTTGACTTGTTTTGGATCGACACCTGTACGATTTAGGTATTTAAAAATAGTAAACCTTAGTATGTTAGCATTGAGGGTTGTTGTACTGCCTAGTTGGATACCTCCCTCTTTGATCAACCAAGGGGGAGGAGGGTATAGAGAGGAGATGAAAATAAAGAATTGCAATTTTGTTTCTTTTTTTTCGTTAAAATTTTCATTTTTCACAAAGTGATTAGTAAATTTTGGTCTATGGCATTTGTTGATCTAGTGAGTTGGAATGACATATCGTGTATTTCTTTGAAATGTCAAGCATCAAAACTTTGTGCTCAAGGATTTTTGAATTCTTTAGTTTTCAGCCGTCAGTAAACCTCTCCTTCTACTCATCTCATTAGCAATAAACCAACATATTATGAACTGTCTTATTTCAAGCAAACTGTTTTAATCAGGAATGGGAGCGTCATTGAAATTTAAAAAAATGAGCCAATGAGGTTGTACTCACAACGTGATTTTTGAAAAAATTTACACGCTCACACACACACACACACACACACACACACAACACACAAAAATACACATACATATATATCTGTTACAGTTCTAGTGGTTGCTATGTTATTCGGCGTCTCTTTCCTTCCCTGGCTCACAGCGACCGCCTTGGTCCTGCTTGGCTCGCTTGCGGTGTACACTCAGGCTAGGATTATACTTTTAGCAGATTTCCCTTAAGGGAAATCAGCTATTGAGGTTGTACTCATGACGGAATTTTCGAAATTTTTCAAAATATCTCCGTTACTATAGGTTGGATCGAAATATTGTACAGAATTAATCTTATCACAAATTAAATTTACTATAAATATTGTTATATACATATATTCTCTATCTTGAATATTAACCGAGATATTTGCATTTTTATTAAATCTGGCCGGCTAACGGACAAAGTGGCTTTCCCACCAAAAGCTAGTTCGGCCGTTTCATTAACTGCTCAGTTCTCGTGAAATTTCTCTATTGTAAAACTTCACGTGGGAAATCTGCTTAGTTTACGCAGCCCCTGCGTGACGGACTTTTTATCTTTAAGTCTTTCTTCTCTTCTTTCTTATCTCCTCTCCTCACAACCCACCCAGCACTTCCAGTTGCCGGGTAACCCACAACCCTGGTTCTATTTACCCCCATATCACAACACCCCCTTAAAATAGAACATCGGAGTGTGCAGTAGAAGCGAACTGTCGGGACAAAAAAAAAAAAAAAGGTTGCTATGTTTGTTTGATCGTCAAAAACTCGATATATAAGGGGCTCATTTTAAACTAAAGATCCAGTTTATTAAGGACTAAAGTTGGACCAAGGGGAGGGAGCAGGGTTTTGCGGGGGAGAAAATCTAAAACACAAAATATTTCCGTTAATATGAAATTGTTTTTGTCGTCTTATAACTATGATCAAATATATATATGCTTTTTTTAAAAATATATTTCCTTCCTGAAGTTCCTACGCTTATACTCATCGGATTATAGATCAATAGGGAATATATGGTGCGATGAAATCAGTCTGTGTTACGCCAACACGTGGGATATCTGCTTAGTGTACGTTTATTTTATTTTTTTTTTTTTTATAGTCATATAAATAGATGAAGGTAAGAAATTGTTCACATCTTATAAGCAGTAAAGCAGATTATATGAAAATTCAACTAACCAAAATGAAATGGAAACTCAAAGATATTTTCCCCTTTTTTTTAAAAAAGTACATAAAGAAACCGCTCTAGATTGGCTTGGCTTTTATGATGAAGGCGTTCCAAGTTGACATTCATAATAGAATTAAAACTCGGAAAAAAAAGTTTAATGAGGTTCTCTGGCTTAATTGCATATTAATTGTGGGAAATAAGCTTGTCTTTCCCTAACTAAAATTTTATAAAGTCTGGACAATCTCTTTCACCGTTATTATACTGGATACTTGTCCATTTTGCATGTCAAATACACCCACATATACTCGCTCACAAAATGGAGTTATTTTTAAATAAGGTCACATTGATTACAGTTTTAATTCTTGTTAACTTATTTCTCTCAATGTAGGCAAGCTATTGAGGATGAATTGATGACCCGATTTTCGATAAATGTTTTCAATTCTCAGTAAAATAAGCAGATTTACCGAGTAACACACAAGTGATCTCAACTCACCATCAATTCTCCACTTCCAAGTAAAAATCCGAGCTGTAGAAGGAGTTTTCTGAAGGCTGAAAGTACGAATAACTCTTAAGTAACGTAACTTGAGGAACGAAAAATGTGTAGAACAATAATTATCCGTCAAATGTTTAATAAGACGTGAATAAGGTGGCCTGTCGTAATAACGGGGGCACTGAGTATTTTCAAATTCCCTCCCCATATTTCTCGTTTGATTTCAGCAGTTATCTAATATGATTTTTAGTGTTGAATAAAACTGTCAGCTATCGAGTATAGTAGAGATCAAATAAACACTTTGGAGTGCAGTTATACGCTGATAGCGTCATCCCTAATTCTATTAAATTTCCGGTTGTCTTTAAAACGCTGTTTTACAATACATTCTTCCCACATACACACAAACACACACGGGCACGCACACGCTCAAACACAAACTCAAACATATCTGCCTTTTCGTGATCTATCAATTCCAATTTTAGTAGATTTCCCTTATGAGAAAACCAGCTATTGAGTTTTAACTTATGATGGGATTTTTGAAACATTTCTTCATAGGTCCATTGATGCTACCGACGAAAAATGGGGTGCGTTCTTACACACAGGCGCCGTCATATATATATATATATATATATATATATATATATATATATATATATATATATATATATATAATTGCCCCCCCCCTCCCTTCCTGAAGGAGATAATCAAAATTTATTTCGCAAGTATATGGCAAAGTAAGTTGAGATATTATACTTTTTGGGGGATTTTTATAGGTTTGTTGTAGGAAGTTCAATTTTTTTCGGAGATGTAGTTATATAGAATGGAAAAACTTTCTTAAATCCTCTGACCATTCAAAATCATATGAACACACCCTTAGACGAAACCACCCCTGCGACTTCATGGCAGATAAATTTACCTTCTCTAACCACCTTCAGGAATTACTTAAGTCGAAATCAGGCTAACCTAATAAAGATGTTATCTATAACTGCATTATTTTTCTGTTTACCGAATCCAAATGGAATTACCTCACCTTATTGCTAGAACACTCAAATGCATAATAACTTATTTGGATTGTCAAAACAGTCCGTTTAACTTCCGTGTTACCAACTTCCTAAAATGTGGACGGAATTGTTGCGTGACGAATGAAGGTCGAAAGATGGAGAGACTTTATAAATTTAGTTAGTTGGATTAATATCGATTAGAATTTATAAAGGAGGAGAGAGGTAGTTATAGACGTTGTAAAAGTTATTTGGAAACATCAACTGTTCAGTCTCTTAATAATTCCCTAGAACTAGAACCAGGGCGAGAGACCAAATGTCCCAGGCAACTGGGTTCTACTGGAACTTCTTTAACTCTCAGGAAGATTTATCCATTTCTAGGCATATTTACATTACGCTATTCGACAAGTATCTTCTCTTAATTTGTCAGTTTTCCCTTAAAGGGAATCACGCATTCAGTTTGCAACTACTCTAGACGCGATTTCTTGAAAAATGTCTTCAAATAACAAAGGAAGGACACAGTCTATATTAATCTTTTTCATTCAGCACTAAAGATCTTATTAGTTAATGGCTGAATTCGAATCAGTAAAGGGGGGGGTTAGAGTGAGGGGATTTCGAATATATAATATCTATGTTACTATGAGTTGGAGCGAAAAATGTTATACAAACAATTTTTTAAACTATCTTCTTCAATAGTTTTATTCAAATTTTTTTTGTAACTGAAATATTAAGCGACTTGTTCGTACTTTCTAAAAAAAATCAGATATTTAAAGGGTTTGCACGGAAATAGAAGTTTTTGGTAGTTGAATATGTGACATGAAAGCTACATTAGAGGGACATTATTTTCGTTATCTCTTATGTAGGGCCGATGCTAATTTGGGAAAATGTTTTGAAAATGGCTTAATGAGTACAGCCTCAATCTGCCTAAACAGGACGCGTCTCTATGCGAATAATATATTAACATTATTTGCCAAATATAAAAACCTTACGCTTGACGCAGATCAATCGATCGAGTCAAATCGGCTTGAAAATGAAGACACCTCTGGACCAGGTCGATGGAGAGAGTTAAGAAAATTGCTTTTTATAATTAACTTTTTTTAAAACCCTCTGAGATATATCAAAGTCCTTTTCAAACAGTCAATATATTATTTTTTTTTAAATATACTTGGAAAACGTTTAATTACATAAATATGCATTTCTCATAAACATTTGACGCCAGTCTCTCCATTGTATTTTCCAAATTATTTTTGGTACAAATATTATTGTGATATTTTTTTTTAAAGATACTATGAAAAAATATTAATTTATGCAGATTATTGAGAAATGTATATTCTTTAAAACTTTTGAAGGATATTTATGTATACATAACTTTAAATCTTCTCCCAACAGACTTGTGGTCCATAGGATTGCAATTTTCCTTCTCAGGCTAGTCATCCCCACGGCTGTTGTTAGAGTGAATTTAGTCCATCCTGCGATGAAGTCTACAAAATTATATAAATTGCAGAATGAGTTGGAAAAAACTCGAAACTGTCGAGGGAGAGAATTAATCAACGTAAATTTAAAAAATAAAAAAAAAAAAAAAAAAAAAAAAAACTTCCTTGTCCCGATGTTACTTGCCTTCCTTCAGATTAAAATAAATTTATAAATTGTTTAGGTTTACTTCATTTAAAATTAATTCATTTGAAAGCCATGTTCTCATTCATGGTTTCTCCATTCCGATGGAGCATAATTTATAGATCATGATAAAGAAAAAACTCAGTATATATATTTTTTGTATCTAGTGCCCACGGAAAAATTATTACTTTTTTTATTTTTATCCTTCCCTAATCTTTTATCTCCCTCTCCCAATTTCTCTGTATTTAGAGTTTGATTAAAGCGGAGTATCAGACGTTACAATATTCCTAAATATGATATTCCAACATTTTTGAGTTATTGCAGATTCCTACATTTATAGGAATAGACTTACCTCCAAAACTAGAGAAATCGTGTTCAGGGAGGGTCAAAACGGTTAATTCCGTTGAAATCAGAAAACTAAATTTGTTGTAGTTATAATTCTTCCTGGACTTTGTTCTATGAAGTAAATTTATTTTCTTCCTATGACTGAAATTACGAGAAAAAAATAATTTTTCCTATGTGTTTTAGTAAAATTCTCTCAGATCAATACTGATAAAACATTGTTCTTGGGGTCTAGACCTTAAAGGATCCTCAACTAGTATTGTGACTTCCTTTCCAACAGATAACGGACTGTGATAACAGACTTACTAAATTAAAGGGAGGCGTTTAAAACTTTGTATTTACGTCTTCCTCCATAGTTGTGGCCATTTACAAAGTTATTCCGATAACATTTTGCTGGACCAATTATCTATGAATATATAGATAAGTCCTTGAACTTCACAGACAAAATTTCCACTGTCCTTAAATAATATATTCTCATTCCGTTGTTATTTTAACAATTATTGCATTGAGAAATTCTGTATAGAGGTGTTCAGTAAATGGAATTTCACGCTCTGTATTTACAATTTAAATCAGGAATTCAAAATTAAATGTCAAAGGTCAATTTAATAGAACAGTACAGTATGTTTTCCATAATCTACTATGCCTAGGTTGTGCGAGTTTATTTTTTGAATATGTTCCATTCTTTTGGAATATAACATGCATTCTAGGATTGTTGTAAAATAAATGTAAACGAGTAATTAACATTGAAATAAAAATAACAAAATGAATAAAAGAAAAAGTATATAATTCAACTAAGAATGTACAAGAAAAACAAATATAATTCCTTCTTTACATAAATTAAAAAAGTCCGTCACGCAGGGGTTGCGTTAACTAAGCAGATTTCCCACGTGTACCACGTATTTGTATTTACCGCAAAACGTAAAAAAAGGCCGTCACGCAGAGGCTGCGTAAACTAAGCAGATTTTCCACGTGAAGTTATACGATAGAGAAATCTCCATACGAGAGCCGAACAGTTATAGCAACGGGAAAAACTAGCTTTTGGCGGGAAACTCAGTCTTCCGCTATCGGCCCAAATTAAATAAAAATGCAAATATCTCGGTTAATATTCAAGATAGAGAATAAATGTATAGAGCAATATTTATAGTAAATTTAATTTACAATAGGATTGGTTCTATACAATGTTTTGATCCGACGTATGGTAACGGAGATATTTCGAATTTTCGAAAATCCCTCCTCTAAACCCCCCCCCCCCGCTCCCACTGATCCGATTTCAGCCGTTAACGAACTTGATCTTTTTACATAAAACGTTAAAAATTTAGTTTGGTAAGGATCAAACAAAAATTGCGACAGCTAGAGCGTTAACAGATATATATATATATATATATATATATATATATATATATATATATATATATATATATATAATTTTAACGGACCTAATTTTCGTCATCTCCTGGGTAGGATCGATGGACATTTGAAGCAAATTTTCGAAAATCGCGTCATGAGTACGACCTCAGTAGCTGATTTCCCTTTAGGGAAATCTCCTAAAATCAATGTGAACAATATTTGGTATTTAGGCTTCAAATAATGTGCTTCATAATATAACAGCTTATTGTCAATATTACATGAGTAGGAGTGGGGGTTTACTGACGGCTGAAAACGAAAAAAATGCAAATATTTCAGTTAATATTGATGTCAGTGAATAAATGTATATAACAACATTTGTAGAACATTACACTTTTAATTTGATTGGTTTTATACAAGTTTTCGATCCGACGTGTAGTAATGGAGATATTTCGAATTTTAGAAATTCCCCCCTAAACCACCCCTCCCACTGTTCCGATTTCAGCCTTTACGCGCACACACACAATATAAAAATAGACGGTGGTTCTAATCTAATGAAAAAGTCTTTTATCTTCAGCAATTTTGTCGGAGAATTTATGTTGATCACTTCTATATTCATTAAATAGAAATTTTGGATTCGCTGGCCTATGAAGTCGTCAACCACGCTATACGCCGGCGAGTATATGATATTGGCTACATTCTTTTTGCAATCGTTTAAATGGAGTTAGCATAGTCCCTTGTCCTAATTATGTAACCGGAAATACAATGCAGTATAGTCATATTTTTTTCAACACACTAAAGCAAATTAATTATCTTTTAACTTGATTCACTCAAAATCGGTAGACACGTTTTTTTTTTACGTCCACTTTATGCAACTAGGCTAATCGGGACGGGTTATCTACAGGTTACCATCCTTTTCTAGCCAGGGTGGGCCTAAGGAGTTTATTTAATGAAGGCGTCATCAAATAAATTTCCACTGTCCAGGGCGGGATTCGAGCCCGCTACTCTAGGTCTGCCATGGGAGATTAGGACCAACGCCCTAACTCGCACGGCCAACCCGAGCCCCATAGAAACGTTTAGCCGAAGGATATTAATCATGTTTGTAATCAGTTAAATCCAGACGATCATCGAAATAATGCTTGATACGATTTAAAAAAGTCTGTCACGCAGATGCTGTGTAAACTGAGCAGATTTCCCCCGAGCTGGATACTACAGAGATCTGCCACCAATAATCTTTCCTGCAATAATTTAAATATTGAAAAAGTGGTTGAAATTTAAGCTGGGCATGACATGTTTAATGCCTAGTTAAACTTTATTGTGAGTTTAACGAACAAGGGAATAAGAGTGTCACACCGTTTATCATCCACTAATAAACGCATCTTGAGGAAAATTCCTCAAAACAACGAATTTGTTAGATAGCCATCCCTCCAGAGCCTGCATTAGCTGACTAATGGACTATTAGCCAGTATGAGTATGCATACTATAACTTTAATCTACCCTCCAGTCTTGCCACACTGACATGTTGTAATGAGAATTTAGACAAGCAGGGGATTACAACTCATAATGACCAGAGAATTAGGCTGCAGTTCATAAAGACCTCCATTTAATCATTTTCCTACGGAGATTTCCGTGTCTTAATAGTTTATTTCAGTTCAGGGAAATCTGCATAAAAAATATAACATTTATAATAGAATAAATAGAGTAAAGTAACCGACAGAACTAATAGCCGACCAACTTAGGGCAAGAAGATGTCAACAACAAAGACCCTGATTTATTGCCCCCTAAGCAACTAGAGCAAACGTCTGGACCTTCTATTTCATTCAATTATCCTCCATTCCTTCAACAAGATACATGTTGTTCCATTTAGAATGTATATTGCAATTTAGTCTAGAGTCACAGTAGAGTGACTGACCTCGATTGTTACTAATAATATTATTAGATTATTGATATCATATGGAGACATCAATGGATAATCCATATGATATCAATTTGAAGTTAAATACATTACGTTTGCCTTATTCGGGTACCAAAAGATTTTCTTTTACTCTTATTAAATCGCGAGGACAAAATATATTCATGATCTCGATGTCAAATGATTTCAATTGAAAGGACTTTATGATATCTATATTCCCATGCAACAGATCATAAAATGACATTGATGCATCAGATCATAAAATGACATTGATTTATCAGATCATAAAATTAAATTGATGCATGAGATCATAAAATTAAATTGATGCATGAGATCATAAAATTAAATTGATGCATGAGATCATAAAATTAAATTGATGCATCAGATCATAAAATTAAATTGATGCATCAGATCATAAAATGACATTGATGCATCAGATCATAAAATGACATTGATGCATCAGATCATAAAATGACATTGATGCATCAGATCATAAAATGACATTGATGCATGAGATCATAAAATTAAATTGATGCATCAGATCATAAAATGACATTGATGTATCAGATCATAAAATGACATTGATGTATCAGATCATAAAATTAAATTGATGCATCAGATCATAAAATGACATTGATGCATCAGATCATAAAATGACATTCATGCATCAGATCGTCAAATGACATTGATGTATCAGATCATAAAATGACATTGATGTATCAGATCATAAAATGACATTCATGCATCAGATCGTCAAATGACATTGATGTATCAGATCATAAAATGACATTGATGTATCAGATCATAAAATTAAATTGATGCATCAGATCATAAAATGACATTGATGTAGCAGATCATAAAATGACATTGATGCATGAGATCATAAAATGACATTGATGTATCAGATCATAAAATTAAATTGATGCATCAGATCATAAAATGACATTGATGTATCAGATCATAAAATTAAATTGATGCATCAGATCATAAAATTAAATTGATGCATCAGATCATAAAATGACATTGATGTATCAGATCATAAAATTAAATTGATGCATCAGATCATAAAATGACATTGATGTATCAGATCATAAAATTAAATTGATGCATCAGATCATAAAATGACATTGATGTATCAGATCATAAAATTAAATTGATGCATCAGATCATAAAATGTCATTGATGTATCAGATCCTAACTTTTCACTTGCACTAATGGCAGAAAAGTGACGCAAAGCCTATTCAATTTAACTATTGCTAAATTTTATTTTAATATTTTTTTTTTATCTTAATAATCATTATCCCCTGTGAAACAAGAAAACAGATTGAATTCCTGTTTATTTCATATCAAATATAATAACATATATGATATACGCTGGAAGTCTAATCCTTCTCTCGGAACTCGCAAAGCCTACTTTCCTGTTATCCCTGTGTGTTATTTAGTAATCAAACATAATAACATTCCTTGTTGTGCTCGCTCTGGGGTAATATAACATCATATATTACGTATACGCCCAGTATATTGTTATTTATACACTGCCTATTTAACACAAGGCATATTCATTCCGTTTTCCTCTTGTTTTATATCCTCAGATTCAATTAATAATGTGAGTGTTCTCCATCAATAAGTAATTACTTGGCAATACTATTTGCCATACTCAACATTTCCTAAAATAATGTTTTTCATAACAATGATATGTGATACAAAAAAAAAATAGCTTCAAAGTTTGTATTTAATCAAGGTGGTGTTGTGTTACCAGTATGCAGATTTCTCTATTGTAAAACTTCACATGGGAAATCTGCTTAGTTTACGCAGCCCCTGCGTGACGGACTTTTGTTTATTGATATAAAGTTTAATTTAAAGGATTTGCTGGTGTAGTCTTAGAAAGGCGTGGTAGGTAATCCATATTTTGTGTAGCCTGTATTTGGGTCAGAGACCAAATGAAGTGGTACAATCAATGTTGCCCCTACTATGCCTATATTGGGGTTCCCCGCGGGCCTCCGTACATCAGGTATAAATAAGATAAGAGCCCAAACCCCCGGAGGGGTCCGGAAAGAGCGGACTTGAAGGCTGCTCCAGAATTAATAAAACATCCCCCAGGCCGGGCATAGAAGTGGGGGTAAGTCCGTACTTGAATAATGTATTTATGCTGAACAGTCGAGTAGGTCCCCTTAACGGATTACTTCGCTTTTCGATTCTATGTTTATTTCATCTCTCTCTCTCTCTCTCTCTCTCTCTCTCTCTCTCTCTCTCTCTCTCTCTCTCTCTCTCTGCGGTGGCTCCCTCTATGCTAATGGCTTCCTGTTGAAGTTGTCTTTCTCACCTTGCCATAAACCCATGAACAATTAAAAGAATACCCTATAAGGCCTTTGCTAATGGACTCGCTAATATACATAAACATGCTCAAGTAATTAATTATGTTGCTGATAGGATAAAAAGTCCGTCACGCAGGTTTTGCGTTACTGAGCAGAATTTCCATGTGCCGAAAATTTGTCATCTTCAATCTATAGGGGTGGGGGGAGCACTGTTGTGTTCATGACACGCGAGGAAAGAGGAGCGATTAATGAACATACGTTATTATAATTACTCCATATTAATTGTTAGAAGGGACTCTGTCTTTATCTCTGCCCTAACACTTTTGTTGCTGATCAAAAATGATTAATATTACCCTGGGGTTTTTGGGTTCATTTAATACTAAATAGGTTTGAAATTACTAAAGTTTTAACCTTTTTGAAAGAAAAGGGTATTTAAATTAACTTCCGGTCTGGAAGCGTGAGGCGCGTCATGGAAAAACGGTATAGGCAATCATGAGCAGCAGTTGGCCAAACCCATGACAATTCTTTTTTTTTCCGCAATATTTCTTAAAAATGTATTACTTCATAACTCTCTTTCTATTTCTGCCTATATATTTGTTGATATGATCTAGAAACATAAAACAAAACCAAATGCAACAATAAAATTACCCCTAAGAAAATAGGCCATGAGCCCGGGAGGGAAAGCCCCGTGATGCGCCTCACGCGTCATCAGCACTGAACGTGTTAATCCATTCGCCGGGGTTAATCCACCCTCCCCGACAACCACATCACATAAGGATATCATTAATTAATTTTCGACTAATAATCAGCCTACGAAGTCGTAACATCAAATTTAAGTCGGACAATAGATGATTAGTGATTAAATTTGATTGGGAGTGGTGGTTAACTGAATGTGGAAAATAAAAAATGCAAATAACTCGATTCGAAAATTACTTACAGATACCACATAATTTACACTAACTACTGACAAAGGGGAGTCCATACATAGATACTATTCTCAAATTTTTAAAGAATATACACATCTATTCAAAAAAGTCCGTCACGCAGGGGCTGCGTAAACTAAGCAGATTTCCCACGAGAAGTTTTACAATAGAGAAATCTGCCTAATAACAACTGTAATAGTAAGGAACCTCTAAACCTAAAACATTATTTAGGGCGTAATAACCCAGTAGTTTCTAGCCCCAAAAAACAGTTAACCTAACCTCTAAACCTATTCACGAGGGACGAATAGTTATAGAAACGGCCGCCAGAGCTTTCGGCGGAAAGTCCGAACATAGCCTACTGGTGACCACACGCAGAATACAAATGCAAATATCTCGGTTAATATTCAAGATACAGAATAAATGTATACAACAATATTTATAGTAAATTTAATTTGCAATAAGATTTATTCTATACAATTTTTCGATCCGACGCATAATAACGGAGATATATTGAATTTTCAAAAATCCCCCCTCTAAACCCCCCCTCCCACTGGTCCGATTTCAGCCATTAACGAACTTGATCTTCCTTTTTACATAAAACGATTAAATTCCGAGTTTGGTAAAGATCAAACAAAAATTACGACCGCTAGAGCGTTAACAGACAAAAATATATATATATATATATATATATATATATATATATATATATATATATAATTTTTAACGGACCTCATGCTCGTCATCGCCTGGGTAGGATCGATGGACACTTGAAGAAATTTTTCGACACTCGCATCATGAGTACGACCTCAATAGCTGATTTTCCTTAAGGGAAATCTGCTAAAACTGATATATTTTTTATTTAAGTTTTACATTTTTATTTTTACAACATTTTTGGATGCAAAAATAACATTTTACTTAAACCTCAATAATTTTAAATTTCTTTTACTCCATTTAGATGCCCATTATATTTTTTGTTAGTTTCTTTATTAGATATTTTTTTTTGTTTTCGAATTTAATGTTTCGTTTTCGTTTTTGTTTAATTTTTTTTAATTGTCTTTGGTTGCGTTTGGTTATTTAGTTGCGTTTTATTATTTGGTTGCGTTCTTAGTTTGTTCTGTTCTAATTGTATTGTTTAATTTTTTCTGTTACTGTTTTCATTTTTTATTTTGTTTTATGTTCATTGTTTCTTGATGAGCAATATTGCCGCCCCTCAGGGAACGCTCCTTAATAAATAAATAAATGAAACATTGTCGAAAATTCAATATATCTCCATTATTATGAGTTGGTTTAAAAAATATGATAGAACCAATCTGGGTAAGCTATTGCTCTACTTCTGTTGTTCTATGCAATCTTTAGAAACTGAAGTATTAAGCGCGTTGTTCATTTCTTGTTTTCTGTCTTCAGTAAATACCCACTTCTACTCATCGGATTTTTTTTTAGAAATAGAGAACTTGTAGTCAGATGAGATCACAAGTGTATTAAACCAGGAGGTGGGAAATCTGTTTATCTTACGGACTTTCTTTATTCAAGAGGTGCCTTGACGCGATCCTCAAATGTAATTATTTTCACTCCCTTCAAAGCCTCCCTTCCTTATGGAGATAATCATAATACATGTTTCGCAGGTATATGACAAGTTAAGGTGAAATGTTAGATATTCTTAATATTTTTATTTATATTTATTTATTGGGGTCAAAAAATGTTATAGAACAAATATCGATAAACTAGCGATGCTCTAAAATTGTTGTATACAAGTTTTCTTAACTCAAATATTCGTATTTTCTGTTTTCAGTCTTTGGTAAAAATCTACTTCTACTCATCGCGTTAGCAGATTTCCCTTAAGGAAAATCAGCTATTGAGGTTGTACTCATGACGCGAGTTTTGAAAAATTTCCTCAAATGTCCATCGATCCTACTCAGGAGATGACGAAAATAAGGCCCATTCAAAATTATATATATATAGGTAGATAGATAGGTTAGATTAGGTTAATTGTTTTTTTGCGCGATAAACTAATGGGTTATTACGCCCTAAATAATGTTTGTGTGAGTGTATATATATATATATATATATATGTGTGTGTCTTTTAACGCTCTAGCGGTCACAATTTTTGTTTGATCGTTACCAATCTCCGTATTTAATGGTTTTATGTAAAATGGAAGATAAAGTTCGTTAATCGCTGAAATCGGACCAGTGGGACTGGGGTTTAGGGGGGAATTTTGAAAATTCGAAATATTTCCGTTTCTATTTGTCGGATCGAAAAATTGTATAGAAGCCATCTTTTGCACATTAAATGATCTATAAATAATGGTCTATACATATTTTCTTTATCATGAATATTAACCGAAATATTTGCATTTTTCAGCCTTCAGCACACCCCCACTTCTATTCATGTTACGTAAGCAATACTCGGTTATGTAATAAACCGCATCATTCAAAGCTTAAATACCAAACATTGTTTTCAAGAGACATTCATTATACGAGATGCATGCAAATATGTTCTGGATTTTGAAATAGGGAATATATGGTGAGATGGCAACAGTTGTATGCTATAACAGCACGTGGAAAACCTATTTAGTTGACGCAGGCCCTGCGTGACAGATTCTTTAGTTATTCCTTACTGTTATTTCTATCTACTCGTACTCTACTTTAGGTTGAAAGTACATATTATATTTCCTTGAGGAACAATATCTCATGTCATTTTGTGAGGAAACGCATGCTCAAAATAACTCTTAACATTCCCGTACATCAAAGCCAACTTTATTACTTTTTAAACTTTTAGTCCTGAAAATGTTGGCATAGTTTCCCCACATTTCGAGAATGGCTGAATGCGCCAGCGCATCTTCCCTCTTCAAAATTCTGCCGGATTAAGAATCGCGGTCGTGCTTGTGTAAGTATTATAATAATTGGGCGAGTGTGAGTTCATTATAACTCTTGAATAAATTTGAATTTAATTAAAAGTCTTCATAAATAGTAAACTACGGAGTTTCAAGGGCAAGGGTAGTCTGTGCATTTGGATCGAATAAGAGTTCCTACATCATTCCTAGTTTGTTATATCCAGAAACTATATTTACTATGTCTTCCCTACTCATGTTGATGATAATAGATTATCCGAGAGGGAAGAATCACATCAAATCAAGAGGCTTACATTTTGACGCATTGAAAGGAAAAAAAACGATGAAACTGGATAAAAATAAAAAAGTCCGTCACATAGGGGCTGCGTAAACTAAGCAGATTTCCCACGTGAAGTTTTACAATAGAGAAATCTCTATACGAGAACAGTTTCGGCCGAACTAGCTTTTGGCGGGAAACTGATTCATCCGTTATCGGCCCCCATTTAATAAAAATGCAAATATCTCGGTTAATATTCAAGATAGAGAATAAATGTATAAAACAATATTTGTAGTAAATTCAATTTGCAATAAGATTGAATCTATACAATTTTTCGATTTGATGAATAATAACGGAGATATTTTGAATTTTCGAAACCCCCCCTCTAGTCCGATTTCAGCCATTAATGAACTTTAACTAACAGCCATTAATTAACTTTTTGCATAAAACGCTTAACTGAAAATAAAAGTCCGTCACACAGGGGCTGCGTAAACTAAGCAGATTTCTCATGTGAAGTTTTACAATAGAGAAATCTGCATACTGGTAACACAATAACACCGTGATTAAATACAAATGGTAATGAGAAATCTTTCAGTTAATTAAAATAAATTCCCAACTGAAACGGCTTCTGAATTGTAAGAATAATTTATATTTTAATAACTCAAATTTTAGTAGTCCAAGAACTAAAGAAGGGGGGAGGGCGGATGAACAGAACGTAATTGCATAAATCTCACAAAGTAAGGAAGGTAAGATAAGGTTAGAAACGTCAGGTAAGGTTAGAAGTTGCCTCCCACCTGAGCCGAGCAATTACGAAAATGGCCGACCTAATCCGAACTGAACCCGACCACAGACTTCATAAAAATATTATATCTCAGTTAATATTCAATATAGAGAATAAATGTATATAACAATATTTATAGCATTTAATTTTCAATAAGATTGGTTCTATACAATTTTTCGATCCGATGCATAATAACGGAGATATTTCGAATTTTCGAAAATCCCCTCTCTAAACCCCCCTCTCTTTAGTACGATTTCAGCCATTAACGAACTTGATCTGTCTTTTTACATAAAATGATTAAATATCGAGTTTCGTAACGATCAAACAAAAATTGCGACCGCTAGAGCGTTAACAGTCTAATATATATAATTTTGAACGAACCTCATTTTAGTCATCTCCTAGGTAGGTTAGATGGACATTTGAAGAAATATTTCGAAAATCGTGTCATGAGTACGACCTCAATAGCTGACTTCCCTTAAGGGAAATCTGCTAAAATCGTGCTCTCTTCTAGTCGCCAGTAGTGTCCCTAAAGCCGTGACGCTATCTACGAGTAGTATACAGCAAAAGTAGGATAATCGTTAATTTATAGAATTTTTTTTAAGATAGATGTCTTTAATATACAGAATATTTATTCATATTTTATTTTATTTTAACTATCTTTTTAATTAGTTAAACTATAATACTTCGTGCGAATACTATAATAATTCGTTTTTTGTTTGACTTCGATTATAATATTTTTAAGATAGGACTGTTTTCAAAATTTAAGTATTGGATACATCACATGGCCTAAGCTTGTTTCTTTTTAGCAGATTTCCCTTTTTGTTTGTTTGTTAGCACCTAATGATGGCACGTTAGTGCCGAAAGGCATTTTGCTTTAATGAAGAAATTGGTGGGAAGGCTTTCTTTTATTAAAACCTGTCTCCCAATTCATATTTCGTTTAAAAATAAAGACCCCCGCCCAATATATATTTAAAGTCCGTCACGCAGGGGCTTCATAAACTAAGAACATTTCCCTCGTGAAGTTTAGTAATAGGTAAACTGCATACTGGTAACACAACATCACCGTGAATATTAAGTGAATAAATATAAACGGAAAAAAGAAATGTTATAGCCAAATTTTTAGTTAAAATCCTTTTGATGGGGGGGGGGAGGAGGATCACCAGGACATATTTGCATGTATCTCGTATAATAAAGGTCTCTTGAATATAATTGTTGGTAATTAAGCTTCAAATAATGTGATTTACTATGTAGCAGAGTATTGTTTATGTGACATGAGTAGAAGTGGGGGTTTGCTGAGAGCTGAAAAATGCAAATATCTCGGTTAATATTCAAATATTGAATAAATGTATATAACAATAAATATAGTAAATTTAATATGCAATAAGAGCGGTTCTATACAATTTTTCGATCCGACGTATGGTAACGTGGTGGGAGTTTGGTAACGATTAAACAATAATTGCGACCGCTAGAGCGGCAACAGACAAATATATATATACACACACACACGCACACACACACACATATATATATATATATATATATATATATATATATATAGTAGATAGATAAATACATACAGTTTCGAACGGACCTCATTTTCGTCATTTCCTAGGTAGGATCGATGGACATTTGAAGAAAAATTTCAATACGAATACTACGTACTAATGAGTACGACCTCAATAGCTTATTTCCCTTAAGGGAAATCTGCTAATATATATATATATCTACAGGCATAAAGAGGATATCAGAAGGATGGAGGGTTTGACAGGTTTAGCGCTGTGCAAACTCCATGATTGAAATCGGGTCGAGTGTTCCTCTGAATTGTTGATTATTGCTCCAATAGGCCCTCACTTGGCAGGGCTTTTCAGCGCCTCTTCACTCTTGTACTTCCCTCTTGTTTACATGGCGACTTTTAAATGATCAATAACGTTTTTAGATATTAAACAAGACTTTCACTTGAAATAAACCGTTGTCAAATTAAATCTTCGCCTGTCTCAACAAACACTTCAATCAAACAATACTTAGCATAATTATTACAAGTATTCACTTGCAATTAAGCTGCAAGCTGCAACGTTGCGAAATGATGTTCATCAACATGAAGGTGATCAAACTCAATGAGAATTTAACCAAAAACATCTCGCAAAATGCAAAGCTAAAAGAATTATAAATCTGAGTTAAGGAAAATGAAAAACTAAATTGTTTGGGGAATAAAGAATTTAATTGAGAATAAAAAGCCCGTCACACAGGCTCCTCGTAAACTAAGCAGATTTTCCATGCACTGGAATGTTATATGCTGATGATGTCACATCACGATCTGTTCTCTATTTCTCCAGAAGTAGAAGCCAATGTAAACAGGAACTAAAATATTAGTTGGACTTGAGATGTTTAGTGACAGAGATTATTATATATTCAAACTGGAAATGGGATTAGTTAATTCTCTAGCGGTGGTATTTTTTTTTCAGAGGAAGCGAGAAGGTTTAGAGAGAGGGACTTCAAAATATAGTCATTACACGCCAGATCGAAAAATTCAATAGAACCAATCTTGCTGTACATTAAATTCTCTATAAATCTGTAATGTAATATTTTTTTTTTAGTTTCCAGCCTTCAGTAAACCCTCATTCATAAAAATTTCATATTAACAATAAGCTGTTATACCATGAAACACTTTATTCGAAGCTTAAATACAAAATGTTGGTAGGGTTAACCAAAGGTTTAAACCAAAAACATATAACTAACTCTGTTCATTTTCTAGCCGTAGAAAACATGTATAAAACCATAGTTGTAGAAAAAAAGAATTCCAACAACATTGGTTATACATAATTTTACGAAAGGAAATATTTCAAATTTTCAATTAACCTTCCATCAAGGCCGATATCTGTAATTTACTAATAAAATCAATATTTCACATATCTCACGCAGTAAAAGTTGAGTGATGACAACATTTTGTATTTAAGCCTCGAGTAAAGTGTTTAATGACATAAAAGCTTATTGTTAATAGGAAATTACTATGAATAAGGGTTTACTGAAGGCAGTAAACTAAAAAAAATGTATATTACAGCATTCAGAGGGAATTCAATTTGCAGCAAGATTGGTTCTATTGAATTTTTTTATCTGGCGTGAAATAACGGATATATTTTGAAATTACCCTCCCTAAAACTTCTCCCTTCCTCTAAAAAAATACCACCGCTAGAATATTAACAGACAAATAAAAAAATATAGTTTCGAAGAGGCCGATGTTCGTCACCTCCTGAGTTGGGAGTATTTGAAGAATATTTCGGAGATTGCAACCTGAGTACAACCTCAATAGCTGATATCCCTTAACACGTTTGCGGCTAAGCCGTATGAGGTAAAGCCATTCCTGATAACTAGAAATTGCACTAACAAGTGTCGAAGGATCGTCGAGGGACGCTGCTTTGGAAGGGGTGCCACTGTCGAACACCCGAAGGTGTTAAGAAAAATTCTACTAAAAGCTCAAATCAAACATGAATTGTCATTCAAGTAGCTTTGAAATTATTATATTTAGAGTCCAAAAAACTTTATTCAAGTCAATTTTTCTCCTCTCTTTTAAATGTCCCCAATTTTATGAACTCGCGATATTTTTTTTCTGTGTTAATCACCCTTAAATATTGACTGCTTAACAATTTTCTCTGAGAATATTTTCCCCGGTGAAAAGGTGCACTTCTTGGCCCTAGCCGACAAAGGAGTCGGCGGAGAACAAAAAGAAAGGGCGCATCCTTGGAAGTGGTGTAATCTTCTTAGAGCGGGGCCTTTTGATTGAGCAGCCCGATTCCTCGCTCCTTTCTTCTACATTCCCACCTTCCATTCTATCTGGGTTCGCTTTTTGTTTCTAGGAGAAAGCTTTTTTTCCTCCCTCTTTTCTTTTTATATATTTTTTTCAAGACCTACATGCAATTAGGCAACGACGAAAATGGTACAGGATGTTTATTCCATGTGTTAATTACAGCTGATCAAGTGGAGCGCGAAATCCCGAAGCCCTCGATAGAGAAACAAAAAGTCCGCCACGCTGGAGCTGTGTAAACGAAGCAGATTTCCCATAGAGGATATGAGTCACTATAATTCTCATATTATCATATATTCTCCATTACTAATTAAGAATCCTGTGAAGAAATGTGGAGGTATACTGAAGTACAAAGTACTTAATACTTGAGTTACAAAAAAAAAATGTATGAAGCAACAATTGTAGAGCATCAAAAGTTTAATTGGAATGACTCAATAACATTTATTGATCTATCTGGCTTATAATAGAGGAGATATTTGGAATTTCAGATTTTCCTAACAAAACGTCTACCCGATTTAAGCCGTTAACGAATATGATCTTCACTGTTGAGTGAAGTGGTTAAATAATGAGTATCCTAACAATCAAATAATGGTGCCCTGAAGGCTCAAAAGTAAACAGATTGCAAATATGTCGGTTAGGGTTTGAGATACCGAAAAAGTCTAAAGAAAAAAAAATGTATTGAAAACAAAATTTTCACTAAGATTGGTTATATACAATTATTAAATCTGGCTGACAATAGCGGAGATATATGTCTTAAATTTCTCTCTCGACCCCACCCCTCTTAAAACCACTTCTCCCCTGGTCTGATTACAACCTTTAACAAACTTGATCTTTAGTTTTACCTGAAACACTTATATATCCAGGTCAAAACATTGCTACCACAAGTGCGCTATCAGACCAGTACATATGTATATAAACATACAGACAACTATATAAAAAATGTTTGCGCCTGCTCGGCAGTATCAATGTACTTTTGAGGAAATTATTCGATTTTGGGTCATGAGTAGATACCAACTCGACAGCTGCTTTCTCTTAAAGGGAAATCTCCTAAAAACATTTTAGGAATCAGTACTATTTTAGGAATCAGTATTCTTGTGTGACCCAGTTGGCTCAAGTGTAATATAATTATTGTTCGGGATATATTACGGGAAATGTGTGTGTGTGTGTGTGTGAAGGTATATATATATATATATATATATATATATATATATATATATATATATATATATATATATATTTCTTATTCTGGACCCAATATTATTTATATATTCTTCATATTTTATGGCAAGAGTCTCCAATAACAATTTTTTTTCGGTGCATACTTAATGAAACTGCCCTCTTCAGGGGCTATCCCTTTTTAAAAAAAAATATTGAAAATAAAACTGCTTTGATAGATCACTCTAACTCCAGGAAACATACCTTCAATTTTGAAGAAGCTCAAATAATTGAAATAAAGAAAGAAATAATACTAAACGGAAATAAAAGAGAATATTACATAATAAAAAATAGAAAAAGAGCAGAAAAAGAAAACAGAAATCAAATGCCTCAAACATATATTCTATAATATTTTATCTTATATTAATCGATTTTAAATTATGACGCGAAATAGTCGAAATCAAGATTGACTTGTAAATAATCGATCAGTAATCAGCTGACTTAAACTACCTCGGGAACCTCTCAGTACCAATTACCTACCCTTGCCATGAAATATGAAGAATATATATATATAAAATTATATATATATATATATATATATATATATATATATATATATACATATATATATGCACAAACGTATATATGAATGGAATTCATTATTTTCATTGAAGAAGTAGTTGTTAGGGGTGGCTAGGATTCCATTTAAAGAATTCTTTCGACCTCTGGTTAAGAGCACTGCTTCAATAGCAGATTTTCTTTATGGTAAATATGCCCAAAAGAGAGAATAAGCCTTACTTACTCTGTGTAAAAACGTTACTAACCAAACAGAGGGAGGCACATGTAAACCAAGTTGATTGATTGGGGTATGGATGGTGTGTCCCGGCCAGGAGTAGCTACTCCTCAACTTCCAACACTCTAATCCATCAATGCAATTTTCTTTCTGACGTACGCTGAACGTAAGTTAACTCTTACTCCCTTGCAAGATTACATATTGACGGAAATCCATGTTTGAATGAAATATGGGAATATTAGCAATTTATCATTCATAGGGTTTTAATAGAATAAAATGAAAGTGATATGGAGAGATGTTAATAATAAGAACTATAAATTTCGAAAAATGAAAATGACGCTGATTAACATTTATCTATGTCAAGTAAGACACTTTCACTAAAGCAAAATAATAAGAGAGAGAGGGAGAGGGAGAGGGAGAGGGAGAGGGAGAGGGAGAGAGGGAGAGAGGGAGAGAGAGAGAGAGAGAGAGAGAGAGAGAGAGAGAGAGAGAGAGAGAGAGAGAGAGAGAAAATTTGAGTGATATAGATAAAGCCGATTCTGTTTCATCACAAATGACAAGCTTTAGTAAATTGTTTTCAATAAAATTAATATATTATATTCAAACATATTCCATTAATTGTTTGTAGGAAATCTGCATAGTTTACGCAGCCCCTGCGTGACGGACTTTTTTTTCTTTAACTCAGATTTTAATTTTAATCAATTGTTTTTTTTTCGGCCATGGTCATATTTTCTTTTATTTTCCTGTAGCGTGTATTTCTTCCTTTTTCTAGTATACTTACGTTTTCCTAATTATAATAGCGTGGTCTACTAGAAACGTTTTTTGCTCTTATCAACGTTTATCATGTGTTGTATACTGTTGTTTGTAGGCCATTCTCATACTGGAACAACTAGTGTATGCTAGTTTATGTAACGATATACCCGTTGTTTTAGCTACCTCGAAGTATTATACTTTCTCCTGATGAGGCGTCAAGTGGACGCGACATTAGTAGGAGTCGGCCTGAAAGGCTGAAAACAAAATAGTATATATTTTTTTAAAAATTTTAATAATCATTTGAGATTTTCCTTTTTTGGACGCCCCGCTATCAGATCCTCAAGTAAATTTAAATAGGTCATGTTTTTACCGACATCGGTGTAAAATAAATTGCGACCACTATAAGTGTAAACGAAGAGTATATATCATTTTGAACGTACTTCATTTTCGACTCCTGGACAGGATCGACTTTCGACGAAAAGTAGTCGGAAATCACGTCATGGGTTCTACATCAATAGCAGATATCCGTTAAGTGAAATCTGCTACTAGTGAAATGCAAATCGCCATTTGATTTATATCTTTGAAGGAGAGTAGATGAATGTAAATATAGCTTAATGAGAGACGATAAGAGCCGATTGTGGTATTTGGTGCTAATGTATGCCAGCGCCACCATGGTGTAATAGGCGGCTCTAGACAAACTTGGCCAATGGTGTTCTGCATATCAAATACTTACCCCCACCCACCCCCTCTCTCTCGTCAGAACAGCCTCTCATGTCATTTCGTCTTGTCTCCCTCATTATTAGCCTATTCCCTCTAATATAGTCCAGCTATTAATTATAATCGATCTGGACGTATAGTTTCGCAAAAATCAAAGGCCATAGGACAGGGAGCAGCTTAAACTAATGTCAAACTTATACTTACTTATGTTGTCAAATCAAATTAGATTTTCAATTTATCCACTAATACACCCATGTAAATACAACTTCAAAATTAAGCTATCATGAGATGATTAGTTATACAAGTTCTGAAAAGTGAAACTATAGCAAGAGCAGGAATGTCCATTAATTGAAGACAGAAGGTACAAAAAGTTCGTCTAGCAGGGGCTACTTAAGCTAAGCAGATTTTGCACTTGAGGGAATGACACAACAGGAATATAATTTCACCATATATTCTCTATTTCTAAGGGAAAATCCAATGAGTAGTAATGGAGGCTTGCTGAAGGCCAGGAAACAATTAAGTACTAATAACCCGCTTAATGAGTTACGAGAAAATGTATGGTCCGATTTCATCCGATAACGACAATAATTGCGACCGCTAAAGAGTTAACATACAAATGTATAAATGTGTGTGTGTGTGTGTGTGTGTGTGTGTGTGTGTGTGTGAGTGTGTGTGTGTATACTTATAAGTGAATGCCCCATAAGTGGGAGTTATTGTATTAACTAAAGGTTGAAAACAAAATATCAAATTAGGTTATATTTTAAATATCAAATTAGAGAAACAGTTATATAGCAAAATAAAAATTTCGGAATGAAATGATTAACAAGATTTATTATAAAACAATGTTTATTTCAACGAAACAAAGAAAAAAACAATCTTTTGTGAATAGTATTTTCTTCTTTCCTGAATTTCACAATTCCACTCAGTAGGAAATACCTACCTCTTGCATTCTTCACACATATTATTATACGAAAAAAAGAACACTTTTAACAAAAAATAAATCCTCATTTTGTGGTAGTCTAGTTTCAACTTAAAACGCCAGAGAGCGGCTGACGGGTTATCACTGGTTACACAACTTGTAAGCCACTTGTCCTCCCTGTTAAAATTTCAGGCCAATCCCATTGTCCCACATCTTATATTTACAAACTACATGGAGGTCTCGCACTGCCCTACAATATCTGCCTGCTTTAAATTGTCTCTGGCAAAAACCTGTCGCATCTTTTCCTTAAGGAAAATTAGCTATTGAGTTCCAAAAATGTCTATTGATTCTATATAGGAGATGAAGATCCCTTCAAAGTTTTATAAATATATATATATATATATATATATATATATATATATATATATATATATATATATATATTTGACCGTAACCTCTCTAGCTGTAGCAATCATTATTACCAAAGCCGAAACGTTTAATTTAAAACTAATGAAGAAATTCGTTAACAACTTAAGTCGAAACGGGGAAAAGGGTCTTAGTGGGGGTATATAAAAGAAAATTCAAAATATCTCCCATATATTGAGTCGGATCTAAATATTGTATACCCGTATAATCAGTCTTGTTACTAATTTTATACACTTTTGGTCTATGTCTAATATTAAGCGAACATTTTTAATTTCAGCCTACAATAACTCCCCCCTCTCTCTAAGTCAACGCTCTTTGACAATATGACAACTTTTAGCAGATTCCCCTTAAGGGAAATCAGCTATTGACGTCGTACTCATGACGCGAGTTTCGACAAATTTCTTCAAATGTCCATCGATCCTACCCAGGAGATGACGAAAATGAGGTCCGTTCAAAATAATATATATATATATATATATATATATATATATATATATATATTTGTCTGTTAACGCTCTAGCGGTCGCAATTTTCGTTTGATCGTTACCAAACTCGAACAACGTTTTATGGAAAAATAAAGATCAAGTTCGTTAATGGCTGTAATCGGATCAGTGGGAGGGGGGTTTAGAGGGGAGGATTTTCGAAAATTCGAAATATCTCCGTTATTATACGTCGGATCGAAAACCTATATAGAATCAATCTTATTGAAAATTACATTTACTATAAATAATGTTATACACATTTATTTTGTATCTTGAATATTAACCCAGATATTTGCATTTTTCTGTTTTCAGCTTCTGAGATGGTATCGGCTAACTTCGGGTCTAGTCGTGAGTTTCCGTCAAGAGCTAGTTCGTGCCGTTCCCGTAACTGTTTGACTCTCTATTCTGAAATTTCTCTATTGCAAAACTTCACGTGGGAAATCTGCTTAGTTTACGCAGCCCCTGCGTGACGGACTTTTTATGAAACAGATTATTCCAAGCTTGAATACCAAATACAGTTATCAATGAACCTTAATTATCTGAGATACGTATTTTTTTCCTATCTAGAAATTGAGAACATAAAATAATATAGCAACAATTTAGGAAATTTATCTTAAGGGAAAACAACTATTCAGGCTGCACTCATGATTTTCGAAACATTTCTTCAATGTTCATCCATCTTGCCCACTTAATGGAAAATGAGGCCCATTATAAATTTTATGTAATTGTCGGTTACCACTCATGCTATCGCTATGTTTTCTCTATTGTTACCATACTTTATTATAATCGTTTTATGTAAAACTAAACACTAAATTCGTTAACAGCTGAAATCGAACCACTGGGAATGGGGCAGAGGATTTAGAAAATTTTAAAAAGTCCGTCACGCAGGGGCTGCGTAAATTAAGCAGATTTCCCAGGTGAAGTTTTACAATAAAGAAATCTGCCTAGTAACAAGTGTAGTAAGTAGTAAGGGATCACTAAACTTATACACGAGGGACGAATAGTTACGAAAACGGCCGCCAGAGCTCTTTTCGGAAAGTACCAAACAGCTCACTCCTGCCGACCAATGCAGAATACAAATGCAAATATCTCGGTTAATAGTCAAGATAAAGAATAAATGTATAGAACAATATTTATAGTAAATTTAATTTTTAATAAGATTGATTTTATACAATGTTTCGATCCAATGCATAATAACGGAGATATTCGAATTTTCCGAAAATCCCCCCCCTCCTCCCACTGGTCCGATTTCAGCCATTAACGAACTTGATCTTCCTTTTTACATAAAACGATTAAATTTCGAGTTTGGTAATGATCAAACAAAAATTGCGTCCGCTAGAGCGTTAACAGACAAATATATATATCTATATATATATATATATATATAAAATTTTGAACGGGCCTCATTTTCGTCATCTCCTGGGTAGGATCGATGGACATTTGAAGAAATTTTTCGAAACTCGCGTCATGAGTACGACCTCAATAGCTGATTTCCCTTAAGGGAAATCTGCTAATATCTCCGTTATTATACGTCCGATCATAATGTTGTTTAGAACGAATCATATAATTGTGGTTTTGTAGTTTTTGCCGTAACATTCTCTTTCTTACAGTCTTTAGTAAATACCCAGTTCTACTCATCTCATTATTATTTTGAATTATAAATATAGAATATACGATTAGACTAGATGGTGCCTTTGCCAGGGGTGGGAAATCTGCTTAGTTTACCCATCCCCTACGTGCCTGGCTTTTAATTTATTATAATGCGCAAATGAAAGTATAAATTATGCATGGAGTATGCTGTAAAATATATGGCCTGTTTATAAGGTTACTATGCTGAGGAAGTATATAATAGGAAGAACCCAATCAACACTTCCGAAACACGCTATACTCCGCATTATTCTCTCTAGAATTACTCTAAAGGGCAACTCAGACTATAACAGTTATTCTTATTAATTCAGAAAGTTAGTCGAGCTTCTACCGGCGAGCAAAAAAAAAAAACAACATAAAAATAAAATATAAATGGGAATGAGAAAAGCTAGAGCATAACTATCGGATAAAGTTGTGGAAAGTAAGAGGGAAGAAAATGGCAGGAGAGTTATGGTTAAGGGGGGTTTCGGCGGAATGTATTGTAGAGATACGGGCTGCGTGCTTCTTTTCCGTGACATGAAACTTGAAATAGCTGGGCAGCCGGTGAATCTCGTAAACTATTGCCCTCCAGGTTTCGTGCCCTTACAACCCTTCATACAGTACAAACTTAGCTGGCTTTATTCCCCCTCCTTATCTGATATGGGGAAAGCTGAACGTGAAAAAAAACTTGTTGTTCGCGAATGGGAGTTACACGGAAAAAAAGAACAAAAAAAAAAAAACTTATCGTTGCAGTGAATATTATAAAAGCTCCGTCACGCAAGGTCTGTGTTAACTAAGCAGCTTTCCTACATACCGGTATGACCCACAAGTGATCTCAACTTACCTTATATTTTCTACTTCAAGTAAATCTCCTAAGCGTAGAAGATAGGGGTTATTTGAAAGAAACTGTTAAACATTGAGCTTAATAAGAACTTATTTCATTTCAAAAAAGTCCGTCACGCAGGGGCTGCGTAAACTAAGCAGATTTCCCTGGTGAAGTATAGTAATAGATAAATCTACATACTGGTAACTCAACACCACCATGAATAAATACAAACGGAAATAAGAAATGTTTCATCCAATTTCAATAAACTGCCGACAGGGAGCGTTAGGTTAGAAATATAAACAAACGGGTCTGCCGGCCTCACACCGGAGAGGAAAACAATTACTGCAATATATCAGAATATAATATATTAATTTTATTGAGAACTATTTAATATATCTAGTACTGTACTAGAGACCCTAACCATGAGTCGGAATAATTGTTATCTCAATCAATCACATTTTAGTAGTCCAAAACCTTAAGATGGGGGGGGGGTCACGAGAACATATTTGCATGTATCTCGTATAATAATGGACTCTATTTTTGGTATTTAAACTTTGAATAATGTAATTTATTATGTAGCAGAGTATTGTTTATGTAACATGAGTGGAAGTGGCGGTTTGCTGATGGCTGAAAACTAAAAAATGCAAATATCTCGGTTAATATTCAAGATATTGAATAAACGTATATAACAATATTTATAGTTAATTTAATTTGCAATAAGATTGATTCTATACGATTTTTCGATCCGACCTATGGTAACGGAGATATTTCGAATTTTCGAAAATCCTCCCCTCTAAACCCTCCCTCCCTCTAGCCCGATTTCAGCCGTTAACGAACTTGATCTTTCTTTTTACATAAAACGACTAAATATCGAGTTTGGTAACGATTAAACAATAATTGCGACCGCTAGAGCGGTAACAGACAAATATATATATATATATATATACAGTTTTGAACGGACCTCATTTTCGTCATCTCCTGGGTAGGATCGATGGACATTTGAAGACATATTTCGAAAATCGCGTCGTGAGTACAACCTCAATAGCTGATTTCCCTTGAGGGAAATCTGCTAAAAGGAAAGGCACTTACAACCTAATGATCACTGACCCTGAACTCGCTCAAATGCAACAAGTAAACATTTTATGTTTATAATTAATATTAAAATATAGCCTTCTAGTTTCTAATTGGCTACTTTCCTCAGAACCCAGGTTATAAGTGGTGGAAGTTAGGTTTTAAAACTGGAACTAAGCGTTATTAGTTATAGATTCATTTATAGTGTCTCAAGTCTCAAAAAAACTACTAAATATTTCTCGGCTTAGTAAAATGGCCTGACAATACTCGGAGTTAGAGAGGTTTATAAGGAAGGAGATTTCAAATGCCAGAATCCACCATCCAATTTCATCAATGGCAAGGATGTATTTACCGAGGAACAAGGAGACCGAAGTCTGCTAGAAATTCGAAATCTATGTCGGTCTCTTTAAGTATTCCTGAGACATTAGGTAATATCCAATAATAGCCTAGTCTTTAAAGAACTCGATATACTTGATGTGGGGTTCAATGCCTTCATTTTGAACTGTAGTAAAAATCGCGAGGTTCAATAGTAATTCCATTTTCATTCGGAATGGCAAAGTAAAAAACTTTTTAGTCGTTTCTACGGTCGCCTTTATGACACGGAGGTAGGTTTGGCTGATTCTGTTGGATGGCCTATCTTTCCTGGAAAACTGTTATCAGAAACAGAAGGTTTCATTACTGCTGTAATAATAGTAGCCCGTTTTTACAAGTATCCCCCCTACAGGAGGGGGCAATGGTGCAATTTCCAGGGACCAGATATAACATATGTAATAGGCATGGAGACGGTGCTCGCATGAAAGCCAAGTACGAGTATACCTGAAAATAATCTTAATTTCCCAATGGGTTTGACAGTACAGTCATATATATACAGGAGGGACTAACTCAGTGACATTCCGCTTTTAAAATAAGGTGAAACTATACAATAGGAAGGTTGTTATAATATGGATGACAGAGGTGGAGTTGGACTCGTGTAATTGGTCGTTTCGGAGTTGGAACAGTTGGGACGGTTCATTTGTAGGATTAGTTCTCTAACCCGTTCACGAGCCAGAAACTCCCCTTCGACATTCCTAGGGGTGTCTCTCACCAAATACTTTTATTTCATTCCCAGTTCATTCCATCCCCGTCCTCTCTCACCTTCCTGATAGCGGAGGTTCGCTTCTCCCCTAAAATAATGAGTTGAAGAATCATTAACCCGGGTAGTTTTGTACAATTTATTGACTCGTTGAACTTCTGCAAAGTGTCCTATTTTTATGAGTTTGATGAAACAAAAGTTTGCGTCACTGTTCCTTTCGGGGCAATCAACGAGTACTGATATAAACACTATTTGCCATAGTCTCTGTAGTTGAGGTTTATTTCCTTCTAACACTTTCTGGAAAAATAAAGAGTTATTGTTATCTTAAATGTATCACTGCATAAAAATACGCAACCAGGTCAGAAAATAATGGAAGAATACAACTATCTGAGCTTGCCTATAAAACAAATATTTTAAGCCCTCTGAGAGAGTGTGTTTTTAAGTGTGTGTGTGTGTGTGTGTGTGTGTGTGTGTGTGTGTGTGTGTGTGTGTGTGTGTGCGCGCGCGCGTGCGTATGCGTGTGAGGGAGAACATATTCTGATGAGTAATTTCTACAGGGTAGGCCTTTAGTGGTGAGTTCGATGCCCGCATGGCAATGGGAATTTATTTAGTGAAGAAATTATTACATGAAATACTTAGTCCCACTCTGGCTAGAAAAGGGTGGTGACCGACCCATTAGCCATAGTAGCAAAAAGTGGAAGTTAATAAATTAACAATCACACTTCGCACATCAGAGTGTTTTTCTTCCCTCAACGAAAAGGGATTTGTCAATCAATTAGAACCATAAGTTTAGTAGATTCATGTTGGGAATGGTTTGGAAGAGCCCAACTCAAATTAAATTAACAACTTTTAAAATTTTTAACGTTGACAAGTACATCCACACTTAAATTGAATTGACCACTAGATTTTCTTAGTTCTTGAATATCTTTCCTAGATATGGGGAAAAAAGAACTATTGTTAAATTCGGCACGTGTTCAATTTCAAGGTTAACCTGACAATGAGTGGCCAATTTGATGAGTTACAAACTTCGCAAGACGGCAGTATTGTTCTTTTCTAAAAGACCAAGTGAGCTTATAGATTAAGCAAAACAAAGAAAGAGACGGCAAACAGTTCTCACAGAAAGAGAGGATGATAATTTACAAATGGGTGGAGGTTATTATTCTTCGGGACAAAAGGGAGAAAATAGAAGTGGTTTAATAGAAGTAGACAGGTAGAGACAGCTGATTGTGTGTCTCCAGAAGGACTCCATGGAAGGGTTGTAATGAAGAGGGCGCTGGCAGAGGGGGTTGTTACAGATACAGCTCCAATGAATTTCCTTCCTTTTCTACATCTCTCTCTCTCTCTCTCTCTCTCTCTCTCTCTCTCTCTCCCACTCTCTCTCTCTCTCTCTCTCTCTCTCTTTCTCTTAATATCTCTCACTCCCTCTCTCAACCCATTTCAATCGTTCCTTCTTTATCTTCAGGGTGATTTTAATAACTTAAAACAAGGACAAGGTCCTTGGAAATCAAGTTTCAACGCAATACCGAATTTTTAAATTAATTCAATATTTCCAGTATAAAAGGAATAAGGCTGAATGAAACATTGTTTCCTCCAATCCAATTCAACAGAGAACGGCACTAAGTTTTTATTTAGGTTCATGAAAACCAATGACTCGGAATAAGTTATGACATATATTTATACAAAACCATCCCGTCATTTCATCAGTAACACAAATTCCATGTAACATAAACGGTACAAGGGCTACCAGTCATTTGCTTTAACCGAGATAAAAGCACTTTGAAAAATTTATAATTAGAATTGCTGTTATCAGGAAACTAATTAATATAATAATGTTTTTTTTCTCGAAATATAAGTACTGGTAATCGGAAGCACCAAATATTTCATTTATTGCCTTCAAATTAGTCATATTTATAGTTTTAAGCACGAAGCGTGGAACGCCTATTAGACGAATATATTCGAATTTATTACCGTTCTTGGCATCAAATAAATCTAGTTTCCCGTCAACATAAAACGACTGCAACATCTTAGCATTCAGAGCAAACATTTGATGACTTGTAGAGTATGAAGAGTTAAGTATCAAATTGCTTATTTTAGCAATACTCATTCCCTTAATACATAAACAAACAATTTCACAATTCTATTGAGGAAAATTCATCCAATTCTATTCTAGTTTCAAAATTCATAAATGTTAATAACGATTTAAGACCACAATCCTTATTCTTAACCCAAGTCGATCTTTACATTTTTTGATAAAACCAATGCTAACGATGGATATGTATATTCATGTCGAATTAACACCCTTGCAGAGGAAAATTCGGATTCTCAAACAGCCTATGTTGTATCTTGGAATAATTGACAAACAAATATACAAATTCATAGAAATCTTCTTGCCCTTTGATCACTAAAGCAATCCTGCATATGGTACTCTTTTGTCGAAATATTTATGTACGTGGTTTAAAGGATATTTTTGTATTTTGTTTGATGATTATTATGAGTTATACTATTTATGTAAAAAAAGTTAACGTTTTGTTTCATATACACTTATGTTTGGTGCATACATATTTAAGCAATAGTCACTGTTTTTGACTGCTTAAAGAGTGGCTGACAGGAGCCTCTCGACTTTCTGTTGAATATAAACCTGGTTGAAAGAGATCCTACTTTGGGAAGCTTCATAATGTTTCCTGAGCACAAGGTCCTATTTTGCGGTTTATGGTCTGCAATGTCGATCGATGGAAACTGTTGAATGATAATTTCATAATGAGAAAAAAAACAAAAAGATACTTTTTTTTTTTTTTTTTTTTTTTTTTCTTTGGATAACCTATAAGCCTGATTTTTCTATGGTGCCGTAACCTGTTGTAGTTGGAGATTTATTGCCGCTAGGGATATGAATTATGTAGGGGATTTTTTTTTTGGGCGATTTCATAACTGAAGTGAGTTGGTATTATTGTTGCTGCTGAGACAGTGTATTTTTATCGGAGGGACTCTATCAGCCTGTGTGGCAGAACCCCATCCAGACAGACAGGCTCCTGCTCCCTCCTCACTATCGATCTCTTATCTCAAAACACCGGATCAGATTTGGGTTTCTGTAATCTCATTGTATGTGTAACGCACAGAAAATCAATTCTCTCGTAAACCATTGGTTAACATCATCTTGTCGGAGAGTAAATTTACAAGTCGACGCTCACTACATGGGATGCTGAACCTTCGGTTGGTTGAGAAAAGCTAGAGGACAAAACAAGTTTTGTATAATGACTTTTATTGATGCAAACCAAGTAAAACCTTTGGAAATACGATTAATCATTAACCTACAAATACAGACTCCTGGATTTACAAACACTGTTTCCGGGCTGCTAAGGAATAGGGATCTGTACTCTATCTCAGTGGCTGCTTTGTACACACATCCTTCTTTGTGAGACGTTTAGGCGTTTTTCAAATAGTTATCCCGTGGATGCGATGAAATTGGAATCTACTTCATGCATCTGTGTCAACGTTTTCAATTACCATCCATTGTGAGGAGCTTTGTTACTTTGCAAACAGCAATCTCATGGTTACGAAAGATATGGCATCTACACCATATTTCAGTGCCTCTTTTACTCATCATTCTCTGAATAAAGAGTAGGTGTTTTTCAAACAGTGAGCCTATGGATGCCATGAACTTGGAATCTTCATTATGTTTCAATTACATCTTTTTAGTAATCAATCTGTGAAGATTTTGGTGCTTTGTAAACAGAAATCTCATGAAATTCAATCCAAACCTTATTTCGGTGACTTTTATACACATTTCTTATTGATCCTGATTAATTGGTTCCTCTACCATCCAGCATATTCCAGAGATATTTATACACATCCTTCTCTGGGACAATTTCGGCGCTTATGAAAACAGAGATCTAGTGGATTCGAGGAAATGGGAATTTTTACCATATTAGAGACTTTTTTATGCTCTGTTCTGTATTTCTGGACTTTGCAAACAGTGCTCCGATTGGAGGTTGGGAACTGGAGTCTACGCCCTATTGCTATGACTGTTTTTTAACCCACCAATCTTTGGATGGAGCTTATTCGCTTTGCAAATAGTTATTCCATGCCTACCAAGAAATTGCAATTTATGGCATATTTCAGCTACAATCTTTCACGGATTATTCACTGTGAGGATTTCGGCTTAACCCCGTGGCTTCTTAGGAACTGAAATCTGTACCCCGTTTCTATGGCTGTGTTTAACGCACCAGTATATGTAAGGGGGTGAGTCACTTGACGCAGAATGATCCCATGGCTACGAAGAAATCAGAATTCATGCCATAATTCAGCGACTTCCTTTTTACGCATCTTTCTATCTATCTAAGCGCTTCCCAAACAGTCATCCTGTGGCTACGAAACCATTGGAATCTATATCTTGGACTTATCAAAACATTGGACCATTTAGGCCTAACCTAAATATACCGTTGGTGCCTGTCATCCACTTCATCCATCGATTCACAGGAACAGAATTTTTTTAAATTTAGACTGTGGTTCGCACATTGGGCTAACATCTGTGAAATTACAGGCGCCTTGTAAAGAGCCATTCTCCGCTAACTAGTATGCTTCATGTTTTGTTTTCCCTACCCCTATATTTATTATTAACCAATTGGCCGTATTACCAAAAAATGGGCGACAATAAATAGCAAATACCAGTATATTTATTATTCATTAGTAAAAAGTCTGACTGACGTACGTGAGAGTTTTGAGTAGGTTTCTTACATTGACTAAGTACCGTTTCAAGGAATAATTCTCTTCAGAGTTAAGGACCTCAAAGGAAGTGAAACACCTGCGGAAGAAAGTCACAGGAAGGACATTTTACTGATGATTTCAATATGACTTATAAATATAGACTAAAACTTGTTTATACAAATAGGCATGTATTACTTTTCATATTCAATACTTCACCATTGGCTTCCAATCTCTAATCTCTGTGTACCTGTGGCCTTTAATTTTGGGCAGGATTATACTATTTAATTAGATTATTTTCAATCACGTATGTAATTCTCATATTTTTTTTCTTCTTTTTCAGGTGAGTTACTAAAGAACTCCCAGATTGGTATGATAAACGTTTATTTATTTGTAATGACTATTTTTGAATGGACTAACCACGTTTCATAATGTTTTTACATAAGGGCAAAACTAACGTTTAATACTTTTGATGGGGTTAAATTAATTATTCTAACTAAAAGAGGGCTGGCTGTCTAGTTCTTTTATAGTTACGTTTAGTATAACGAATCAACCGCCTAGTTTTCTTTGTATGATGAAATTTCTCATATAAACATGAAATGCATATTCAATATGTTATTTCAATTCGTCCCCCTTCCTTTTTTTGTATGCAACGCATTTTTTTTAAATCTATTCTCCACCACTGTAGATCCAACAAAGAAAGTCGCAAGTATGAACCTCCGATATGAGTTAATAAACCAAAGTGTGATAAGAAGTGTGTTGGTTAGTTCCCCGAGTTACTCTACTGATAAGATCCGATGGTTCAATTTTCCCGGGTTTTTTTTTCTCCGCGAGTAGTAATCCCCGGGCAACCCATAACTGGGTTTATATGGGCAGTGAGAATATTGGGCCGTCAACTTGGGTTATGGCAGCTCAATGACCTTTCAGTTCTAGCCACTCTACTGCACACAATCCCACGCTTTATAGGTCATCTGTTCCTTCCCGCCAATAATCTCCCTCCATTTGATAACACCTGATGCAAAAACATTTCTCCTGGTCAGTACACTCTTTCCAGTGTTAACATGCTTCAAAAATCAAGTAAACATACAATGTTTTACAGGTATCTGTTATTCATCAATGTAGCCTCTATAAAGTTAAGGAAGAATTATGGTTGTACACAAATGTATTGGTGTATATGTATACTATTAACCACAACATACATGCGTAAATGTATGTTGTGGTTAATAGTATTAAAGTCTTATATTCTCACATTAAAAAATACACTTTCTTCAATTTTGAGAGGAAATAATCATATTGTGAAAACTTACGCACCAGAAAATTCCTAAGTCCTTCCTGATTAGGAAAAATTGACTCCCTTGATAACTAACGAAAAGAAGTTAGTTACACACACCCACACATACACACACACACGCGCGCGCAAAAAAAAAACATAAACATATATTTACATATAGAAATAAGTATATAGATGTTTTGGGTATTTGAAGCAACTTTAAGAAATCAAAAGGAGTAGTTCTAATTATCTTCTCTTAGAAAACTATTGTTTGATATATTTTTAAAACTCCATTACATAGCGAAAATTGAAGTTCATTTATACAGAGTTTTAGGCTAAAGGTCCCTTTCTTCGCAAGTATGAGATATTTTTTCTCGAGAGAAGGGATACTTTGAAGTACTCATTATTTTTCTTTCACTCTGGCCAATATAAGAATAACCACAAATGCCCGAAGAAACCGGTTGATTCCACATCTGACAAGGAGCCTACATAAAACTTAGTTATGTCTTATAAAATCTTTTGTTCTTATAAACATTAAGATGTCAGTTTTACTTAGCCCATTCTTTCTCAAACAAGGACTGTAAAAGAAAATCCGTTGTTGTATCTGTAGATAACATAAGAAATTTTGGTAAAAAACAAGTTGAGTAGAAGACTACTTAACTACTTGTGTTAAATTTATGCTTAATTATCAATGTAATTTATTCTATTTAATGCGCAGACTTAAAATAGGAAATCGGTACCATATTTCTTTGGATTACTATAAACTAACACCTATAGAATACAAAATATTCATCTTCATCCCGAACGTTAAACTGCCATATTTATGCCTGCTTCAATAGGGTGCAACCAGTATCTTCACCGCCTCTGCTGTAACTTTGACCCAGATTAACTTCTCGCCCGTCAGAGTAAATCTGCTGCTTCTCTCTCGTCCAAAGCACTTCAATAGCTCTGAAGATTTAGGCTTGTGAAACATTAAAGTAAATTGATTACTTATCTAACCAGTTGCTGTAATAAGGTGATGATTGACAATTAACTGTAGCCAACCAATGCTAGGTGACACATGAACCTATTGAAATTCCTTTTTACCAGGATTTTGAAATATGGAAACTGCTATATTCCAATTTCAAAAGTGGTATTCAAAGATTCTTCCATGAAATTGACTTAGTTTTAGTTTAAGAACTATGTCGGGCAGTAAATCCCAGCAGGGTCTTTAGAAATAGTTTTGGCTGTCGACCATTGTTAAGCTAGGAACTCCATGAAGGAGGGAATCTTCCGTTCACCATTCTAGAAAATTCGCAGGCCATTAATTTCTTAAGACCAAAACTATTTATCGGATTGAAAGTACAGGAGCATGGATTTAAATAATAAATAGTCGTAACCTAGAGTCTAATAATGCTAGCGAACCTAATATCACATTACCATCCATGGCAAGATAACAACAGTAGTTGATTCCGCTCTTATTCAGAGGCACATTTTAGATTGGATTTCCTTAACGGATAATTTTGTTAGTTTCAGCTTTTATGTCGCAGCATTCTTCAATAAAATGACCCGTCTCTGAAATAAAGATAAGTGCACTTTACTGCTAAAGGATGCGTCAATTCGAAAAACTCGCCGATATAAATTTCTTTTAGAATTGTATTTTCTACAAGAATCTGTCATAAAAAGTATGGCATTGAATTGAAAAATCCAAAGTTATGGTCGCTGGGGAAGTACTGGAAAAGATTATGAAGAAGAATATAGACTGACCGATTCTTTAGGGGTCACAAGTATGGCATACCGCGTCTTAGCCTTTTATTCATAGAATTAGAGATTTTAAGAGGGTGGCACTGGAACTTGGGGATATATATATATATATATATATATATATATATATATATATATATACACACACACACTCACACACACACACACACACACACTCACACACACACACACTCACACACACACACACATACATACATACATACGTATATACTTTTTGGAAACCGCGCCATTTGTACAACCTAAATTCCCCTTATTGGAAATAGGCTAAAACCTGATTTTGGCAGCACTGCTTAATTCCTGTTTCCCATGAATATACCTTTTTCCTAGAATATTCCATTGGCTTTCTTAACACAGTAAATACACACTGAGGAGTTGTTGGTTCACTACAATTAAAATAATGGATTAAATGTCAAGCCCTTTTAAGCCCCAAGCACCTCCTCTCTCCGGGAACGCTCTTGTAATAAATAATTCTGCCATAAATATAATATTCTGCCATCATAATTTTTTAAAGGCATCAATTCTTTTGGGCTTTCGAATTTACTGCATTTATAACGCTGAATATTTTTAATAAAACATATGTTAAACCTTCAAATTAACAATTAGAGATAAAATGTTCACCCCTTCCAACAACAGTAATATATAACATTCCTAATAAAGTCGACCGTTTCTGTCTTAGAATAAACAAATAAATATGCAAATATATGTATATCAAAATTATGTTCATACGTGAGACGTCCAATTTTTAATATATTATTTTTATTAAATATTTCTGTTGCTATTTGTGAAAAATTCCTTATGTAAGAAGGACTTTTCATATTTGTTGTGGTCGGGGCTATATTTCTTTTTTGTAGGAAGCTTGGAATGCTCTATCGATCCAAATCCTATTAAAGCTAAAATTGGATAAAGAGAGTGTTTAGAGGTCTTTATTAAATTGGGCCATATACTATAAATTATCCCTTAACAAAGTTATTTATTTCCTTAATATTAGGCCTTGTAGTTGTCTTCATAATGTGTATGACATTGTTAATTATAGTCTTCATAAATGATAATAATTCAGAAATATTATTTTTTTGTTAGTGTGGTATTTAAGACACCAATTATTAATACTTTAGAGCCCGATGAAATATTTTTGGAGGCTAAAAACAAAAAAAGTATCTGAGCCATTGCTACATTTCATTTAAGTGTAAATTTTTTTAAATAAATGAATAAAAATGTTTTGAGGCAAGCTTCTTACAGGTCTGGGTTGTGGTAGAGAACATAAATATTTACATACAATACGTACATTTTAAATTAGTAATCCTGAATTAAATTAGAAGTGTGTACTATGAGGAATTGAAATTTACTGCTGGTATACTTTATTTTATTTTTTTGTAAGATAGTATCCCATTAAATAAAGTGTTTGATGTGAAGTTGTTGTAATGGTGGCATATAGGCAGGCGTAAATAAATGGTTCTTCATGATTAATAAATTATTTTTCTTTTCACGGTCAGATCGAAGATTGAGAAATCCACTGGAGCAGCAGCAATCACAAATAACAAACCAATCCAAATTAGATTCCCCTACAAAACGACCATCTACATAGCTCAATTGTACGGAATACTTTCAGGAATAACTAGCATTCGAGACAATAGACTAAAAGAAATCATACATTTTGTTCCCTCTTATTGACATTTTTGGTCTCAGTGAATAGTTATCACACGATCGTAACACAATTTTTTTTCAGAAATATACAGATTTTGAAACAAAACTAGAGCTATGTTGAGGCTATCTGAGCCATTCTACCAAATACAATAGTTGCCAACAGCCCAAATCCCGAGTACAATATTTGACTCCCTTGCAGAAGAAGTAACTAAGGAAAATACTATTGAGATAACTAGGTTTACTCCACAAGACTTCTGTGTTACACTTGCCATTGGACTGACTCTTCTCAATCGTTCAAATATTTTCCGTAGTTCAAGGGGACTGTCAACTCAGGACCTTTTGATGTAATAAAACGTCCGACATGCAGGGGCTGCGTAAGCAATACCGATTTCTCACGTGCCGTGTATTATGATACTTTAGTAATCTCATCTCATTATATGATCTCTATTTCAAAGTAAATAGAAGTGAAGGGGATAGTGTTGAATGAAACGCTTAAATAGCAAGAAAGGAATAATTCAAACAAACATTTTTGACCCATGAATAACATAATATAGGTCTGTTGAAAAAATATTTGCTATTTAAGCTTGGAATAAGACCCTTCATATTGGCCCATTGATTACGTACAATGACTAAATAATGGAGGGCTTTTACTAAATGCTGTAAATGGAAAAACTGCAAATATGCAACAAGCCGAAATTATTATTATTAATATTTATAACGTACAATTTATGCTAGTTTGACTAACTGGGACGGGTTATCTACAGGTCACTCTTTTCTAGCCAGAATGGGACTAAGGATTTTATTTAACGGGTTCATCACAAAAAAAAAAAAAAAAATCCTATTTGCCCAAGCAGTAATCGAATTCGTCACTCTTGGTTTAACCTGTAAGATTAATACCACGGTAATTCGTTAAGAAATTAAGATACTGTGTTAAAACCTACGTGCAAAGAAGAATACCAAGCAGTCACTATTTTCGTATTTGAGTCCTGCAGTCTTCTAAAACGATATTCAATCACGGGAAGGCATAGGCTTAGATGGAGCGATGAGTTGGTGAAGGACTTGCGGAAACCAGAATTCGGTGGGATCTACCTTGGCACCACAATGGTCTCCAAAAGTTAGGGAAACCGAACTGTAACAGTTAATTCTAAATGCGATATTAAATCCCAGTGTTACTCAATAGTTATTTATTATTTCATGAAGCTAGGAGGAATTTATAAACACAAATTAATTGAATTTCTATGAACTGTAAATAACATAACATGATTAATGAAGTTAACAGTTTAATCACTGACAATCAGTATCGTTTTACAAATATAATATGGCCAATAGACGTGTTCTAGTTAAATCTGTTATTATGTTTTAGATTAAAGGTCATCCTCTCAATCGAATCATTGTTGAATTTTAGAGCACAGAATACATCAATTCAATAATAGGCAGGGATAATCTGTAAAGATAAGAGTTTGGATACTCCTGGAAAACACATAAGGATTTACCAGGCAGAAAAAGGGTGAGCTTCAAACTTTTCACTAAATGAGGTTTCATGGAAAGTGATACCCGAACCTTCTCGTTTAATAAAGACGTCGAAAAGTAATAAATTCTGAAAATAAAATTGTTGTGGGATCTCTAAAATCATTACCTTAATTTGTTTATGAGAACACACACGCACACTCCATTGCCTAAACATATGAATCATAATCTTGTCCAAATAATCAGATATTTAGTTATCAAAACTTTGAAAAAAAATATGTTATTATTATATTATTATTTATTAACGTCCACTTTTTGCAGCTCAGGCTAATTGGGACTGGTTATCTACAGGTTACCACCCTTTTATAGCCAGAGTGGGACTTAGGATGTTATTTAATGAATTTCGTCACTAAATAATTTCCTTTGCCCAAACGAGAATTGAACTCGTCTCACTAAGATATTATTATAGAAAAAATAATTAATTTATTCAAATTACGCAGAGCGATTTAGGAATTTTTAATTCCATAGTATGGCGATTAAGCATTTTTCGGCAGTACGTTTAACCGAATTTGCAAGGTAAAACGTATATTTACGGCAAGAGAATTTTTTTTCAATGAGAGTAAATGAGAATAAACACTAGTTGATCAAATGTGCTCGCTTAAGTATACCCAGTTATTTATTTTTCATTACTCTTGTTAATTTCCTGCGACCATGTGACAAAGCTAGATTTAAAGGCACAAAAGTTTTTTTTTATTTATTTTTTCTAAAGAATGTACTTACAAGGGGAGTGCACGTCCTTCCCCCCAGCAATTTGAACGTAACTTCTTCAGCGAGTAGTACCTTAGTAAAAACAAATTCTGTTAAAGCGAGAGAACACACTTCTCACGCGTTTGTCTAAAAACAAATGTTAAAGATAGCCTAAAAATATTATCAATATATCCGTATTATTATTGATAATTGTTATATACTTATGTATTCAATTAATTGTGATATATTTATTGTATAATATTAAATATTTCCTTATACCAATAATATTTTTGACAGATAGCACTCGGATTTGAGGCAGCAAAGCACTGAGCCACCGATTTCCCTTTGGAACAATTACCTTAACAACACCTCAAAACTTTCATTCTATATTGAAAATTGTTTTTTAGACGAACTCGTAAGAAGTGCGTTCTCTCGCTTTAACAGAATTTGTTTTTCATTAGGTACTACGCACTGAAAAAATTTCGTTCAAATCGGTTGGGGGAAGGCCGTGTACTCCCCTTGTTAGTTGTGCCATTAATTGTTAATTACTAAAAATTAGCTGTCAAAAGCATACCTATACTTGGATTCAACGCTGTTGGGCGTGTAAGTTAAGGCGTGGGTCCATTATGCACTGGCCTCAGTATTCAAGCCAAAGGTAAAAATAGGTGCATGCTCGATCAAAGGGAGAACATTAGTTCACGAATTCGCTACCAGAGCGCACTAGTGTCGTGGCGCTAGTGGATTGCCGGGAGTTAAGAGAGTATATACATCTGACAGCCTCTCGAGAAGAAAACAATTGAGGCGCTCAGATTAAATTTTCCTTATTGGAGGTGTCCAGTAACTCCCAGGATGCAATTAAGTCCATCAATCTATTAGAGTCAATAATTCCTTTAGATCCTCCTTGGTTAACAGAGGATTGTACGCAGAGTTGACAATTCTCTACGTATCTCTTGAGTCTAGCTCGGTTTGGCCAAATATGTCCGACACCTATAACGCTAACCAAAAAAAAAAAAGTGTTCAAACAACAATTTTAATCCATTTTGACTTACGTCATCTTAATGCTTTCTGATGCGTGAAATTTTGTACAAAGTTGAGTCACATTTGTCACTCAATATTTATTAAAGCTTTTTAATAATAGATTTCTGCCACAAATTTAGGATTAATAAATGAAATCCTGTTAAAGTCATATAATTATTTATTGAAACCTTATGGCTTATTGGTCTCTGGAAAATCATCCCAGACGAGATCAAGTGGTGTTGACTAGACTCAGAATCGGACATTCACTACTTACACATTCATGCCTCATAAACCGTAAATACCGACCTACATGCACACACTGTAATGCTGTACTGACCATTAAACATCTCCTGACTGACTGCAAACTACGGGAGCACCTGAACTTACCGAACGACTTGTACGAACTATTAACAGAAGGTAGCCTATATATAAATACACTCGTCAATCACTTGAAGACAATTAACATTTACAACAAACTTTAAACCACACCTACCCCACTCATTTCTTTTCATTTTATATCTCAAATTACTTTAATAATTCTTCTATGTGTTTTTGAGAACAATAGTGTTTAGTACATTTTTAAACTTATGCCCTTGAGTTCCATCATCCTAATACAAGGATTGATCCCAAAATTTATAGTTTCACATTGTTTTATTTAAATGCTTAATTTTATTTCGTTATATTTGATACTATGTTTTTATAATTTTGGAAATATGTTTTCTTCATTTTAAAATTTTAGTGTAGAGAATTGAAATTAAATGATACTGAGCGACATCGCATAGTTGCGGAGCTCGTAAAATAAAATAAATAAATTATTGGTCATCAGCAATTAAATAATGAAATTAAATGAATTATCATATATGTATTTGTTGTGAGTTTTTCGACTTTAATTATTTAGGATTATTTTATGAATGGGGCCCAGTACCTATGTATTTTAAAATTCTGTAGTGACGAGTTAATTATTTTATATTCTTTGCACGAAATATCCGAGTCTTTGTGATATTTAAAATAAAATAAAAAATAATAAGAAAATAAAACAACCCTTTGAGGGATAGGTTAGCCTGGAATGAGATCTGGGAGAATCATTTGGTAGTCAAATGCCTCCCCTGGTTCTATCGTATCCCCCAGACCTTTACAAACATTATTAGCTTACGCCAAGCAAAAAAGAACCCCAAAGGGACTATTTTAACGGAGAGTGTCTATCTTTTAAATGAAGTTTTATATATTGTTTCTATCTCTACAACTCTCTTCTTATATGACGTTCATAGCATATTATTTCAATATTTTATTAGTCTTTCTTTAAAATGGTCCAAAAAAAAAAAAAAAAACATTCAAAAGGCCTTTGGCCCCCAAATACAATCGCGATAATTATTTTAAGTCTATTAGTGTATGTACGAATACATTTTGTAATTAGCTGACCTTATTTTACAGTTTAAAGAGCCAAAAATTTATGAGTAGAATATTTATTTATTTTGGAGCGTTCGCAGCGAGGCGATATTGCTCATCAAAAAAGAACAAACGAAAATTACAATGTATATAAACAAAATGCAAAACTGAAAATAGTAACAAGAAAAAAAATAAACAATACAAACTAAGAACGCAAACAAATAACAAAAGGCAACTAAATAACAGAACGTTAAAAAAAAAAAAAAAAAATCAAAATCAAAACGCAACTAAATAACAGAACGCAACTAAATAAAACTCAACTAAATAACAGAACGCAATCAAATAATAAACCTCAACTAAAGAACAGAACGCAGACAAGTAACAAAACGCAACTAAATAACAGAACGCAACTAAATAAAACTCAACTAAATAACAGAACGCAATCAAATAATAAACCTCATCTAAAGAACCGAACGCAGACAAGTAACAAAACGCAACTAAATAACAGAACGCAACTAAATAAAACTCAACTAAATAACAGAACGCAATCAAATAATAAACCTCAACTAAAGAACAGAACGCAGACAAGTAACAAAACGCAACTAAAGAACAGAACGCAGACAAGTAACAAAGCGCAACTAAATAACAGAACACAACTAAATAAAACGCAACTAAATAACAGAACGCAACTAAATAAAACTCAACTAAATAACAGAACGCAGACAAGTAACAAAACGCAACTAAATAAAACTCAACTAAATAACAGAATGCAATCAAATAATAAACCTCAACTAAATAACAGAACGCAGACAAATAACAAAACGTAACTAAATAACAGAACACAACCAAATAACCAAATGTAACAAAAGATACAAAAAAAAAACAAATCAAGAAATAAACAAAACATTAAATTTAAAAAAAAAAAAAAAGAATATTTAAGACCTGACAAAAATCATTTGCGTTCATTCAGATTAAATAGAGGCGTAGAAAGTGTATTATAAGAAACACAAAATGACTGGACTTATAAGAAATCTAGGAAATATATAAGAAGGGAGAAAATAAATAGCTGATGTTGACAATACATAAATTCGTTGTAATTCTATCTAATTAGATTATTAAATGTTTTGCTGCAATTCATTTAAAATTATTTCTTTAAGTTTATAGACTTCCCCGCTGGTCAAACGGTTCTTCTGACTTTCACTTGGTCATCTCGTCTATAATAAAGCTAATATTCGGTAACTCTTCAGATAGCTTCTTAAAGGTAGTCTTCGCCACTACTACTTTTAGGTCGCCTTCAAGAGTCTAGGTTAGTCCCAAATTAGATTTGCTTTAGCTAGAGAAAAAGACCGCTAAAGCAGAAATCCTGTGCAAGTCAGAAGTATCTAATTATTTCATTTAAAAATCACATCTCCTTACAATGAATCGGATCAGAAAATGCCATTAAAGATTATTTATAGAGCTTTTAACGGGTGACAAAAATTCGTTGTCAAGGGCCTGCATTAACTAAGCACATTTTCTACGTTATTTAGGTTTCAAATAAAGTGCTTCATAATATAACATGAGTAGAAGTGGTGTGTATATATATGTATAATTATATATATATATATATATATATATATATATATATATATATATATATATATATATATTTGTTAAAGCTCTACCGTCGCGATTTTTACGATACTTCGTTTCACATGTCATGGACACAATAACTGCATTTTGTTTCGTTCCTCTTGTTTGGAGGTGCACACAACTAAGCGTTCTGTTGCAACTTCGCCGTTCTAAGGCCAGTCGTTTGTGAATTATGCTAGATATGTAAGAGTAATACAGGATACGCCAAAACTTGTCAATTTAGGATACAGGGAGAGTCAAGCCTGATAATCGATGTATAAAAAGAGATTTTCGCATTTACATTAATGCCTAAGTAAAAAGATGATTACAACTATAGACTCTTCCAGGAAACGTCAAACTAAAGTGCGAAAAAATTCATAATGCATGTTGCTGAGCAATATTATTTAGTTACATTTTGTTTTTCTTGGCTATATTTTATGAAAATTATTATAGTCCACTTGATGCTACTACGGCTAATCGGGACGGGTAATCTTCACGTTGCCACCGTTTTCTTGCCAAGGTGGAGCTAAAGATTATATTTAGTGAGCTCCCACTAAATAAATTTCTGTTACCCAGGTGGACATTGAAGAATTTCTCTATAGGTCCACCAAAGCTTTTATTTGGAGAATATGTAACTTCAATTTCCAATGCCGAATTAGTTATTCAAATAATGGTTGGGGTTTAGGTTAGCTATGAGTGTATAGGCGTTTATTTTAATAAACTTTGTAACTTTGGAGTAATGAGATCTATTACCGTGTGGACAATAGAAATTTGTTTATTAAAAAACTCACTAAATAAAATCTTTAGTACCATCTGGGCTAAATAAGGGTGGAGATCTATAGATAACCCGTCCTAAAAGATCTTAGTGGAACAAATGTTGGCGTTAATCAATATCAACAACTGCAATAACAAAATGACTGAAATTTCAAATAATACCACACTGTAAGTAGCTAGTAATATAAGGACAATGTTACATTTATAGCCACACTTAATTCTTTAATAAAGTTTTTTTTCTTCTTCCTTCTTCTAATGTATGCAATATGTTTGCTATATTTTTTATTTACTTTTCCCGCGGTGTTATTGGGCTTTTTTGCCTGTCTTCTGCTTAGTATTCTGCCGGTTGCCGGGAATATGAGGTGAATGTACAGGGAATGTATGGGGGTGAAATGGCCAAGACATTATCGATCTCCTTCTCAGAAATATGGTATTTTTACAGCACTATCGTTCTTTCTGCAGAAGTGGACAATCACCACTGCCCTTTCTATCATTAAATCAACCCGTCGGAAATGACACGATCATAAATAAGAAAATAGTTGACTTTTATTCATTGAATATGTCTGGATATTGTGTTTTTCCTCCTGTCTTCCGTTGAGTATTACTACTGCCGATCGCATTTTATATATTCTCTATTTTTAAACCAAAATCAGATAAGTAGAAGTAAGGGTATACTGATGCCGAGAACAGGAAAATACTTATTACTCTCTTAATATTAGAGTTATGAAAAAATTGTATCGTACAACAATTGTTGCCGTCAATAGTTACACAAGATTGGTTCTATAACATTTATCGATCCGACTTATAATAACGAAGATACTATGAATTTTCGAATTCACTCTAAGTCTGAACTCCCTATTCTTGGTCCGATTTTGGCTATTAACAAATATCGTCATTAGTGTTGAATTAAACGGTTAAATATGAGGCGATCAGAATAATAGTGGCCTAACCCCCAGTAATAGTAGTAGTAAGATTTGTGTAAAACCAAGTTGGTTAGGCCACTATATATTTTTCAAAGACCGCTAAAACTGTTAGTTGAAAAACAAGCTGCTGCTGCTATCTAGTGAAACAACTTAGAAGGTGGCTTAGGCCACTAATATTTCATAGAACACATTATTTAGCAACAGATGCTATGGTAACTCAAATAAGCAAAATTTGAGGGTTGGGCCACTATAATACTGAGCGCCTCATATGGAGTCGGGTTTACGCATTTTCGAGTCAAAAATAAAATTGTGGTTGATGAAAGATCTGGCCTCATCTGATTTTATTCTCTGCTTATAAGTATAACACGAAGCTTATGTAAACAGAAGTAGAAATTTAAACACGATACGAGATGATTATTGCTGGATAAATATTGAAAAATTGAATAATGCAAATAATTTGAGTAGTCTAAAAATGAATAGTCCGCCACGCAGGGGCTGCGTAAACTAAGCAGATTTCCTACGTGAAGTTATACAATAGAGAAATCTCCATACGAGAGCCGAAAAGTTACGGAAACGGCCGAACTAGCTAGCTTTTGGCGGGAAACAAACTCGTCCGTTATCGGAGGTTAGGGGTGGTTAGGGAAATCTGCTAATATATAACAACAGTTGTAGGATATAACATTTCTAACAAGCTTCGGGGGGCTCGGGTTAGCCTGTGAGTCAAAGCGTAGACCTTAATCTCACTTGGTAAACCTGTGGTGAGTTCGATTTCCGCCTGGGCAGCGGAATTTATTTAGTGGCGGAATTCAATAAATGAAATTCTTAGTCCCGCCCTATCTAGAAAAGGGTGGTAACCTGTAGATAAGATAACCCGTCCCAATTAGCCTTAGTTGCAAAAAGTGGACGTTAATAAATAATTCAACTTATCTAGCTTCGTCATCTAATATTTTTCGAACCAATTCAACACCCAGATACTTCGAGGTTTTGAATCTCCCTTCTAAGCCCCCACTCTTTCATATCTGATGAAGACAATGTGTCACAACTGGGCCTTAAAAAGAAAATATTTTTTTCTAAAATAGGGCAGTGATTACATACTCAAAAGCAGATTTCCCCTCAGGAAAATCTCCTAAAAATTAGAGAAGAAAGGAGTGCCCTGAAAAGCATATCCTTCGTGCCTGATATTTTTATACACAATGTGAAGAAATTATCAATTATGAAATGAAATTAAAAACATATTTGTAATAAAAATCGGCTAAAAAAATAATTTCTGATGTACATTTTCTCTTTAACGTGGAGAATAAGTTACTCATTATTATTTAAGCATGCCCATCCATCAATAAATCTAAGACTAATAATAAAGTATGTCAATAAATTACAAAATGACAGTTATACATTTAGAGTGTTATTAAATCTATTATTGAGATTGTCAACGAAATTAATTTATTATATATATTTATTAATTGATAGATTTTATAACTTGCATTCATGGAATTTGAGCTAACTTTATACTGAATACATGGTTAGTTAATAATATGTTCAGAAATTAATTGGCATAACATTAGCAAATAACAACAATTTGACTTATTCTAATTACGTTATGTTAACATTTAATTGAAATAAAAACATTTGGTCATTTCATAATTTGAATACAAAGCACCCTAACAGAAAGCAAGTTTACAAATTTCTCAAATCAGTTAACGCAAAAGTGTGTGATGATATGTTAATGATTCTTCTTATATGGTGAAGAAGGTTTGGATATTATTGTATATATTTATAGATTATTAATTGTGGTTAAATTTTCTAACTAAATTCCAAAGATCTAATTTGAACATTTTAGTCACTCTGGTTCACCAATAGGTCCTGTACTTGTTCGAATTAAGATTTCATTGTTCCGTTGACAAGCTATTAAATTTGATATTTTTTTTTATTGTTTTACTTATTCCTTACGTCAAGGAATATCAGTTTGATATAGATGCCAATATCAGTCGTCGTTTTTAAGAAAAAAAAATTAACAAACCCCACGCGTTCCTGTCATTGAAGCGATTAAGATGAGCTTGCTTTATTTTGAGAGTGAGTGACGAAGTTTGAGACATTACGTCAGAGCCATATCAAGTTCACTTGAGAGAGCTGAGGTTACTACAGGTGTAAGGTTATGGCTAAAATACACCATTCACTTGGTGTAATACTCGCCCACGCATTTATTTTTAACTCCCAACGCTTCTTACGCTCCTTTGAAATATGACAGCTATTAACACAAAGAATTCCGTCATTAATAATAAAATTAAAATAAATCTTCTGAATAGACGAAAAACATTTTTTTCCGCTCAATTCCGCCTAAGTATTTGGCTATTCACGTTACAAGACGCCAATAAATCGAATTTGCAGTGCAAAAACTACGTCACGCAGGGGCTGTGTAAGCTAAGCAGATTTCCCACGTGCCAGTATTACACGCTTCTGATGACATTCTCCTATTTAAAAAAACAAATCCGATGAATAGAAGTGGGAGTCCACTGAAGGTTGAAAACAAGAAAGTACGAGAGATTCGCTTAATATTTGATTTACTATGAAAAGTGTTAGATCAACAATTGTAGAGTATCAATTGATTTTGGCCAGCTTCACTTTGTGTTTTTAATAGGCTCTCTCTCAATACTTGAGAACAATTTTGAAAAAGATATCCTTTTAAATATCAAAGAGAATCAGGGAGGCACATCAATTAATTAAGGTACATTCTCAGAAAAATAGAATCTATTGTTTATTTAAATATGTGATTGATTACTTTTTCTTTTATGTTGAAAATTTATAAGAGATATTTTCCTCAATTGCAATTTGGTAATATGTTAAAATACCAATCAACTGGAGCACAAACATTTGAAGAAATAAAAAGATAAATTCTATTACATAAAACAGGATGTTCAAAGTAATAATGGCAGTAAATATAAAAATATATTTAAAAATACTATGAAAGGGAAAGTCGGGCAGAAAACAGTTAAAAAGGTCTTATTATACCAATACTGCTATAGTAAAACATGAGAGAAGACATAATACAAATATACTAAATGATTATATATACAGTCAGTGTTTTTATAAATTCATATTTACATATATTTTTCTAATATTTAACCAATTTTAAACTCCAAATAATATGAGTAAATACATAATAGTTAAACAATCAATAGTAAATAATCAATAGTTAAACAAGACTCTAATTATATACCATTTTCCGATCTGACTCATAATAATTGAGACATTTAAAATGTTTGAAAGGTTTATTTTGGCTCCACAACACCTGTTTTGTTCTTTAAACACTGGCTGGAAGTCAAAAGTTACGTTCCTTAATATTGGTTTTAACGGAAAAGAAACTGTTTTGAAATGTGTTCCTTAATCCCAATAAGTTGCTGCAATATTCTGATTTCCCATCGTCCTGCCACAAAAAACTGATCAGAGTTCCATGAGAATGCCCCAAGTAGATTATGAAGTTACACACGCACACGCGCGCGCACACACACACACACACTCACACACACGCGCGCACACACACACACACGCACACGCGCGCGCACACACACACACACACTCACACACACACACACACACACACACACACATATATATATATATATGGGTATTTTGTTACCATGCGCTATATTGTGGTCTTCTAGTACTAACAGGAGTCAGCCTTAATAAATGTCCTGCGTAAAGAGTAACAAAAAAAAAGTTATTTTAACCAATAACGACGGCAAAACAGTTAGCTAATTACTTCCGACTACAATTTCATACTGTCATAGGACATAGCAGAATATTATCATATATTTTCTAGAATGGTAGGATGACAATCTTCATTATGAGGGGACTAGATTCTTTCTATCTAATGAATGATAATTAGTTAGTCAATATTCACCCAATAGCTAAATAGGTAAAAAAAAAAATTACTATCTCTTGTTGTCCATTTTGTACTAATTTGCCTGATTGGTTATCTACAGGTTCTTAAATCAGTAGTACTACTGCAATTTTCGCCGGATTACTTGAACCATTATTATTTCAATTGGTCCAATTACCAATTTTCTCCACGGGAATTACAATGTAATGCAGTTATCGTACTGTGTTACAGGATATTTCTAATAGGTGATGAAAATACCGGGATAATTTATCTATGGGTTATTCCAATGTTTATATTTACACGCGAAACTATTTCTATAACTACTCGTCAACGAAGGGTGGAACGTCTATTATATTCATCATTTATTTGGGATTTCTCTGTATCGATATTAATTCACATAAAAATATTTTCTAAAACGGAAGATTTCCGTTTTAGGCATAAAATGAGAAAATGAGGAACTAATAAACGTTTAGTATGTAAAATCTTAAAAATTAACAAAGTCCATCAGGCAAGGGCTGCGTAAGCTAAGTAAATTTCCCTCCTGAATTTTAATAATATGTAAAACTACATACTGGTAACACAACGCCACCAAGAATGTTAAGTGAATAAATACAAACTACCATAAGAAATCATTCTGTAAATTTCAATAATTTCCTGAAGAGGAACATCTGAAATGTAAACAAACAGGTCTGCCAACCTCACACCGGAAATAAAAACAATTCCTGAATTATATTTGAATATAAGATATTAATTCTATTGAAAACTATATACTTTATCTAGTACTGTAATTTATAATCAGAATATTTTTTATCACCATCAATCAAATCTTAGTAGTCCAAGAGCTTAAAGCGGGGGGGGGGGAGGGTCACCAAGCCATATTTGCATTTGTCTCGTAATAATAAAAGTCTCTTGAAAACAATATTTGGTGTTGGCGATTCGAATAAACTGGTTTATTATATAACAAAGTATTATTTAGGTAACATGAGTAGAAATGGGGGTGTGCTGAATGCTGAAACTGAAAAATGCAAATATCTCAGTTAATATTCAAGATAGAGAATAAATGTGTATAAACATATTTATAGGAGATTTAATTTGATATAAGATTTGTTTTATACACTTTTTTAATCCGACGTATAGTAACGGATATATTTCGAAATTTTTAAAATTCTCCCCCTGGTCCGATTTCAGTCGTTAACGAACTTGATCTTTCTTTTTTCATAAAACGACTAAATATGGAGTTTGGTAACGATTAAACATTAATTGCAACGGCTAGAGCGGTAACAGGCCTCATTTTCGCCATCTACTAGGTAGGATCGATGAACATTTGAAGAAACATTCGAAAATCGCGTCAAGAATACGACCTCAATAGCTGATTTCCCTAAAGGGATTTTATAGTAAAAAGGTGATTCTTTTTGGCCAAAATCTGTTCGCGTGCTTTATGTTACGTGTTTAGTCTCCATATTAAGGTATTTCTGTGCCAAGCCCTATTAATTATGGTTGATATTTTGGCAGACATTGCAATTTGTAATATTTTCTTTTTACACTTACTTATTTCAGCGGACTTAATTTTTATCATCGGCTAGATATGATTTGTAGACATTTGAAGAGTATCTATATAAAAAACCACATCATCAGCACAACCTGATATGTTGAATTCAAAAATACAAATGTTGAAACTAATTCCCTTTAGAGCGTCATAAATTCATGGAGGATTTCAGGGTTACAAAATTCCTTTCGTTACCCGTTGAAGGGCAATTTCAAAACTTTGAAATTTAAATATGAACGGGCCTAATGAAATGGCGATGAGGCTCTTTATTCCAAGCAGACCTTGAATATTATTAAACTAGTTAATTGTTGAATATTAAGTACGGGCCAAGAAAACGCCAGCTGCCCAATTTAAAAGCTCTCCGAGAGATATTCTGACCCTGTCCAAAATTAATTATTCTTTCAGAATGTTATGCCATGATGAAGATTAAGGTGGAAAATTGTTTTGAGTATAAACAGACTTGATGATTCCTATATATTTCAATGAATAAAAATGAACACTCCAACTTTTAATTAATGAAAAATTGTTCATTCCTAAACTCTATCTTGGAATTTTAGACACTTAGTATTTAATTTTTGTTGATGTGAACAGGTTTCTTTTTACTATTTTTCTATCAGGAGAGCTGTACTTTAATCAAGGTGTAATTTAATCTTTTAAACCTTACCCAGTGACTCCCCATCTATCACTTCTTAAATGTAGATGAAATTAATCGCCGTGCATGCGCTGCGTTAAGTAAGCAGATTTCTCACCATTTTTACTCTCTATTCTACCTCTAATTTAAGGCCTTTGTAAAGAGTGATGAAACGCTAGCCATGCAATTTCTAGTGAATACAAAAGGCGAAAACTATACAAAAAATGAAAATATCTCAATTTATATTAGAGGTAATGGAAAAATGAGTGGAACAACAATGATAGGGGATTGATTGCTGAACATTTTTCGATCAGACTCATAACAACTGAGATATTTCGAATTTTAGTAATATTTATAAGAGAACTCCTTTTCGTCAACTCCTAGGTAAGATTGAAGGAAGTCTTAAGAAATTATACAAAAATCGCGTCAACCTCTACAGCTGTTTTGCCTTAAGGGTAATTTACTAAAACTATCTGCAACTGCCAACTTTGGGTTCGTGCATAATTTTTTTAATTAGCATTCTAGCCAGCTCCAGTAAATTGTGGAGCGTTTGGATTGGGCTAGGTCCAATTGATATACGGGTTTAATCATAACCATGGTTCAATAAACTCGGGGAGCAATGAAAGAGAAATTCTTACTGATACCCACGCAATTTTTAGTAAATGTCAAACGCTTTATAGTCTTATCTGAATTTCACGTAAACGCTCTCATTTACGACTTTGGGTTATAGGGGGGGGGGTCGCTGGGTTATAAATAATCAGATATTGGGAGTTTTCAAGCTGATTAAAAATACTCAAGATAAGTTTTCTGGAATCATGGCCAACCTATTTACTTGGAATCTATGTTTTATAAAAAATTAAAATTGCACTTTTCAAAAAGTGGTCTAAGTTCAGAAAAAGTCCGTCAAGCAGGGGCTCCATTAACTAAGCAGATTTCCTACGTGCGCCACGTATTTGCATTTATCTCGAAACTTAAAAGCTCAATGGGAACAATATTTGGTATTTGAGCTTCAAAAAAAAAAAAAAAGTGTTTCATAACATAATAGAATATTGCTAATATGAGATGAGTAAGAGTGGGAGTTTATTGAAGACCGAAAACTAAAAATTTCAAATATCTCAGTTAATAATCAAGAAAGTGAATAGAAGTTTATGACATCATCTGTAGAACATTACATTTGCAATAAGATTGATTTTATACAATTTTTCGATCCGACGCATAATAACGGAGATATTAAGAATTTTCGAAATTTTCCCCTTCTAAACCCCCCCTTCCCCTGGTACGACTTCAGCCGTAAACGAACTTGATCTTTCTTTTTGTTTAAAACGATTATATATCAAGATTGGTAACGATAAGAAAAAAAAAACGCGACCACTAGAGCGGTAACAGACAAATATATATATATATATATATATATATATATATATATATATATATATGTGTGTGTGTGTGTGTGTGTGTGCAGTTTAGAACGTACCTCATTTTCGTCATCTCCTGTGGAGGATCAATGGACATTTGAAGAAAAACTTCGAAAATCGCGTCATGAGTACGACCTCAACAGCTGATTTCCCTTAAGGGAAATCTGCTAAAAGGCATTGATCGTTAAGACCATTGACCGTGGAGGGTTTCATGGATTATGGAGTACAGAGCTACAAACTGACTAGTCGAAACTCATTTCATTGCAAGTTGTTGTAATGGTAAAGTACTTGGATGATATGCTGGACTGTTTTTGGCCGTGAAGGAATTAATAAATTATCTAAACACCTGTGACCGGACACTTACTTTGATAGAATAGTGGATGAGGTGGAGTTTGACAACGTCGTTGGATAACATAAACAAATAGGTTTGCTATTTTTTTTAACCAACGGCAAGCGAAATTTCAGTACCTAATATTTCATTCCGCAATTACAAACAGAAATTAGGTTTATCCCATTTGTATGTAAATGAACTGCTAGATACAGCCCAGACTAAAGAGGAATATTCCCGCTAGGTAAGCTTTATTCATCATGCAGAGTTCTTAATGAGGATAGCGTACACATTGTGGATATGATTACTGTATACAAGAAATTGTAGGGACTAAAGGTGAGTTTGGGTATAAATGAGTTATCTCAGAGGTAGAAAATCTCATTCATCACTGAGAAGACCCGACAGAACCAAACAAATTAGTGATGGTTTTGGAAATTCAAACAATTTAAAACCTTACATTAGCAGTTTGGAAAATTCGATAAAATTGAAAGGCCATTCAGGAGAATGCAACATCGTTTGTGGGCCATTTTATGAGGAATGCACTTCTAGAAATAAGAAATGAGTCCCTTTCGCAAAGCCGTGTAAGCAAAGGAGATAGATATTCCTCGTGTTGGGCACTATCTAATTCTATCTATTCCCCATTTTCCTATAAGAAGCATGTCAATTACAAGCAGGAAATGTTAATGTTTAGTAGTTTAGATGCTTGAAGTGAAAATATTATCAATAGAATTAGGGTTTTCTGAAGGTAGTACGGAAATTTTAGACAGTTATTTTTGTAATAAGATTTATTGAACAACATTTTTCGATCGGACTCATAATAACGGAGATATTCTGATTTTTTTTATTTTACCCTTCTGTAGCTCCCCTCTCCTCCTTGACGTACAAAAACATTATTATTAATCGTATTAAAAGTTAAAATAAAACCTTTACTACCATATTGCGAATATAATATGAACAAGAGTACTGCAGGTGAATATTGAAAAATACAAATTTCTCAGCTTATAATAGAGTTAGAAAAAAAAAATGTATGCACGAAAACATTGGAATGCTATTGGTTATATAACATTTTTCAATCGGGCTAATGATAACGGATATACTATGAATTTTTGTCCCTCCCCCCTTGTCCCTTGGTTTTTTGGTTACGTTTAAACCAAGATTACGACCGCAGTACGACGAGCAGTAAAAGACAAATATATATATATATATATATATATATATATATATATATATATATATATATATATATAATTTAGAACGGTACTCATTTTCGTCATCTCATAGGTAGGAGTGACGGAAGTTGGAATTTGAAGAAACTATGAGCATCATGATTTCCCCGGAGGGATATCTGTTTGAAGGAACAAGGAGTGTTCGTTATATTTTACGTAAACCGCGAAATTTCCTACGACATTGTAGGGGTCCAACTTGAATTATTTCAAAAAACCAAAGTTAAACATATACTTTTGCTGAGGCTTGATTAAACATTGACTTCTAGCCATGCCAGTAGTACATTAAAGTATGTTCCACTGAGTATATATCGACGTGATTAAAATTCAATTCCTGTTTGATAGGGCACTCTTGCACTCTGGGAGAAATAGAGAATAGGACTTGGGAATATATCTGCGTGACTTTCTAGTACGTAGGAAATCTGGTTGCTTTACGCAGGCTTGCATGGCGTTTTTTTATTAAAGTAGTAAGAATTAAGGAATATATTTTAACTCATGCCCTTCAGGTTAAGTATTGAGGTAAGTTTGGATAGAATTTTCAATAAGAAAACCAACCAGATTATAGCTCTATAAGAAAGTTTCAGCGCATAACATTCTCCATGTTTGGGGTTCGATAATTACAGCAATAAATCGTCTAAAGGAACATTCATTTTGCGTGACCCAAAGCAATGATTCCTCCTCTTAACTATACAAAACAATCATTCAAACTCTAAGTCCGTTATTATTCGTTACAGGGCTCTTCGGGCTAAGCTCCAAAGTATTCGCATGACGATATTAATATTAAGAATTAATGTTAAGCCGGAATTCCCGAGGTTCAAAAGATTAAAATTACAATCGGGGATCGGCTGTGTAGAAGAAGTTTCATTGAGCGTGATGACAAAAGTGCCGAAATTTGAGAATGCAATAATGGCTTGGATTATGGCCTACATCTATCTAATATTAAAGCATCGATTGGTGCCAGGCGACGCCAACAGTCCGGCCCCGTAACCTTCACCTTATTGTGCTAGTCACTACTACTCCTGATATAAAGGCGGTGTCTCCATTGCACAATTATTTACTTGTTTAGTTATAAATTTATATCTATATAAGTTATCCCTAGTATTACCGACCTCTCCCAGGTCGCATGGATTACCAAGGGGGGGGGGGCTCCTCGAGCCCACAACCTTACAAACCTTTTATTTTGGTTCTATATATATATTTTTTTTTTTAATTTTTATTTCTATTGGATTATGTTTAATGAACGTTTCTTATGACACCTGTGAAAAAAAAAAAAAATTAAATGTAAAAATAAAAAAAAAGTTCGGATAGGGAAAAAAAGGATGACTTTAAATTAAATGTAATTTTATTCTACTAGAGGAACATATCTAAACATTGTTAGAATAAAAAGTTATCTATATCTAAGTTATTATAACATTATAATAGAATAATAATTTAAGAAAATCTAATTATCAGATTCTTAATTGCAATTATCGGTGCTTTTGCACAATAATTTTTTTTCCGAGTGTTTGTTATACACTGAACGCTTACATTTGAAGCAACGCTGCTTAGATTTTGATAGGTTGTTGTATTTTTCTTTTAGCAGATTTCCCTTAGGGGAAATTAGCTATTGAGGTCGTACTCATGATGCGAGTTTCGAAAAATTTCTTCAAATGTTCATTGATCCTACCCAGGAGATGACGAAAATAAGGTCCGTTCAAAATTATATATATATATATATTTGTCTGTTAACGCTCTAGCGGTCGCAATTTTTGTTTGATCGTTACCAAACTCGGAATTAAATCGCTTTATGTAAAAAGGAAGATCAAGTTCGTTAATGGCTGAAATCGGACCAGTAGGAGGGGGGGGGGTTAGAGGGGGGATTTTTGAAAATTCAAAATATCTCCGTTATTATGCGTCGTATCTAAAATTTTATAGAATAAATCTTATTGGAAATGCAATGTACTATAAATATTGTTCTATACATTTATTCTGTATCTTGAATATTAACCGAGATATTTGCATTTGCATTCTGCGTGTGGTCGCCAGTAGGCTATGTTCGGGCTTTCCGCCGACAGCTCTGGCGGCCGTTTCTATAACTATTCGTCCCTCGTGAATAGGTTTAGAGGTTAGGTTAACTGTTTTTTGGGGCTAGAAACTACTGGGTTATTATGCCCTAAATAATGTTTTAGGTTTAGATGTTTCTTACTACTACCATTGTTATTAGGCAGATTTCTCTATTGTAAAACTTCACGTGGGAAATCTGCTTAGTTTACGCAGCCCCTGCGGACGGACTTTTTAATCCCTTGCAACGTCGCCCTTTTATAGCCTGAGCCGATGTTGCACTATGCCTCCGCCGATCAAAATATGCTCAAAAAGTCTATTTAACGTGTAATTATTATCGAGATACATCCGGAATATTAATTAGTGTATCGAATTTAAGAGCTGTGAATGTTATTATAAAAATCCATCTGCGTTATCTACTAAAATACTAGAACACATGGTGACTTAACTCCGAATTGGATAAAACTCTTATTTACAGGTAAAAAAATAGGCTTTTAAGTATTCATAAATAATAATCTTATCGTCCTTTGTGCTAGCATTATTCAGAATGTAAAATATATGGTCATTTGTGATGAGTTTATGTAATGCAATGTCAGATTCATTACATCTGAAAACTAAATATTTCCGCCATTACTATACTTTTTTATTTCAAGTTAAGTTTATTTTACCTAAAAACACTTACACATTTTCAATTATTAGTCACTCCTTCTCTAAATTATGGGAAATGCATATTTTTGTCTTGTGTTTTCGGCCTTTCTATTCGTGATTACAATTTTGATAATACAGCCACTACCATATTTAGTAGATTATGTTAAATATTATTTTATAGCACAGTAATTATGTCTAATTTATTTATTTCAAAGTAAAATGGAAACGCACTTCAAATTGAAATCAGTTATCATGATTTTGTGAGCAAGAGCTTCAGTTGAGAACCTATCATTTATCATAGTCATGTAAGGCTTTTAAAGTGTATTTTTAAGAACGATTTATATTAAAATAAAATAAAAAAACTTAAACAGAGACCCACGTGTAGAAATAAACAAAAAAAACCTTTGAAATCATATATAAATATCTATAGCTACAAAATATATAATATCAAATACATAGTAAAAGAGTTACACACAAACACAGATCACACACACACGCACGACTTAAAACGTTTTAGATTGAAAAAAATTGACTAATTTTGCAAAGTTCTGTTGAACAGAAATACTTAATTTTGTTTGTTGGCTACCAAAATCTATATTTAAGATTTTTTTTGTAAAATTAAAGAAAAAGTTCGTTAACGGCTGAAATGGGTCGAAGAAGGTAGGAGATAAGAAGTGCAGTTACTAAAATTATTACACGATCGATCTACTGCAAATTTAATTTTTCCATTACGTTTTCTACTTAAGTCGGCAATAACCTTATATATTATGGAACGCCCTATTATTTCAAGCCTAACAAGATGTATTGTTTTCAAATGACAAATAAGAGATATTTGCATTGTTTAGTTTCCGTCCTGGTCTAACCCCCCACCCAGATTTACTAATACGATTTTTAGTAGATATCCCTTAAGGTAAATAAGCTATTGAGGTCGTACTCGTGACGCGATTTTCGAAAAATTTCTTCAAATGTCCATTGATCCTACCCAGGAGATGACGAAAATGAGGTCCGTTCAAAATTATATATATATATATAGATATATATATATATATATATATATATATATATATATATATATATCTGTTAACGCTCTAGAGGTCGTAATTTTTGTTTTGTTTGATCGTTACCAAACTCGATCGAGTTCGTTAATGGCTGAAATCGGACCAATGGGAGGGGGGGGGTGTTTAGAGGGAGGGTTTTTCGAAAATTCATAATATCTCCGTTACCATACGTCGGATGAAAAAATTGTATAGAACCAATCTTATTTTAATTTAAATTTACTATAAATATTGTTCTATACTGTTAACCGAGATATTTGCATTTTTATTAATTGTGGGCCAATAACGGATGACTAGTTTCCTCCCAAAAGATAGTTCAGCTCCTTTGCCATAACTGTTCGTCTCTCGTATGGAGATTTCTCTATTGTATAACTTGACGTGGGAAATCTGCTTAGTTTACGCAGCCCCTGCGTGACGGACTTTTATTTAAACCACTTCAGCAACTAAACGTTTCAAGCCGAGCTTAAATTTTATGTCCAGTTCTTTATTGGTTTTTATTAGAGGAAACAATCTTTTACAGAAGTAGCGACAAGAATGCTTATCAATAGATTGGTGAAAAATCAAAAACACAAAGGTGAAATGGTCACCAATTCATAATTGCTAGTCATCAATTTTTAATTGCTGCACTATTTTCTCTTAGGTCATTTTACGATTTAGTTAATTAAACATTGTTAGAAAAGATTTATACGATTGTAAATTGCTTGAAATTCATGTCCCCAAATAGATAAATACTAGGGTACCCGGCTTCGCTCGGGAATCATTAGTGCCTGAATGTTGATGGTATTTTTAATTTGGCAAGGCTTCAATGTGTACAACTACACTTCCCGTCGGGGCTAATGGTTTTCCCACGTAGGGGACTTATAGAATAAAAATATTAGTTTTGAAGAATAAATGAAAATTAGTCCCGAATCGATCTCTCTCCACTGTTTGACACACCTTGAATAAATCAGATCATAATCATGGATATCATTAATTATAATTAAATTCATCTATAGTTTAGATATTTCCTGTCGAAAACCAACCCTAGCATAACATTATATACATAATAGTAAATGCGAAGTAGAACACAATTACAACATTTCACAGGAAATTAGATAATACAATAATTTGTAGTAGCCTACTAACAACTTCCGCTCCCGCTTGAGTGTTATCAACATTGCTTTACCTTAATGCCTATAGTTCATATTGGAAAGAATTGTCAAGCATATCAATATTTCTTCCCAGATTACTTGCTTCATACATTGTTACCGAAAAAATGTATAAAACGAAAGTTACTCTAAATAACAAAGTAAACAACTTTTGTTATGTGCACGTTAGTCTTAAAACAAATAAAAAATGAAATATCGTGAATTTTTATTTCAGGCCTCCCTTATAACCCTCACATCCGTTCGAATCTAAAACTTTTACTATATCTTACAATCATGGATGAATTAATGCTAATTCACATACAGAGTTTTAAAGAGTAAAATTTCACGAAAAAAAAATCAATGTACAGAAGTTACAATTTTATATATATTTATAGATGAAGGGAAAACTTGAGATCAGATGGTGGCAGATGTTCACCTTGTCCAGAGCTTGAGAAATCTGCTTTGGTTGCACAGCCTTTATCTTTTACTACAGAAGTTTAACCGAACTGAAAAAATAAATTTCGAGTTTTCTTAGAGTTGGATCTTAGGATTTCTACGCCAGTGCAGATTTCCGGGTATTTTCATCTCCATCTTGACCCCCCCCCCCACGTGCTGAAAGTTCTCTGGAAAAGCCCGATGCCAGTTAGTGGGTAAATTCAAATTAATGGCCTCCTGCGAGCCCTAATTCCAGCTATAAAAGGGAGGAATCTTCCCGTTAAAATCACAATGATCGATGATTCGGATTCCCTGTCGATATAGACATCTAGATTTAATCATTCTCCGATTAAACTGTTACTTGTATACAAATTTCGTCCAATTACTTACAATCCTTGAAATGGTATGATTCATTGAATAAAAAGAAAGTTCCCATTTTTTCGGCTATCAGGCACACACACAACAAATTATTCCAGCTATTCTTACAATAATTATCTGGATTTTAAAGGGTACTTATTCATAATTCATAATGTTGCCGGATATTGGACTACAGAACTGTGAAATAGGTCTTGATTACTGGAAGTCTTCCCGCCATATAACAGATTCAGGGAAATCAGCTGTTGAGGTCGTACCCATGACGCCATTTTCGAATAATTTCTTCAAATGTCTATCAATCCTATCCAGCAGCTGACGAAAATGAGGTCTCTTCAAAATTGTATATATCCTAGCTATGGTAAATCATTTGAGACTGAATGATGATAGTATTTTTTTTTGGGAAAGGCTTCAATGCTTACAACTACAATTCCCGCGCATTGTTTTCCTTAAGGGTCAGTTGGGCGACTTACAGAAAAAAAAATTGTTATATTTCAAGAATAAATGAAAATAAGTCCCTAATCATTGTTTTCCCGTGAGGGTCAGGCGGGCGACGTATAGATGAGAAATTTTAATTTTGAAGAATAAATAAAAATGTGTTCCTGATCTATCCCTCTCCACTTTTTAACTCACCTTCTTGAATACTTCAAACCATTATCATGGATAGCATTTATTACAATTAAATATCATCTATAAGGAATTATTTCCTGTCAAAAACCAATCCGAGCACATATAGTTTAAGCATAGTTTTGTACATTTGATTATATTCGTAATATTAGAGATCAGAGGAAATCACTTCCAGTAATGGAAGCATTTAACAGGAAATAAGTTTACTCAATTAACCGGCCGCCTTCCGCTCCAGCATCTCCATCGTTTTCCTTAAAATATTGATTCAAAGTATTATTTTGGCTACTATACATCAGGTAGTCAAAATAATACTATAAAATGTATGAAATGTTTAGTTTAAGCAGCTCTTTAAATCCTATTTTCTATTAAAACAATTCTTAATTGATAACTGTTTTAACAAATACTTATAAAATACAATAAGATTTCTTGTGTTAGTGACTTTAGTTTAACTCAACAGCTACTGGATAAATATATGTACCCGTTCAACATAATCCGGTCGAATGCGGGATTTGAAGAGAATCTAAAAGATGTGGCGGAGTTAAGATTTAGGGGGCATTTTGTCAGTGAAGGCTTTATCCCGGGGGTTGATTAAGGAGAAGCACTCGTACGAAGAAATAGAGATGTGGACTTAGTGAAAACGATGTCGGATGGATGGGAGCTTAAGGAGATGTATAACCTTATCAAGAGGGAGGTTATTTATCGCTCCGATAAAGAGAGACGCTGACTAGAATCTCAAGCATTAGTCTAACCCAAACCATTCCTCCAGCGGCTACTAAACCAGAACATAGGAATTAGATTCGGCTAGGCTGTGGGCCTCAAAGAATTTATAGTTCGCCTTGACTTTATCTAACTGTGTGGGAGTCGTCGTAGCCCGAATAAATTCCTAGCAAGCGCAGCTGCTAAGTTCTTTCCAGACCCCGTTGCTGCTAAAAAGTTCGCTTAATACCTCGACACGCAGACGGATTTCAGCAGATTTTGCTTAAGGGGACTGGTTTCGTTGCGGAGACCTAAAAAAAATGATGATTGTCAGAGAAACAGCACGTATGATCAAAACGTCTGTCACGGAGGGGCTGCGTAAACAAGCAGATTTCCCACGTGAAGTTTTACAATGGAGAAATCTCTATAATACCACCAAATACAATCGGTAATAAGAATCTTTCAGTTTATTTTAACAAGCTCCCGACGGACATGGCTTCCGAATTATAAACCAGTCGGACTGCCAGCCATTCAAAGTTTCTGTTCAGATAGACATATTCTTTACCGTAAAGAAAAACAATTACAGATATATATAAGAATATAACATATTAAGTTTATTGCAAATTATTTACTATTTCTAGTACTGCAATTTATTATGAATCAGAATAATTTATAATTTAATAACTCAAATTTTAGTAGTCCAAAACCATAAGACGGGGGGGGGGTCACTAGGACATATTGGCGTGTATCTGGTATAATAAAGGTCTCTTGAATAAAATTTTTAGCATTTAAGCTTTGAATAATGTGATTTTTTATGTAGGAGATTATTGTTTATGTAACATGAGTAAAAGTGGTGGTTTGCTTTTGGCTAAAAATTGAAAAATGCAGATATCTCGGTTAATATTCAAGATGGTGAATAAATTTATATAACACTAATTATAGTACATTTAATTTACAATAAGATAGGTTCTGTATACATTTCCGATCCGACATATGGTAACGGAGATATTTAGAATTTTCAAAAGTCCTCCGCTCTAAATCCCCCGCCCTCGCCCTGGCCCGATTTCAGCTGTTACCGAACTTGATCTTTCTTTTTACATGAAACGACTAAATATCGAGTTTGGTAACGATTAAACAATAATTGCGACCGCTAGAGCAGTAACAGATATATATATATATATATATATATATATACACACACAGTTTTGAACGGACCTCATTTTCGTCATCAACTAGGTAGAATCGATGGACATTTGAAGAAAAATTTCTTCGAAAGAACTAAAGAAGGGGAGAGGGGGTCAACAGATCTTATTTGCATATATTTTAGAAAGTAAAACCTTACACGAGTCTCTAAGCAAATTTCACGAAATCCGAACAGTTACGGAAACGGCCGAACCAATTTTCTGCGGAAAATCACGAACACAACTGACAATTGCTGATCTCATCTCGTACGTTATCCCACACACTTAATAAAATAGCAAATATCTGGGTGGATATTCAAGATAGAGAATACATGTATATAACAGTGTTATAGTTAAGTTATCTTGCAATGAGATTGGTTCTATACAAGTTTTCGATCCGAAAACAGGAGCTAAGGAATTGGATAGATCATCTAGAAATAATCGCCATTAAGACGTCGTACTGACTTACACATACATATCTCCTTAAAACCTTTTTTTTATCCAGTCTGTCAAAATTGTATCTCAAAATTAACATTAGAACATGTGTTAGTGCATTCCCCATTTCTGCAACAAGGCCTGAAGAATGTACTCACTATCCGTGTTCGACTCTAAATGAAATACTAAAAGATGAAAAGTTTCTTAAGACTTTCAACGTTTTTAGTGTAATATGAGTAGTTTTGTCTGCCAATGACCCTCTGGGTAGAATCAGCAAAATCATAAATAAATAAATAATGGTACTGGTTAAGTGGCTCAGAGGTTGGTCATAAAGTCCACGGTTGATTGGACTAAATCGGGCCAGTAAGTGGTGGAAACGAATGGCAAACAAGGCACTTCATCCAGCCCAAATGGGTTTCGTCTAAATTCAAACCACTCTCATCAGGGATTCGAGAGAAATTAGGCATTCATAATTCGTAATGAGTGATCTAATTAAGTCAGAGAGCCGGCGCAGTGAATGAATTACCCAGCCATTGGGCCGGCATACACTCAACGCTACTTGATTTCCATCACGATCCTATGGGCTTTCTTCACCATATCCTCCCAAAGTATAACTAATCTAATTTAGCACATACAACTAGTCCAATATTTCTAACGCAAGAAGTTATAGTTAATGCATTAAAAAACGTCGTGCAGGACGCGCGTAAACCATCAGGTTTCCCACCTGAAGCAATGGAAATTTGATGACATCACATATAATTAAGTTAAACATGAGACTTTTTAATGCTGGTTGTGAATTACGGGAGATTGGCTATTGAGATTGTACAATCGAACCTACCCAGGAGATGACGAAAAAGTCCGACACGCAGGGGCTGCGTAAACTAAGCAGATTTCCCACGTGAAGTTTTACAATAGAGAAATTTCACGAGAGCCGAACAGTCAAGGAAACGGCCGAACTAACTATTGGCGGGAGTCACTCTCGTCCGTGAGCCACCCAGATTTAATAAAAATGTAAATAACGCGGTTAATATTCAAGATAGAGAATAAATGTATATAATAATATTTATAGTAAATTTAATTTGCAATAAGATTGATTTTGTACAATTTTTCGATCAGACGTATAGTAACGGAGATATTTCGAATTTTCGAAAATCCTCCCCTCACACTGGTCCGATTTCAGCCGTTAAAGAACTTGATCTTCCTTTTTACATAAAACGATTAAATTCCGAGTTTGGTATCGATCAAACAAACATTGCGACCGCTAGAGCAATAACAGACATATACATATTGTTGCGAAAATTAAATACATGAATAATCCTTCAGAGAAAGAGAGAGTCGCGTATTTGGGAAGTGCGAGATATATCAAAGAAGCCGACAGAGGGTCTAGGCCCTACGAGACTCGTCTAGACCAGACATCGACGGCCCAGCCGTCGCATAACAGCAGCTGGGCTGAAGTTAAGCATAAATAAATGTGCTCTTTTTCAGAAGGAGGTCAAATGCTTAGGGCATCGAGTAACAGCAGAAGGCATCTCCACTGACGAGGACAAAATATGGGCAGTAAAAGACTGGCCTCGACCACGAAATCTTCACGAGCTGCGTAGCTTCCTATGGCTTTGCATATACTACAGGAGATTCGTGCCAAACTTCGCTCAGGTAGCTGCCAGCTTGCACGAGCTAACCAAAAAGTCGCGATCATACCACTGGAGTGAGGCAGCGGAAGATGCGTTCCAGGGGCTCAATGGGACTCTAGGGGACTTTATCAGTTAACCTCTTAACCGAGAGAGACATATAAAAATGTCAAACGCAAGGAATATTGGATACGTGTAGGAGCTATGAATACGTCTTTGAATCATCTGTTGCGATTCGAGAATATTTTCGAACAACATAGGCTTTAGTCATTAGAAATTGAGTTTTGAATTTTTACATATATATATTTCAAGATGATAAACTCAATATTTCTATTTTATGTGTGTGCTCTTGTTTATATTCTGTAATTGTTAACTTTTTCATATTTTTTATTATGTATCTACTCCAAAAAATTATATTATTTGTAATCTTTAGAATTTTTGTAAAATTTATAATTTTTTAATAGCATGTTTCCATTTTTTTGTTTGCATTCTTTTCTATTTGTTCGTAATTTTGCACTTCCCTTTGTGATATAAGTTTGAAGTAAACAAATAAATATATATTACATAGTCTTTTCATTTATTTAAAAAAAATAATAATATGTAATCACGTCTATTTAAAGATTTCGCGCCCGTTATATGCTGTGTCATTATTAAAGGAATTGCCCAGATAACAGGTAAATAATTTGCAGTCTTTACTCGAAATGTTCATTTGGCCATACTCGATATGTAAATGCTTCATCCATCAATAAAGCTTATATTAGTTAACGGCTGAAATCGGAACAGAAATACGGAGGAGGGGGGTTCAAAAATTCGAAATACCTCAGTTATTATGAATCGAGTAGAAAAATGTTGTAGAACTAATCTTTTCACACTAGTGATCCGCATCAATTGTTGTTTCTAACATGTTTTTGTTTCTAAAAGATTGAGAGAGTTATTGATAGATTTTTATTTTCGGCCTTCAATAAACCCCCATATTTATTTATACTTTGAATTATTGAATATTTGAGAAGTTATTAGCTGCATGTCATACCAGCATGAGGAAAATCATAGTTTATGCAGCGTTGCAGCGCGGCGGACTTTTTTTATTTAAATAGACTAAATAAATTCCCCTAGCCCAGGTGAGAATAGTGCTCAACTCTATAGGTTTTCTAAGTTGTAACTCATGAGTCTTTAAAAACCCTGAAATATTAAAAAAAAAGTACATCTACACGGAACATCTAAAAAAATAGCAAACATAGCATATATTTTCAGTCCTGTATAATGTAAACTCTAAGATGGTAGATAAAAAGAGCGGTTTGTAAGATAGAAGATAACTAGCTTTTATAGAATCATTTTGCCCCACTTGTTTACTTGACCTACTTCGGTCTTGTGATTCGCAAAAAGTCTGCTTGTTATTCATTCAACATCAGCGATTCGTTTATTGGGATAATTTAGAAACTTATCAGCGAAATAATTTATATATACCATATGAGATCATTGGAATGGAAAAACCAACAACCTTTTCCACTTCAGAAAATCAGATGTTTTTCGAGTATAAGTCAGTGGCTAGTTCCGTCTTGAACTGTACTCAGTTTCTTTTAGTACGGCCATATTATCATGGATATGTACAGAAAACTGAAAGCAATTCCACCTAGGCTGGATATTCTGCCAGAAAACGTTGAACAGATTTGACGGGCCATATTGCTTTTGATTATATGTTGCAAACCCAGTGCTATTTCAAGTATAAAATTAGTGCAGAAATTGAATTGAAATAAATTTGCATTTTCTTTTGTGCCTGTGTGGGTTTTGTTTAGCTATGGGTTTTATCCTAACAACATCAAACATCCTGATCACAACACAAGACAAGAAAACACGTTATCCTAACATAATAAATTGTTTTATTTAAGGCATAAATAAAAATTATTAACTAATAACTTTAAGTAACGGTAGGAACCTAATTTCGATGAGGCATGGAGCAGATTTCATTTGGTTATAGCAAAAATGACAAGACTATTTTTAACGAGAACATTTTAAATATACGTTATTCATAATTACTAGTAGAGGTGACAGTTTTTGCACTACTTAACTTACAAGTCACAACCACAAACGCAATAATTTATTTCTTTCAGTACCTGCTTCAGAGAGAGACTGCATCTCCAACAACAGTGAAACTATAAAAGAAATCACACACTCAGTACACAATACAATATATTAGTACAACGACTTTCAAGTTTTGTGAATGTTGTTATTAAAATAAAATATTTCAAAATTCCGCTTTTTGGAGAATATTAATAGTTAAATTAAAAATAATACAATGTATTGTAAATACCTAATTCATTCCCAGCTGTATTAGATTGACGAAAATGATTTACGAGTCACAAGTAAAAATTGTACTTAGTAATTCTTAGTACAGGTTTTGAAATTCCATTGTTTATTTTACGGAAGTGTAAAAAAGTTTAAGGATTGTTTTTTTTTTTTATTATTGGAAGCTATAATCATTTTTTTTCAATTTTATCTGAACTGAGTTTTAGCAGACTTCCCTTAAGGAAATCTGTTATTGAGATTGTATTCATTTTCGAAAAATTTCTTCAAATGCCCATGCCTTTTTCCTGAAGTGAATTTTTCATTAAGAATTTAGAAAATAAAGTCAATTAATCGGGTTGAGTAGGTAATGCTTAGGATTTCAATTAAAACATTAAAATTTTACAATTTATAATGTAAATAATTTTTGCTTACATATCTTCTTTGCGCTAGGCCTTTCTGGCCATGAAACATGAAATAAACAAATGATTAAATAACGCGAGCAGAAAAATATATTATTCATTTAATGCTTTTTGTCCATTAATAATAAATAGTACTCTATTTAAATAACAGACACGCATGTAGAGATACGGCTGGTGGAACATTTCCACTGTAAAATAATTTATTTACTTTAACTGAATAGATTATCACTCTTCATTTTAACCTATCAAAGCTGCACAGGGCGAATATTCGGATGAGTGAAGTGTTTAGATATTGATTGCCTACCAGTCCAAGTGACATTTCAACAGGCTTGACATACAATTTTGAACCTTTGTAATGAGAGCGTTCAGGAAGTAGTTGTGACCTCCTTTCTGTTACCAGATAGCCCTTAGGGGAAATTTACTATTGACGTTGTACTTTTGGTCGAAACATTACGACAAATGTCCACCGGCCCTGTTAATTAGCAGGGGACGAAAGTGAGGTTCGTTTAAAATTGTATATATATAAAAAATTTGAAAGAAATATGACCTTTGGAAACAGGAGAAGGAAACAAGCCATTGTGAGGCAAGGAGGGGATACAATCGATATAGTTAATAAGTTGAAGTACCTGGGGGTCTGGCTAACACCAAAAAACAGTTTCGGAATTAATGCAGTGGAGAAGTTAAGAACTACAAAAGTTGCAGTAAACATGGCGGGGAGAGACGTTACAGACCGGATGTGGATATTCCGGAAAGAGTCCTTAAAACTACTGCGAAGGATCTGATGTTACACTGAGCCCAGGTCTGGGGGCTTCAGGCAGAAGATAGGCTTGATCGGGGTTTTCATCAGTAATGTTTTATCACTCCCAAAAACCACTCCAAGTTTTGCGCTGATGCTTGTGAGAGGTATGTTATATATGTACAGTACGTCACTCGGCATGCACCTGAGTTACATTTGTAAAGTTTTGACTATGCCAGATGGTAGACTTGCAAAATGTCTAGTTGAGTAATTAAGTAATGAAAATATTTTTTGGTACTGGGAAATTGGTGAAGTGGCAGCGTGGTACAGCATACAGTGGTCAAGCCGTGGAAACAAGACTGAATCGGTTAGAAGGCACAACGAGCTCTTAGATGCTGTAATATTAATAGAAAACTCTAAGATTATTAAGTGTCATGAAGCCAAGTTCCATGTTGTATTCGGAAAATTTCTTCCATTGAGAGAAACCTTTCTTCTATGAGAGGCAAGAAAATAATATGAAGGGCAAGATGTGAAGGGGTTAGCCTTAATTTCAATCCCTGGAGAGAAAGAAGACAAGAATGTTCAGAATGTCAGCCAAGGAGGCATTGAGAGGATGATTATTCACTTCTCTGGTAGGTGGCCGGTCCTGAAGAAGTTCAGGATAATTCATTTCCAAAAAATGAACCCTGAATAAGGAAGAAGTGGTGAAGGCGCTGAGTGGTGAGGACTGGTATATATATAATGAATACTGCCCACTCACGAAATATTTAGTCAATGAATACAATATGTGAATAAATTGTACTAGCTGTGAATTAATATTTTCCGTTAATGGCTCGAAAAAGTTATTTTGATCTATACCATATTCAATATTTAACCATTTAATTTATATCCAGAGATCATATTCATTTGTGGATAAAATCAGAACAGAAATAAGGGTGTTTAGAGGGAGGGAAATTCGAAAATTCAAAATGTCTCCGTTATTATGTGTCACATTAAAGAATGCTATGAAATATATCATGTTAAACTATTGTTACTATAAAATTGTTGTTCTACTTTTTTTACAATCAAATATGAAGGGAGTTATTCTTACTTTCATTTTTCTGTATTCAGGGAACCCCAACTTGTGGTCATTGGATATATATTTAGAAATAGAGAATACAAGATGGAATGAGATCAGTAGCGTGTCGTGCCAAGACGTGGGAAATCTGCTTATTGTACGCTTCATTAAGAAATAACTCTTTGAATGTTTCTGCCATTAATACAAATGGATTTCTACATTCTTTCCCTTGAGCAAATTAAAGTGCGGGAACTAGATTAAATTTTGCGGTATATGCACAAACTCACTTCTATCCCATTTCACATATTTTTTAACGATCAAAAAATTAGCGAATGACACCTAAATAGGATCTTGTGCCCCATGAAGTTCGTGCCTTTAATGAATCGATTTGGAGTTAGTGAGGACTCAAATCTACAGACACAGGAGCCTGTTAGGAGACAGGCTCAAATCTGTCTTGAAGTAGGTCTTGGAAGGAGATGGCAAGTTGTGGCCAATCCATTACCTGGAATGACCAGCTGTGTGATGGATGGCAGTTCCTTAGGGATTACCCCTGTAACACTATTATATCTCTAAAGATAACACTCTCTTATCACTAAAATATCTTTCCGTCCAGATCATAATGTTTTAGCGGGTTTTCTTTAGAAAATGTCGTTTTTGAAGATGGCTACATGACTAAACGTCCGCCACACAGGCGGTGCGTAAACTATGCAGATTTCTCACGTGCTGTGTGACATACTCACCTCAAAATATCCTCTATTTCTTAGATGATAAAAACTCCGTCACACAGGGTCTGCGTAAACTAAGCCGTCCACTTGCGTCCTGTATGTTCGCATTTATCACATGACGTAGAAGTTCGATGAGAACAATATTTGTTATTTAGGCTACAAATAAAGTGCTTCATAATATAACAGCTTATTGTTGATATGACATAAACAGGAGTGGGGGTTTACTGAAGGCCAAAAACAAATAAACAAAAACGCAAATATGTCGGTTAATATTAAAGATAATGAAAACATTTACATAACAACATTTAAAAATCATTTAATTTGCAATAAGACTGGTTCTATTCGATCCGACGTAAAGTGACAGAGATATTTCGAATTTTCAAAAATCCTCCCCTCTAAACCCCCTCCACCTGGTCCGATTTCAGCTGTTAACGAACTTGATCTTTCTTTTTACTTAAAACGACTAAATATTGAGATTGGTAATGATTAAACAAGAATTACTAGAGCGGTAACAGACATATATATATATATATATATATATATATATATATATATATATATATATATATATACAGTTATGAACGGACCTCATTTTCGTCATATCCTAGATAGGATCGATGGACATTTGAAGATAGATTTTGAAAATCACGTCATGAGTACGACCTCAATAGCCAATTTCAACAGAGCCGAACGGTTACGGAAACTCCGGAACTTTTGGCGGAAACTCACGACTAGAACCGAAGTTAGCCGATCTCAACTTGTCCGTTATACCGTCCGCACACTTAATAAAAATGCAATTATCTCTGTTAATATTCAAGATAGAAAATAAATGTATATAATAATATTTATAGTAAATTTAATTTGTAATAAGATTAATTCAATACAATTTTTTGATTCGACGTATAGTAACGGATATATTTTGAATTTTCGAAAATCCTCTCTTCTAAACGACTCCTTCCACTGGTCCGATTTCAGCCTTTAACGAGTTTGATCTGTATTTTTACATAAAACGTTTAAATATTGAGTTCGGTAACGATCAAGCTAAAATTTTGACCGCTAGAGCGTTATCAGACATATATATACATATATATATATATATATATATATATATATAATTTTTCGATTCGTATATCTCATGACGGAGATAATTAGATTTTCCTTCTGGCTAAACCTCCCCTCCCTCCTCCTGGTCACATTTGAGTTATTAACGAACTCGTTCTTTAGTTTTACAGGCAACTCTTAAATATCGATATTGGTAACAATCAAACAAAAACTTCGCCCTTTAGAGCAGTGTGCAATTTTGAATGAACCTCATTTTCTCAATCACTTTGCTAGGATCGATGGAAGTGTTTTGAAAATCGCATCATGAGCACAGCTCCAATAGTGTATTTCCGTTAAGGGAAGTAACAGATATTTCCTTTTTAGAGCTACAGCCGGATGTGGGAGTCAAATAAATTTTCTGGCCCAACTGCGTCCAATCAAACTCGAGCGATTCGAGAGCCATATAACTCGTCGTTCAAACTCTGTGTAACTGGGATCGATGCTCGTTTGTATTGGCCGTTTCGAGGCACTGTTGTGCCTCCTCATGGCTGTTAGCAGTTTGTTATTAGCCGATGACTGAGCCCAGATAGGAGCCTGTCATGGACTAACTAAACAGAGTTCTTCTTATCAGCAATGCCTCCAAACTCAGCACGCCAACACCAGGAACAGCCCAATGGTAAAACCTCTTGTAATTATCTCTCTGTTAACACACCCTTTAAACCCTTTATAGATCCATTCTTTCCTCAGTGATAACGATAACAGCCTGTGTATTTATTTACATTTGATTTGAAGTCTAGATTTTCACCACAACACCTGATTTCTACAGTCCTTCCAGTGAGCTTACAAGGCAAAACATATATAACGGTAAACAGTTTTTTGTGGAAAACGAAGATTATGATTCTTCCCCAAGAAAGGCTGGGTATCACAGCAAGTAAAATAAAATTATAGAATATATTACCACTGAAATTGGATTTGAAAGAGTGGGGGGGGGGGTTGATGACTATTAAAATGCCTCATTTTGCGAAATTTTTTTTGTATTATAAAGTGAACATTGAAGAAATTTTTCGAATATCACTGCAAGAGTACAACCCCAATAGCTGATATCCTTTCAAGGGAAATCTTCTAAAAAGGCAAATCTCACTTGTGACAAAATATATAAAATAAATAAAGTGTTAGAACCACCAGTATAAATGATACTGTTGTCATAACTCTCGGTGAAGACCGTCGTCAATTGCTGATGGTCGAGTACAGCTGGCAAGCGCTTTCGATGCAATGGCACCATCTTCAAGCCCGTCAAAAGAGTACAACATTTTACAAGACAAGAGTATATAAAATAAAATTATAAGAAATTAAATTCGGAACAAGTTGGCACTCCATCTAACAATCACAAACAACAAAAATCACAAGTTTTCGATCTAACTCATACCGGGAAATTTATGATTTCCCCCATCTAAACCTCCTTAAAGGAAATATGCTATAAAGAAAATAACAGTAATAATCGGCTGTGTTTTATTTATCAATTTTAAGCTAATGTCAATTTGAATTTTGGCATGATATGAAGTAAGAAAATACAGATCTTTTAAACATTAATTATGTTTTAGCAGATTTCCCTTAAGGGAAATCAGCTATTGAGGTTGTACTCATGACGGAATTTTCGACATTTTTTTTCAAATGTCCATCGATCCTACCTAGTAGATGACGAAAATGAGGTCCGTTCACCAATTGGGATTGGGACAAATACCGTCATTTAAGTGGCTAGGAGATAATTAACAAAAATATATGAGTCTTAAGTGTAAAAATTACTTTGTTAATTAACGCCCATTTTTTGCAACTAAGGCTAATTGTCCTATGTGTAAGAGAAAGATGTTTTAAATGTCACCAGCTGTAAAAAATCAAAAATCGTTTTATGTAAATAGAAATATCAAGTTCATTAATGGCTGAAATCGGACCAGTGGGAAGGGGGATTAAGGGAGGATAAAGTATCTCCACTATTATGCGTCGGATCGAAAAATTGTATAGAATCAATCTTATTGCAAAATAACTTTACTATAAATATATTGTTGTATACATTTATTCTCTCTCTTGAATATTAACCGAGATATTTGCATTTGTCTTGTATGTGTGGTCACCAGGCGGCTATGTTCGGGACTTTCTGCCGAGAGCTAGTGGGGCCGTTTCCGTAACTGTTCGTCCCTCGTGAATAGGTTTTAGAGGTTAGGTTAACTGTTTTTTTGGGGCTAGAAACTACTGGGTTATTACGCCCTAAATAATGTTTTAGGTTTAGAGGTTTCTTACTACTACAGTTGTTATTCGGCAGATTTCTCTATTGTAAATCTTCACGTGGGAAATCTGCTTAGTTTACGCAGCCCCTGCGTGACGGACTTTTTTACTAGTAAAAAGTCGCGAATAACTGTGGTTGTATAGATATGGTACTCAAAAATGTCTACTAGAATGACGACATTTTATACTTGGACTCCCGTAACATATGAAACATAAAATATAATAAAAGTCTTGTAGACAATTTTATTTTTATTTAATTGCACGAAGTAAAAGCAGAATTGTTACAGAGAGAATGTTTGGTTTTTAGACTTCAACGTAATTATCCGTTTTGAGTTCCTCCATAGCCCATTTTGATTAGTTTCATTGTGATATGGGTACGTACATATCTCGGTATCTTGTAACATCTAGTTGTGAACCCCTCGAATTTATTTATGTTTGGAGAAAGCTGAAAATAAAAATTTAAAATTTCTCCGTATCTGAAATATAGGAAGCTTGTATAGAACCACTTTTATTTAGCATAGAAAGACCTATAAATTACGTTTCATAACATTTTTCACCCAATATTTTGAAACGGAAACATCATATATTAATATGAATAAATTAAGTGCAGAAATATAGTTCATATATTTAATTTATTAGAAGCACATGGAACTCATGTCCATATTAGTTAATATTTTTTGAACCTATTCATGGTTAATAACGAAAGTAATGTATCTCTACACAACCTCCGAATAAGGGATTTATTTGAGTTAAGAATAAATTGATTTAATCAACTTTATGAGGGATTGTCGTTCTGATTGGAAAATAGCTGTTTCAGCTCTAGCGATGGCATTATTATTGGATGCTCCGATTTGCAGATATATTCCAATCAGTTTTGGCTTTAGCAATGCTAAATATTCCAATATGACACAGCTGGCGCTAACTAATGAGAAGACCTACACCCACGATACATCTGTCAGTTGCTATGCTTGTAAGTTGGAATGATATCACTTTCAGAGCTCGATGTAATCAACATTATATGCCAGATACATTCTGATGTAGACTGCGAGAATGTATGTACATAGTTGTGGTCTGCTGGCATGTGCATGTATTAGAACACAGTTGGGTTGTCTTTTTTAGTCGACTGTAAGAAGGTTTTGTCCCAAAAGCTTAAACGTTCCTCCTGGCAGGAGCTGAGAAAAAAGTGACTTTTCTAATTCGCCTAGGATTTATGAAATGTTCTTTAGTTTCATCATTCAAATCCAATAAATGTTTAGGTTCAGATATCATATAAAAACATGACTTAAACATGAACTTTTGTCACAGTAATGACAACAAACAGGATAAAATAAAACTAGAACCCTGTAATTAAGTTGACAGCTATATTGACAGGTATACTCTCAATTAGGCAGTACTAACTTAGTGCAGTTACTACATTGTACGGGGAAGAGGGATGTTTTGAGTGAGAAAAATCAAAAATGCAATATTTTGCCGTTATTATGGATCCCATCGAATAATTATTTTTAAACAATATTATTGAAAATTACCTTTCCTATGAATGTTGTCGTAAACACGTTTTCTCTGTCTCAAATATTTGCCGAGATATTTGCATTTTTAAGCTAATTTCCCTGAAGGAAATCAGCTATTGAGTTAGTATTCATGGCACGATTTTCGAAAAATTTCCTCAAATGTTTTTCGATCCAACCTAGGATATAATGAAAATTAAATCCGTATATATATATATTACACTCGCTCAGATACCCGGCTTCGCCTGGGAATTGATCTGAGGCTGAATAGTGATGATATTTTTTTGGCAAGGCTTTACTTTGCACAATATTTTGACATTTACCCGTCCCAGTGTTAATACCCGTTGTTGGCATTTTTTAATAATAAAATTAATTTTTTATGTAAGTCTTCACTGTCCTCCAAATTGTCATATTTACCGTCTCCTTTGTATTATACATAGATTTCAGTTATTAAGGACAAAATATTAACATAGATTTGAATTCATTTTTCCAGGTGAGGTACCTGGTAGTTCATATTGGAATGAATTGTTGAGCATATCAATATTTCTACGCAAATTACTTGGTCCAGGCATTGTTACTGGAGAAATGTATAAAACAAAAGTTAATCTAAATATCAAAGTAAACAACTTTTGTTATGTGCATGTTTGTCGAAAAACAAATAGACAATGAAATATCGCGAATTTTAATTTCAGGCTTTTCTTATAACTCCCACTCCTGTTCGTCTCAGAGAATATTAATATAGCCTAAAGTCTAAGTTGGGTTAGTAGTAATATACATACCAAGTTTCATAAAATACGGTTCAGCCGTTTATGCGTGGAAAGGTAACAAACAAACAAACAAACACACACGAAAGAAACAAAATGCAGTTATGATGTCTATGACATGTGAAACGAAAAGTTATCGTAAAAATTCGCGAAAAAAATCAATGTACAATTATATATATATATATATATATATATATATATATATATATATATATATATATATATATATATGTGTGTGTGTGTGTGTGTGTGTGTGTGTGTGTGTGTGTCTGTTAATGCTCTAATCCTTAATTAATTAATTAAAGCTGTTAATTTTAATTTGACCGTTATCAAACTAGATATTTAAACGTTTGAAAAAATAAAGATCAAGTTCGTTAATGGCTGATATCGGACAGGGGGTTTAGAAGGGGGAATTTCGAAGATTCTTAATGTTTCCGTTATTATGCGTCGGAATGAAAAATTGTATAGAACCAATCTTTTTGCAAATGCAATGTGCTATAAATGTTATTATCTTCATATTCATATTAACCGTGATATTTGCATTTTTTAGTTTTTGCTCGTTCAGTAAACCGCCACTCCTACTCATGTCGTAGCTGTTATATTATGGAACACTTTATTTGAAGACTAAATACCAAATATAGTTCTTATTGAACTTATGTCTTGAGATAATTGAAAATAATGTGACGTGGGAAATCTGCTTAGTTAATGCTGCCCTGATGGACTTTTTTTTTCCCCCAGCTTCAAGTAAACCACCATTTTAAGACGTTGCACTTTAACAATAAGTAATTTTTCATGAAACATCTAATTCCAACATTAAATACCAAATATTGTTTTCACTAGATCTATACTAGCTTGATACACGCAAATATGTGGTGCAAATAATATGAATTAAAATTGTATTTCATAAATCAAAAATGTTTATTATAACTGTATCATACTAAATATTTAATCGTCTCATTCCACACTAAAAATTAAATTCTTTAATTGTACCTGAAATCAGAGGGTTTTAGACAGAAGTGGAATTCAATAATTCAAAATGTCTATGCCTTTTTTGGTAACTCACATATTAGTGAGTCGTTTGTAACTTTTTGTTTTCGGCCATCATAAAACCCCCAATACTACTCATGACTTTTTCATAAAACACTTATATATCAAGTTTTGTAACGATTAAACAGAAATTGCGACCACTTGAGCGTTAACAAACAAATATATATACAATATTTTCTTCGCCTACTGAGTAGGATCGATAGACATTTGAAAATTTAGTTCGAAAATCGCGTCGTGAGTACAACCTCAAAAGCAGATTTCACTTAAGGGAAATCGGCTAAAAGTGGAATGTAAATATCGAGAAGTGTTCAACAGTGTGTCAGCACAGACAGAGAATGTGCTTCATTTACACAATACCTGTGAGTCAAACTTGTCATATAAGGAGTAAGAAAATCGAGTAGAAAACAAAGACATTTTTGGACTACAGCCTCAACAGCTGACTCAGATTGCTGGACTTATAGGAAGAATCTATAGCAGGAATCTATAGGAGGAATCTATAGTAGATAGACAACATATCAAAATACCTTATTGATTCCTCTGCGTGTGATTCTGAGTCCAGGTAAGTCCCTTTGCAATCCCAATCCCACGGTTCTGACTCGAATCCTTGGAATATTCGGCATTCCTTTGATCCTTCCCCAACCCCTGCTTCTCATTTTTCCTTCACTACCACCTCCTCCATATATATTCTTTCCCTTTCTCCATTCCTCTCAATTGTCTGCGTGCTATTTTACCCACGTCCTTCTAAGCTTTGATTTTTGCCAATACTCTCCTCTAATATATATATATATATATATATATATATATATATATATATATATATATTTATGTATGTGCGCGTGTGTGTGCGAAACATGAAAAGTCTGTCACGCAGGGGCTGCGTAAATTTAACAAATTTTCGACGACCTTGTCTTACATGCTACTGATCTTACACTCAAAATATATTTTCTATATCTGAGTATGAGGCCCAATGATTAGTAGTAGTGGGTTACTAGCGTTAAATAAATCGGATGAACATATAGAATGCGGTATAGTTCAAATAAACATTCTCGAGTTAAGAACGTGACTTAGTATATATCTCTTTATTATTGCTTTCCCGTTACCAGACTATCGTATAAATTAATAGTTTTAGGTAAAAAGAAAGAAATTAGTTAATGGCTGAAATTGGAATAGTGAGAAGGGAGTTTAGAGAGGAGAGTTTTGAAAATTCGAAATAACTTCGTTACTATACGTCAGATCGGAAATTGTATAGAATCGATCTTATTGCAAATTAAATTTACTATACAATTTGTTATATACATTTATTCTGGATCTTGAATATTAACCGAGATATTTGTATTTTTCAGTTTTCAGCCTTTAGCATATCTCCATTTCTACTCATGTTACATAAGCAATATTCTGTTATGTAATAAACTACATTAATTGGAGCTTAAATACCTCATATTTTTGTTCAAGAGACATTTATTATATGAGATACATACAAATATGTTTTTGTACTACTAATACTTGATTGATTGAGATAAAAATTATTCTGATTAATTATGATTTACGGCACTAGATATAGTAAATAATTATGAATTAAATGAATATGGTATATTCAGATATATTTCATTAATTGCTCTTACTTTCCAGTCTAGATTCTATCAGTTCAACGCTGCGATTTGAGCTGCCCGGTTTTTTGTTTTACTATTTCGGCGTTTTCCGTTGTAGGCATTATTAACTTGTAAATTGACTGAAAGATTTCTCCTTACTGTTTGCATTTATTTTCTTAACATTCACAGTGGTGTTACCACTATGTAGATTTATCTGTTGTAAAACTTTACGTGGGAAATCTGCTTAGTTTACTCAGCCCCTGCGTGACGGACTTTTTTTATTCTGCTATATTACTCACGTAGTTCAATGTTAACCTAAATATAGTTAAGGGAAAAATAACTAATGAGCCCTGTTAGGCCATCAAATATTGATGATAAAGAGAGTGAATGGGAGGTAGAATTAACTTGAAGGCCCATTGATAGATCGATGGCCATCTTTGGACAGGAGCCAAACTTTAGCCGTCGAGTGAATAGCCAACCCCTTCACCAATTTTTTTTTTTACCTTTCATTCCCGTCCATTAGCTACCGCGTCATTAGTTTTTATCTTTATTTCTTCAGCGTCATTACTGTTCTTCTGCATTCATAGGTCTCTCTCTCTCTCTCTCTCTCTCTCTCTCTCTCTCTCTCTCTCTCTCTCTCACTCACTCACTCACTCTCTCTCTCCTCTCTTTGTTGCTCTAATGCTACCCCAGATCACAATCCCTTTTATCGCATTTCTCCCCCCCCCCCACCCCCTTCGATTCTAACTATGGTAATCGATTGTTAAAAGCCTTTCATTAAATGGCCTACATTAAGAAAACTTTAATAAACTGCCATTACTAGGATTGTCACAGAGAGTTCCGCTTTATTTCTACTACTAATTTTTATTCCCAGCGAGTTCATTATCCTTTTTTATAGTCAGTCCTTGTTTATAGTCAGCAAATTGAACACGTAGTTAGTTCTAAGGCTCCGAAGCCGGGACTTAAACATTTCCTTTTTATAGAAGCTTGTTCGGAATTATTCCTTTCGTTAAAGATTTTCTGAGGAACTACGATATTTTACACTCTTCCAAGAAAAGAGTTGAAAAATCCAGAAACAATTAATATCCTGTTTATAAATAAAATATTAAAATCATCCACACTTCTAACCATTAAGGAAATTAAAAATAATCTAAAAATATAAAGTCTAAATGAATCAAAATATCCTAATAATACTGTATATTGATAGGTAATATAGTATAATGTAGATATTGGATATTTGAGAAAATAGATAAATAAAGAGAGAAAGAAAATTTTATTTGGACCAATACATAAGTATTATACACAAATGGATGTTATTATACAAGATTTATTACAAAATTAAGAGATTTTGGTACAACTTCGGACGTAGTCGTCCTTCAGTCATTGCACCTAAATTATAATGAGTTGCTCCACTTGACATTGGAAGGCTGCCATGATACTTCCTTACAAGTTGTTGAAGATGGTACTGAAATAGGAGCAACCTCCAATTTCCTGTTGATTTGGCTGTTCCTAACAAACCAGGAAGCATTTGCCGCTATCCGAAGTACATTGCTCTGGAAGGACTGAAGTTTCTTTTTGTGTGTGTTGCTGATGCCCAGCCAGACTGGGCATGCGTATATTAATATAGGGCGTTGAGTGTTTTGTAAAGTAGTGTTGCGCAAGTCAGTTTCAGTGGTGTATTTTTGTTCATTAAAAGGTATATTTGTGTAAGTCGTAATTGTGCTTGTTGCAGTTTAATGTTGATATGATGCCGCCATGTAAGTCGTGTGTCTAAATGTACTCCGAGATAGCGGATGCTCTGGTCCTTCGGTGTCCAAGGAATTGAGTGATGCCTAATTATCAGTTCAGGAAGATCTTCGTTCTTGAAACGACGAAGAGCAAAAATCGTGGTCTGCGTTTTATCGAGGTTTAACGAGAGCTTCCAGTTCTTAAACCATCTTGAGACCTGGTTGGCTGCTGTTTGGAGGTCCAGTATGGAGGAGTTTAGTGATTCGTCGTGAGTGAGGAGGAGTGTATCGTCTGCGAATGTAGCTAAGACAGAATTTTCCACCTGCGGGATGTCACTGCAGTAGAGGATGTACAACAAAGGGCAAATTATAGATCCTTGCGGTGCGCCAGCTATGATATTCCGGGTCGTGCTGACAGTGTTGTTTACTTTCACTTGAAATGTTCTACCTTCTAAAAAGGATGTAATAATACTATAGAGGTATGCTGGAGTGTATGTAATCCTAAGTTTCTGCAGCAATCCTTTGTACCATACCGAGTCATTTGGAACATTGACGAAGAGCCCCGATACTGCTCATGCTCGAACTCTTTTGTATTGACTTCGGATACCCTTTAGAGTTGTTGGACGGCTGAGTGATGAAGTTTGAAGGCAAATTGATGGTGAGGGTTGAAGTCCGTAAGAATAGATAAATATATAATACATAATGGATAGATCTGTTATAGATAATTGATGGATAGTATATAATGTAAATAAATCATGTAATAATAAATACTCTTTGTATTATAGTCATTTCATAATATATCTTCAGTTGTGAGTTATAAATTAAATAAGGAAAAAGGTATAATTGAATTAAAGTGGTGGTTGAAATGCCACTAAGGAAACTAAGTAAATTTTCCAGATACTTGCACGACATGCGAGTAATGTCATCTCACCATATATTCTCTATTTCTAAATAAAACTTATATTAGTATCACTGGGGGTTTAATTAAGTTTGAAAACAAAGAAAGTAATAATAACTCGCTTAATATTTGTGTTAAGAGAAAATGTATAGCACAGCAATACTAGAGAATCAATATGTTAACAAGATTAGATCTTCATTTTCTGATCCGACTCGTAGTAATGGAGATATTTTGATTGTTCAAATTCACTCCTGCTCCGAATCCGATTTCAGCAATTAACAAACATGATCAATAGTATTGAATGAAACAGTTAAATATTGGCTATGGAAGTACAAACAAACATTTTCTAGTTGAGCACGTTAAATTATGACATCATCACATAACGAAGTTCAATGTACCTCACACATTAAAAGTTCAATGAAAACAATATTTGGTGTCTTGGCTTCAAATGTAAATATAACACTAGTAGAAGTGGAGGTTATCAGAAGGCTGGAAACTTAAAATGCAAATATCTCAGTTAATATTCATGAGAGAGATTATAAGTATATAGCAATTTTGACAGGTAATTTAATTTGCAATATGATCGTTACTATAAAAGTTTAATCAATCCGACTTTTAATGAAGGAAAATATTTCACTCGGGATTTGGGCTGACTGGTGGAGGTCCATCATCAACAGAAGGATAAGGTCAACCTCCTCCACTCTTAACAAGTCTCTATTTAATGCAGAGTACTTTCGGGGCGAACCGCACCATCTTCAGTTTTCTAGAGCTGGTCCTTATTCACCTAACATCTTCGGCTAGACTAAATATTTCCAATTTTCGAAATTCCTCCTCGTCTAAACCCTCACCCCCTTTCCCACCGTCCGATTTCCGTGGTTCACAAACTCGATCTTTAGTTTTAATGATCTTTATTTTAATTATTTTATCTTTTAGGTTCAGATGGTAAAATGCTACAAACCACTCTAGTTAAAATATCAGTGCTATAGAATTGCTGTTCTATGCTTTTTCTCGTAGCACAATTATTAGTTTTCACTTCGGTTCAGCCACCAATAAACACACACCACTACCCAGCGAGTTTATTCTTAAAATTAGAAAATATATCGTGAGAAATTCTGCAGAGAAATTTGCTTAGTTTAAGAGCTGGTTAGTTTTAGCAGATTACCCTTAACGGAAAGCCCTTTATAGGCTAAAATGGGGTTTTGTGATATTTGACCTCTCCCCTCTTGTTTCAGATAAAGCTCCATCGGAGGCGACGTTCCGAGGAGTGGAGTACCTCTACTACGACCTGAGCAGAACGGGAGGCGAACCCATCGTCAGCAACCAGGACGCTATATCCCTCTTCTTCAAGACCAGGCATCCAACGGGTCTACTCTTCCATACAGGTCACTAATCCATTTCAATTTTATATTTGGATTTTATTTTTATCAGATTTTCCAGGAGGGAAGTCAAGAGAAGACAGAAATGAGGTTTACTGAGTATATATATATATATATATATATATATATATATATAATTGTAACCTCTGTCTGTACATTGATTGTTTTCTCAAAAACGATACTTTCTCATTTCACACGTCATAGACACCATAACTGCATTTTGTTTCTTTCGTGCATGTTTGTTTATTTGTTTGCTACCTTTTCACGCATATACGGCTGAACCGAATTTTATGAAACTTCGCATGTATATTACTACAAACCCAAGTTAGACTTTACGCTATATTTATAATCTCTGAGACGAACAGGAGTGGGGGTTATAATGAAGGTCTGAAATTAAAAATAACTATATTTCGTTTCGTATTGGTTTCCCTTCGGCAATATGTATAATAACAAACGTCGTTTATTTTGTTATTTAGAATAACTTTTGCTATATACACTTTTTTTCGTATACCGTATTATAAACGAGATATAAACTAAAACCTATAGCGGAAGTGAACAATTTTATTTGGAACAATATTATTTTTTAAAAGACAACCAAACTAAATAAAACACGGTATGTGTGTTAGCACTGACGCGTTCATTATAAGAAGCCCTATTAAAAATTTTAGGTCCTAACGGGAGTGGGGGTTATAAGGGAGGCCTGGAATGAAAAATTGCAATATTCCGATTCCCATTGGTTATTCAATGATTTTTCATAAAAATACCATCATTAGTCAGACAATGATGATTTGCCGGGCATTGCCGGGTATATTAGCTAGATTGTATATACAAAATACGTACATTATAGATGATATTTAATTATAATAAATGCTATCTATGATTATGATTTGAATTATTCATGGTGTGTCAAACAGTGGAGAGGGAATGATTAGAGACTTATTATCATTTATTCCTTAAATATAAATATTGTTTTCTATAGTTCGACAAATGGACTCTCACGGGAAACATTGTGCCCAGACGGGAAGAGCAGTTGTACACGTAGAAGTATTGCCAAAAACAAAATAGAATCTTTCCGTCTCAAATGATTTCCCGAGCGAAGCCGGGTACCTTGGCTAGTGTATTTATATATATTCCCCGCTTTGTCAAAATTCTCACTTACATGACAGTGGGGCAAGACTGGAGCGTAGATTAAAGTTGTAGTCTGCATGCTCATACTGGCAAATACCTTTAATGAAGTTAGGTAGTTGCAGGCTACGGACTAGCGAATAATGGCTATCTAACAACTCTGGCCTTGAATAGAATTTTCTCCTCTCATGGCTTTACTGGTGTGATTGGAATTTTCCTCATAATGCCTTTATTGGTGAATCGTCTGAGCTAGAAGGCAAAGGGAAACCACTGCATGCCCATATGACCCTGTTACTCTCTTGTTTGGTTCCGTGAATATCAGGTTTACCTGTTCACAAGACCATTTACCAGGTGTAGTCTGTAAATACTACATATATATATATATATATATATATATATATATATATATATATATATATATATAGACACACACACTGAATATTTATACACTGACCGTCAATAATTTATTAAAGTTTTTTAGCCATATGACCAGAAATATAATAATTTCTTCAAAGAACCATTTATTTTATCCCAGGCATGTTTCGAGCGTCTACCATTCCTCCTCAAGGGGTTATTTAAGTATCAACTTAAATCAATCAATTTAAAAATAATCCTTTTATCGTAATATATGATAATATATTATACAATATACTATCCTCATTAATATAATTAGATAGATATTTTAGCAAGAAACGAAAAATTACGGTAATTCGTTGACTATTGGTTTTACGGCACAGCTCTACAAAAGGAAACTTTTTTTATTTTGATACTAGCTCAGAGACCCGTTTTCGCAGTTGCAATTTTGAGGCTGAATAGTGATGGTATTTTTTTGGCAAGGTTTTACTTGCACTATATTTTGAAAGATTACCCGTCCCAGTTTAGGGTTAATCGGACCCGTTGGGCATTTGTTAATAATAAAATTAATTTTTTATGTAAGTCTTCACTGTCCTCCAAATTGTCATATTTCCCGTCTCCTGTGCATTATGCATAGATTTCAGCTATTAAGGACAAATATTAACATTGATTTGAATTAAATGTTGTTCCAGCTGAGGTACCTGATAGTTCAAATAGGAATGAATTGTTGAGCATATCAATATTTCTACGCAAATTACTTGCTCCACACATTGTTCCTGGAGAAATGTATAAAAAAAAAATAGTTAATCTAAATAACAAAGTAAACAACATTTGTTATGTGCATGTTTGTCGAAAAACAAATAGACAATATTAATATAATTAGATAGATATTTTAGCAAGGCTTACTTTATAACCCCCACTTCCGTTCTAACCTAAACATTTTAATATAGCTTATAATCATGGAAGAATTAATGCTAATTGACATACCGAGTTTTGTTAAGTTCGGTTCAATCGTTAGCGCCCAATAAATATATCTCGTTTATACATTGTTGAAAGACAAACAAGTTCTAATGTAAAGACTATAGAATCAACACAACTTAAAGGGCACAATTGACTGCACGAAAAACAAATAGTAAACGAAATATCGTTATTTTTAATTTCAGGCTTCTCTTATAACCTCCACTCCTGTTCGTCTCAGAGGATATTAATATAGCCTAACGTCTAAGTTGGGTTAGTAGTAATATACATACCAAGTTTAATATTTCAGTTCCAGCCGTTTTTCATGAAAAATGCTCATAACAAACAAACAAAAACACATGAAAGAAACAAAATGCAGTTATGGTGTCTATGACATGTGAAACGAAAAGTTATCGTGAAAATTCGCGAAAAAAATCCAAATGTACAGACAGAGGTTACAATTTGGTACTTGTAATATACCTTGATATATATATATATATTTCATATATATATATATATATATATATATATATATATATACTGCAGTAACAGGTTAGAGGAGAGAGAGAGTAACTTGTGTTCTATGCAGCTTCCTTGTATAACTAAGTATAAACAAGTTCTAATGTAAAGACTATAGAAGGGGTCAACACAACTTAAAGGGCACTATTGACTGCACGAAACTCAACATAACTCAGTATCTGAGTTAGCACGAACCCTTGCTAGATTATAAGGTGTATTAACATTCTTCGGTATGAAGAGGAGTGAGGTTTTAGTGGGGGTCATCAAAGAATAAGTTTAATATTTCAATTCCAATCGTTTTTCGTCAAAAATGCTCATAACACAAATCGTTTATTCTGTTATTTAGAATAACTTTTTTAACTTTAACTTAAACTTGTTTACATCTTTGCCGTATAACAATTTATAAATCGAGTAATATTGTTAAAGTAAATTCTATCCAATGTAAAAATGTATTAAATTTGGTACTTGGAATCTCACCTTGATAAATTATCACACTTTCATTGAGCTTTTCAAATCCATGTTAATTTTTTACTGCAGTAACAGGTTCCACGAAGAGCAAAGTATATTACAAACTGCCTCTATCTCTCGCCCAATCATTAATTAATCAGAAATTCCAGTTTCCCGTTGAATGTATTTAATCATTTAATTGAGAGTTCCAAATTATTTGAACATACAATTTTAGTATTGTGAAGATAATTTAATCAGAATTGTTAAAATAATTAAATTGTAAACAGAACCGAGATCTTATATGATTGGCAGGTTAGTTTGCTAAATTGGAGTGCACAGGAGGGTGGGAGACCTCTCTGTCTCCTCACAACTGCTAACTTTACACCAAAGTGAGCTATTAAAGCTTTTAGCTTCTCCTTAAGATTAAGACTACTTTAATGTTCTCAGTATTAAAAAAAAGCAAAAAACAAAAAAAAAATCTATTTCAATACCGTGTGGATTTGAAGTGAGGAAAAATGATTTTATTGCAACCAGAGAAATTATACAACTCCCAGTTTATGTACAGGTTAGTGTCAACTTTATTATAAATAAACTCGTAGACTTCCACGGTCCTGGTTATTAATACTGTTAAGGTCTTCGGGTATTGACCGTGTCTGCATTTTAGTTGCCAACGTTTCGCTAGACATGCTTCTAGCTTCCTCAGGGCTATCTCTGAGACTGAAGAGTGTGTGTTCACCTCAGGTATATATGTAGGCCTTGTCCGGTTTCCTTGGGCGGAGTCGTCCCTTCCAGGTGTCTACGGATACTTCTTCCGGTGGTCGTTCACCCGCTATACCGTCGTTTATGTTTCTTGTCCGTGGTCTCTGTGGAATGACGGGCTTCCAGAGTTTGCTGAGTCTGTATCCATCCTCCCTGTTGATGTTGAATGGGCATTTCGCGATTTCTATGGCTTCTCGACCTTAACTTCATCGAATTTGATGCCGTGATTAGTTTCCCAGAAGTGTTCTGCTAATGCTGATTCTTCTGTCCGAAACTTTTTTAAACTCTTGATATGCTCGGCAACCCTGGTGTTTATCAGTCTGTCGGTTTTTCCAATATATTCTAAGCCGCAAGAACAGGGTATGCTGTATATTCCTGGGATTTTTGTCTGGAGTTGATCTTTGCAGCTGGGTAACATGTGTGCTATTTTCTTGTCTGTGCCAAATGCTGTTTCTATTCCCTGCTTCTTCGGCTAGTTCGGCCGTTTAAGTAACTGTTCGGATCTCGTGAAAGTTCTCTATTGTATATCGTCATGTGGGAAAATCTGCTTAGTTTACGCAGTTCCTGCTTGACGGACGTTTCCTGTTTTTAGAATGCTATCCAAGATATTAGAATTTTTTAGGATTCAGACATTAGTAAACACCCAATATTCATCCGAATTTCACTTTGAGAGGCTTAGCCTAGCATGGACTTTTCTTCCTGTGTACAAAGGCTTCATATTGCGGAAGAAACAGAGAATAGACAGTGTGATAAGATTATCCTTTAAGGATACAGAGTTCCCGCGTGACGGACTCTTTATCAGGCCATCCATAAAAGTGTTGTTTTCTCCCTCATTGACTGGATTATTATTAATGTATTTTTGAATACAAAGATGTTATATAATAGTGTTATAAAATATAATAGATCAGGACTACATTAAAAGGGTCTTAGAAGGTACACCTTTGGGAGTTCCATTACGGGAGAAAGCGGTCTATGGGACACAAAAGCCGCCTGCCCATTTGTCATGGAAGCCTTCCTCCCCTCCACAATGGGCGCATTACTAGCCTCTACACTCCAGCTCCGTCTTTCTCCCTTCTGGCATTCTTTATCAATCCTTTCTCTGATAAGGGCCACGTCACAACGCCAGTCGGCCATTGTTGACTCCTTGTCTCTGCACTCTTCCTCTATGGCGGCGGGTAATGTCTACCTCGGTGGGCGTTATCTTCCCGCGCATTTGCAGCCTCGCGGGAGTTCTCCCGGGAATCTAAACTCAAAGCCGGTGTTTATCTTGATCGCTCCCGGCTCAGCCAAGTTCTACTTCCTCCGCTATTCCTCTTCACAGCAATTAATTAACCTTATCCTATCTATTTTGAACGTGACGTCTTCACGAGGTGAAGGGTAGTGTTCATCATCATTAAATTAAACAGGAAAATATCCGAGTACTCTTAATGTAGCCTTTATAGAACCTTTTAGCAGATTTCCCGTAAGGGAAATCAGCTATTGAAGTCGTACTTCGAAATGTTTCTTCAAATGACCATCGATCCTACCCAGGAGATGACGAAAATGAGGTCCGTTCAAAACTGTATATATATTTGTCTGTTACCGCTCTAGCGATCGCAATTATTGTTTAATCGTTACCAAACTCGATATTTAGTCGTTTTATGTAAAAAAAAAAGATCAAGTTCGTTAACAGCTGAAATCAGACCAGGGGGAGGGGGAGGATTTTCGAAAATTCGAAATATATCTGTTACAATACTTCGGATCGAAAAATTATATGGGACCAATCTTCTTGAAAATTAAATATACATTTATTCTTAATTATATCTTAAATATTAACCGAGATATTTGCATTTTTCAGTTTTCAGCCATCAGCAAACCGCCACTACTACTCATGTTACCTAAACAATACTCTGCTAAATAATAAATCACATTATTCGAAGTTTAAATACCAAAAATTGTATTCAAGAGACCTTTATTATACGAGATACATGCAAATATCTCCTGGTGACCCCCCGCCCCCATCTTAAGTTTTTGAACTACTAAAATTTGATTGATTGAGATAACAATTATTCTGACTCATTATTAATTACTGTACTAAATATAGTAAATAGTTCTCAATAATATTAATATGTTATATTCTGATATATTTCAGTAATTGTTTTTCTTTCCGGTGTAAGCCTGGCCGATCTGTTTGTTTACATTCCAAACGCTTCCTCTTGGCAGGTTATTGAAATTGACTGAAACATTTCTTAGTTCCGTTTGTATTTATTTACGGAGGTGTTGTGTTAGCAGTATGTAGATTTATCTATTACTAAACTCCACAAGGGAAATCTGCTTTGTTTACGCAGCCCCTGCGTGACGGACTTTTTGAAAATGAAATAGGTGGGACAGGTATATAAGCCGTGGATCATTTTAGGGCAATATGCAATTAAAATCCAGCTAATAAAAATAGTTTTATTTAATGAAGCCATAATAATCTGAAGAATATGGAATATTCATCCAAATAAGTCCGTGATGGACGTTTGGTGCTCTCTTACTCTTTCCTGTGCATTCAAATTGGCAATAACCAACTTGGTGGCATGCTTTGCTAATTTATCAAAAAGTAGTCGAATGATTCTGTCTCTTCACCCTCGGCTCCAAGGTAAGGTTCTCTACAATCTCCATACGACAAGAAACGATATTTCGCAAAATTTCCTTATTATTTTGCTTTAGCCGGAAAGTGCTGTGACGTTATTAATATTGAATCTGATATCGAACATGAGGTGTACACTGGCTCAACAGTTAGTTTAAAGTGAAATTGAGTAGATTGAGGTTCTATTGAAGGTAGAAATCAACTAATATATAAATAAGACTGCGTCAATTATAAAAGAAGAAGAAATGTAGATATACTAATAACTCAGAACACAACATTAACAATAATGTTTTTCATGGTGTATATGGTATTTTGACGTTATAAAAAGGATATTTAAGAAATGGTGTGCTCATCCCCACCCTATTAGACTATTAGACGTCTTGACCTTTATTTTCAAACGAAACGTTTAAATATTTAGAATGATTGAAATGGAACAAAAAAGTGTTGGTACCTCTGAATTTCACGTATGTATAGCTATTATACGATTCACTTTAATGAAATAGGTAATCATTTGATGAAACAGGGAAATCTGTCGAGTAGGGAAAGGTGTGAACGTGACAGAAATATTTGACAATGGTTATAACACCTCAGTAGGATACGCTAGATTCACTTCAAATACCGGCAACCTTTGTAAGTGGTAACAGTATTGTTGTTGACTGCGTGGGCACATAGGTTCCTGCTAAATTAAATTCCCTTGGAGCTCCCAAAATTCCTTTCTCTAGAGAACCTTTACAGTAATGGGCTCCGAATCTTATCCAAGGTTGTTCTTACTTATCAGGGAATCATCATCATCAAGGAAGGACAGGTCAAGTTCGATAATGGCAAAAATTGGAGAGTACAAAGAGAACGAATATGCCACTTATTAAATATATAGTTTATCACGTGCCGAATCGAAACATATATAAACTTCCTTGTTAATTATTTCTTCTATAGAAGTTGGGAGGTAGAGGAACGAATTACTCTGGATGTACACAGTAGGCCTGTTTTCCTCTACAATAAGTGTATTTTGACAGAGTGCACTTTCAGAGCAACAGCTCCATCTTCAGTACCTGTTGACATAAACAAAACCTATGGACTCATGTAACCAACCCTATTTAACTTAACAATCTTAACCTAAAACATATGTAAAACGAAAGAAAATATATTTAAAATACAAGTTAATGGTCACAGAATATCACAGAAAAAATAGATTAAGTCAATATTTAAAAGCATAATTTGCTAGACATCATTTTAAAAAAATAATTAAACAAATTTTAAAAACTGCTATAAACAACTAGAAACAAATAACTTATTAGCTTAATAAGAGAATTTTTTTAAAAAAAAAAACATAAACTAAAACAAACAATTATATCTAGGACTTAATTTTTATAAAACTGGTTAGAAACCTTTACCAGAGGAAAGTGTCCCTGGAAGCAACAACAAAAAGCTAAAACCAAAGAATCGATACCAAAAAGTGGACGTTTATTATTTATAAACGTCCACTTTCTGCTAATTGGGTTGGGTTATCTACAGGTTAACTCCCTTTTTTAGCCGGGGTGGGTTTTAATGAGTTCATCACATAGGTAATTCTTATATGCCCAGGCGGGAATCGAACTCGCTACTCTTCGTATACAATGTAAAGCTTAAGGCCGACGTTGTAACTCGCATGGCTAACCTGATCCTCTAACTACGTTGTTATTAAACTAATGTTCTGCGGTTATTAATCTATATTTTCCTCTTCTTTTAAAATTTACTCAGATATATATATATATATATATATATATATATATATATATATATATATATATATATATAAACATATTAGCCTACATTAAAAATAAAACTCAAGTCCTATTCATTTCTCTTTAAACTGTTAAGCCAGTCAACGTCTTATGTTCAGCTTTAGTTGCAATTCTTGCTCACAAAGGGATATTTTCTTGAATGAGAAACAGTGACTAGAACGCGTAGATGTACGCACGTCTGAAGGCACAACAAAAACAAATACAGAACAGTATGTGACCTAGTTCTTTTGGTTCTAGCTAATACTCTGCTAACTGCTATTTTAAAACGTTCTTATATTATACGAAGTATCGTTTGAATTGTCAGGGGCGGAGACCTATGTCTCCTCTCTATCAAATCTAATTGTCTAGGCATTGAAGCTATCTAGTTGCTATGTTTGAATTTAACTTTCATCAGGAAGCCCCCAAATGTCGTGATCAGCTTCATGATTTCATCTCTGGAAATCTAATCTCTCGATATTCATTTTTTGGAGGTAGTTTCTAGTTGCGTCCTTCCTCATAGGCTTTTCTTAACCCTCCGGCGGGCTCGCTGCGGCATTTGGACCGCAATTTGAACATCTGTCAAAATACTAGGAATAGAAATGACTTCAGCGGGCTGGGGGTTCCAGGTATTTGTATATCAACATGTTCTGTCATCGAAATAATAGAACACGCGTTGTATGCAATATGTGCCTAAGGAATGTTTGCCGAAATCACAGTATCCATCCAAAAGTAACGTGCATTAATTGTCGGGGAAATGCTTTATACGGGGAAGAAGAAGTTTGATTTTTGTTCCTTTAATATAAAAAAAAATAAAGTACATTTTTTCTATTTTCTAATTGATTAATTTATCAATTGGGAAATAGACAAAATGTTATATAATTATTTTTCTTGCAAATTTTGAACCGAATATTTTTTCTGTATTTGATCGTTTATAACCTTGAACTTATTTTTTTATTATATTACTAATATACTATTACTCTGTATTTATATTACAAAATATTTGTTCAAACTTTATGAAAATAATGAATAATTTTACTCTATTTTTAGTCTGTAAAATAATATTATAAAACATAAAATTATTGTTCCTATACCACTATTCCTACGTTTCTAAATATCCTATGTTGGTGGTTATTTATAATAAAGAATTTTTTATTAAAATATCTCAATCATTATTCTACCTATTGTAAGGTTGTTTTTTATATTCCAAAGCTATTTATAAAACTCTGGATTTGTGCTGCTATTTATTAAATTTTTTTTTAGCCATCTTTTACTTAGCAATATGATAACGTATAATTTTCATGCATTAGAATTACTGTAAAACCAAAGAAAAAATGAATAAACAACATAAATAAATAAGTTTTGCTCATTTTCTAATAAAACATAGAAAAAAACTAACTGCGGCCGAAACACCGCAGCGCGCCCGCTAACGTAACTCAAATAGACGCCCCCGCCGGAGGGTTAATTATCCCTTCATCATGTGGTTAGTAACGACATTCTATAAAATTAATGAAAATAGCACTTCAAATACAGTGGCAACAAACACAACATGTATATACCTTCAGATACATAACAACCAATATATTTAACATATTTGGGATTTCTAATTTGTTTGACGTCAGGGAAGCTACTTGCTTGATAGTATTCTCTTTCTGACTAAATGTTCCCGGCTCTGCTTATAAGGTTTTTATCGGACAAAAAGGTAGAAAAGAACGAGAAGAATGAGGGGAGGAATATTAATCGCGAGCAATTTCTAAGGGTGAAGAGGGGAAAAAAATCATTGTAATCAGTCAAGGAAACTTTTTAATCCCCTTGGACCTTTAAATCAAATAAAAGAAAAACTTTTCGGCGCAATCTCGGCCAAGAGATGAAACGGCAATGCTGAACGCAGATAGTCGGGTGGGGGGGGGGAGAATGGAGGGAGTTTAAGTGAAATCTTGGTTGAACTGTTTAAAGAAAAAAAGGGAAAATTCGTGGAAAATGTTGAATGATAAACGCTCCGTAAGCTAAGCCGCTTTTAGTTTAGGAGTTAGTCCAAATTGAACAATATTTTCCAGGCGGCTATCATCAAAGCTCAGAACGACTTGCATATTTTTTGGTGCACTCAATACAAGTAAAATCTAAGGTACGCAATTTTTATTTATCCTTTATTAAATTAGGTCAATTCAAATTAATATACATCCATACACACACACACACACACACACACACACACACACACACACACACACACACACCACATACACTCACACACACACTCATATATATATATATATGAAAATAAACTATATAATACATATCATATTTAGATTGAATCATTCTCAGTCGAAACAGTGAACACTCACACATGATATCATAAAAAAAAAAAAAGTTCTTTCGCCATGGATCCGGTTTGCTAAGGAAATCGTTAACCATTCAATTTTTGAAAAATTGCATTAATATCAAATAACCACGTAAACGTCTGGAAGAAAATTTTCTGCGCCACTTCCTATGTGGTGGAAATTTGCAGCACCTGCGTGGCAGACTGTAATTTTTTTTTTTTTCTTTTTTGTTTTGTTTATGAGAATAATAATGAAATTAATAGAAGACATGAATGTAATCACTACACAACTCATCCACAAGACGGATCCAGGAATTCTTAACCAACTTACAATCTGAAATGAATAAATTAAACTATCCTTTAGATACCAGGATATTCAAACTTCACGGAAAATATGTTGGGTGTCAAACACACCAAATTAGCTACTGAGCATGTCGTATTTCACACTTGTCGTATTATAGCATACGATATCATTTTTACTAAAAACAGATCACCATAAAATCTGAAGTGGAATGGATTCAGACAGACACAAAATTACGTGAAATAAAAGACACTATTCGTGAATGCCTGTCAAATCAGAATTCCCTGACATGGCCATTCAGGGATAACACACGGACACCTCATGACTAGGACTGAACCACCATTATGTAGGCTTTGTAACAATACACAATTAAATATCAAACACTTTTTTATAGACTGCAACATATTAGCTGACGAGGACTTACCTAATAACTTTCAGAACTCTTACACGATAACAGCCCATACATTGACACAATAATGAAACATCTCCAAGAGACACATATTTTCAACAAAATTTAACTGCATAGGAGGTAAACATTGAATGTACACAGGTTTGCTCCTACTATTACACTTCAGAAAACGCAACGGTAGTTTTATTTTTACTATAATTGTAGATTCAAATCCCGCCGGGACAATAAAAATTTATTTAGTCATGAATTCTTTATATTAAATCCTTAGTCCCAACCAGGTTTTAAAGGATATTAACACGTAGATAACCCACCCCAATCAGCCCCAGTAGCATAAAGTGGACGTTAATAAATATTATTATTATGTAATAACTTCCACTTTTTTTGCGACTAAGGCTAATTGGGACGGGTTATTTAGAATTAGAGGTCACCAACCATTTCTAACCAGGGTGGGACTAAGGATTTTATTTCACGACTTCTTTACTAGATACATTCCTATGTTTCTGAAACTCTACCCCCGTTAATAAATAACATTTTATGACTGTAGATTTTGATATATTAAAATTTGTTTTATAACAAGGTTGCTAACTATTTTAGTTTTTAAAATGGCAAACAAAAGCGTGAATAACTAAAATTGAGATACACCAAAAGAAATAAATAAATGTGATAATTGGATAAGATTTATGAAAGATGAATTATTTTCATCAATCAGAAGCTATTTATGCAGATGAGGGCATTAAAAATTCTGCCCAACAAATTATCCTCGTAAAATATAGCTCCTGAATTCTAAATCACTGCTAATCCAATGTAATTTCCTTCCTAGATTATTGCTCTGTCTGATCGAGCCGAGTATAAAATGGGCTCAGTAATTTGTTGGTTTATCAGCTAAGTATGAAATAAAATATGTCGCGTGTTTAGGCGTGCTTAGGAAATAAGGTATTCTTTCAGCCGGTTCCGATCAGCTGAGTCGATACCCTCACTACTATCTTAATATATGTATATTGATTCCTCTACCTTCTTCTTGGAAAAAAGTAATATCGCTCAATGCCATTTTGTATTCCCGATACATTTATTTTTATCTTTCTATAATGGAAAATCTAGGAAATGCTTTGGTCATTTCTTCTTAGGATCCACAGTTTTTATTACAACTATCTTCTAGATCACATATTGCAATTCTACTTAGATCATCACCACTGAGGCAAATTGTTTTAGCAGATTTCCCTTAAGGGAAATCAGCTATTGAGGTTGTACTCATGACGGAATTTTCGACATTTTTCTTCAAATGTCCATCAATCCCACCTAGTAGATGACGAAAATGAAGTCCGTTCAAAACTGTATATATATATATATATATATATATATATATATATATATATATATATATATATATATATATATATATATATGTTACTGCTCTAGCGGTCGCAATTTTGGTTTGATCGTTACCAAACTCGGAATTTAATCGTTTCATGTAAAATGGAAGATCAAGTTCGTTAACGGCTGAAATCGGACCAGTGGGAGGGGGGGTTTAGAGGGGAAGATTTTCGAAAAGTCGAAATATCTCTGTTATTATGCGTCGGATCGAAAAATTGTATAGAATGAATCTTATTGCAAATTCAATTTACTATAAATATTGTTCTATACATTTATTCTGTAAATATTAACCGAGATATTTGCATTTGTATTCTGCGTGTGGTCGACTATGTTCGGCCTTTCCGCCAAGAGCTCTGGCGGCCGTTTCTGTAACTATTAGTCCCTCGTGAATAGGTTTAGAGGTTACTTACTACTACAGCTGTTATTAGGCAGATTTCTCTATTGTAAAACTTCACGTGGGAAATCTGCTTAGTTTACGCAGCCCCTGCGTGACGGACTTTTTCTATTCAGAAGATTGTATTGAACGCCCACTTCTCCTAATATTTTAGGAAGTCGAGAATATATGGTGAGATAAGTATGTCTCATACCATCAGAAGTGAAATCTGTTTAGTTTACGCAGCCCGGCCGAAACGAATGTTTTTACACAGATAACCAAGTTATTTCGAACATTATCCTAACACAGATAACAGTAATCAAAATGAATACTTGCAAAATTATAAGTACTAAGGCACCTAGGAAAGTCTCGCATTGTAGTTTATTTAATTAACAATGAGAGTATGTTCAAAATGACAACTGAAATAATTAATTATTTCTGTACTTCAGGTGGGCAGGAAATATTGATAATATCTTGTTCATTATATAACGAATAATCTTCTGGAAATTGTATAATGGCGATACTTTGATGGTATTATAAAGTCATTTATCAATGAAATGAATAGAGGCCTTTTAATTTAATTACACTTGGCTATTTTCATCTGTATTGATGTCTGAAGTTCATGATAGTAAGCAACGTTAGCTGAGACCCTAACAAACAAATTCAATTAAATCGCCTGACATTATAATTATTAATGAACTAAATGGATCGTGTATATTACGTGTGGTAATTATTTTAATAAGACACATACAAATAATGTTAATTGTATTAAATAAGCTAATACTTACCGACATTCATATGTTTAAAACTCGTTTTAATATCTTATTATATTTATCTTTGAATATTATTTGTTGATGTGCTTTTATATTTATTTATTTGGGATGTAAATAACAATAATATACAAAATAAATATTACAATGCACAAAATTAAATAGCACAAATGTACAAAATAAATATTACAATGCACAAAATTAAATAGTACAAATGTACAAAATAAATATTACAATGCACAAAATTAAATAGCACAAATGTACAAAATAAATATTACAACGTACAAAATAAATATTACAATGCAAAAAATTAAATATTACAAATGTACAAAATAAATATTACAATGCAAAAAATTAAATTTATGTTACAAATGTACAAAATAAATATTACAATACACAAAATAAATATTTCAATGCACAAAATTAAATATTACAAATGTAAAAAATAAATATTACAATGCACAAAAATAAATAGTACAAATGTACAAAATAAATATTACAATGTACAAAATCAAATGTAAAATAATAGTAAATTTACTACAAAAGAAAAAGAAGTAAATCGGAAGGAGGTAGAATCTGGAAGAAAATAAGTTTATAATCTTGTTTAATAAATACAGTGTTTACTATATGTAATTGTACATAATGATAACTTATAAACAGTAGCAATCACATAATATAGTAAACCATGCAGTCATCCAGACTTGCTTGAAGAATTGTGTTTCTAGCCACCCACAGGCACATACATACACACACAAACACACACGGACCTATACGTAAATGTATTTATTAGATTTGATTTTAAAACCATTAATAACTATTCAAAAAAAAATTAGCATTTAGTTAAGCCACCCTATCTCATATTATATCTCCTCTTATTTTAAGTTTGACTTGCGGAAGTCGGACATCCGTTATTTTAATGTTTTTCAGAGATCCACAAGTAATTGTTTGTTTGTTTCGTAAGGTTTTAGGGCGAAAAACTACCAGGTTATCATCGCCCTGTAATATCTATAATTCACATTTTGGTATCCTCATCCATATCGCCATTTTAACAATATAAACGAGGATACAAAAAAATGTACTTTGTATAAATTCGTATTTCTCACAAGATTAAACAATTTATGGAGTTCTTTCGGGTGATCTCCAAGGGCCAATTCTTTATCATTGGGAATATTGCATTTGTTTCTAATATCTGTATACTTATGACATTCCATTAATATGTGGTAGATAGTGAAGTCTGTGTTACACTTCTCGCAAATCGGGAGATCCGCAAGTAATGTCATATATAATAACATATAAACAAATTAATTTACACAATATTAGTAAATATTTTAGGTATAGAAAACAAAAATATTTGACGTATCCTATTGTGTAATGTTCAAATTTAATGAAACAAATAGATGTTGTCAATTAGTAAAAATGGATGTCCATTAATTAATTTTACGATACGATTTTTTTCAGGAAAATAAGTCACTCCGGTGTCTGAATATGAAGTCACCACAGAACAATAACTTTTCAACCAGACTGATTATTCGTCATTTTTAGAACCTACTGAAAATAACATATTTAGAATTTTTCTTTACCCCTCACACCCCCTAACCAATTACGCACATTAACTAGTTTCTTAAAAAATAAAATTTATATTCAGTATGGTATCGAGGAAGAAAACATTTTAGGCTTCTATTATAAAGAATTATTTAATAGATACAACACGTTGGGATTGCACACGTATCTCACACAATGTAGGTCCTTTGATCCAACATTGGGTATTTTGCTTGGAATACGCTTTCGTGATGCATTAGTTTATTTTTAATATTATATATATATGAATGTATGTATGTGTGTATGTATAAATAACAGAAACTTCTTTTCAATGTCATGTTGGATTTTCCTATTGATCTGTTTCTATTTTTATTATTTGTTCCTTCTTTTATTTCAATGAATGTACATTCTTCGCCCTTTTTTCTCTCTGTTATCGTAGAGTGAAATAACTGGCCATCTGTACCCAACGATCGGCCACTATCGACAGTTTTACATTGGTGTTATGTATACTGGCAGAACCAATTCACTACTTCATATTCCATTTTCAGCCTGTTTCTAATGTATAGGGAACAAAAATGTTTTTCCTTTGATATGTTGAACAGTTAGACAGTCTCTGCTATCGACGTATTTTATGCATCGTTTATTTTTGTATTAATGGCAGTGAGCTATTGTACTCGTGACGCGATTATAGGAACATTTTTCAAATATCCGTCACTCCTACCCAAGATATGACGAAAATGAGTTCCGTTCAAAACTATATAGCTATATATAGCTTGCATGTAATTTAAAATTATGTAGGCAGTTTAGAAATTTGAATCATAAGTACAACCTTAAGGAAGGTACTATTTCCTTAATAGTCTCATAATGACTAGAGTGAAAATGAAAACGCCCTCCGTGAATTCAAAACCTTCTATTTTCTACTGCATTTAAATGATTTAAAATTTCAATATATAAAAGGGAATTCCCTTATCTGACGTCAGACATAAAAAGAATATGATTATACCCACAATGAAAAATTTGAACAAAAATGAAACAGTTATTTTAGTTAATTAATATCAACATTAAAATACTTATAGGATTGGATAGGAAGATGGGAGTGTAAGTATTGATTAGAACGCAAAGATATATCAAAACAGAATAATGTTTGCTTCACTCACCTTATTTATAGATTCACGCATCTTGCAAAAATTTGTATTGTAATATTTTGCCAAGGAATCATTACATCAGTGAATTTCCCCTTGCAGATACAAAAAAAAAAAAAAAAAAAAGAAGCAGATATTAGTTGTCGGACGAGTTTTCCAACTCTCGTCTTTGGAGAAGTTCATTTCTATGAATACGGAACTCCTCTGAACCACTTACCGAGTCAGTTTCTCATTTCTAGCAATATTAATTTTTATGAACAGGTACCCGCATGACAAGCCTTGAGGTTCTCCATGTTTTCTTAAACACAAAAGTTCGTTATAAATTCCAACATTTTTTTTTTCTTTTTTTTTTTTTTCAAGTCAATCTCCCCCAGTGTAAACGCAGTTTCTCTGTGGAATTCGTAGAGAATGGCGATGTCTTTTGGGGAAGCTTATAGAGAAAATCAAAATGAGTGGTGTCTTAAAATGACCCAGTGAAGACTGAAAAGTCTTTTCACATTTTAGGACACATATAATCCCAATTTTCAATAAAATATGATTCTGCGCATCTGTTGTACCCACATTTGTTCAAGAAAGTAAACTGTACTTTTCACGTCGACAAGGATGTTAGTTTTATAATTCCAAATATCTTTGTCGGATCGAAATTCTGTAAAGAATTAATCTTTTTGGTAATTTATTTTCCATAATTATTGTTGTACCCATCATTTCTACTAATTGAATAATAACTCAGGTACTATTGTCATACTTGACAGTGGAGTCCGTCGTCACTGGCTGATGGTTGAGTACAGCTGGCAAGCGCTTTCGATGCGATGGCATCATCTTCAAGCCCGTCAAAAAGTTGTACTCAACCCTGTCTTTGAAATTGGTTGTTTTACTTAAAAAGATGGAATATGTGCTGAGGTGAGACTAAAAGTGTATAATACCTGCATGTGGGATATCGGCTTAGTTAAGGAACTTACTTCGTGAGGGAGTTTTTGATTAAGCTTGTGACTATGGAAGAAAAAGAAGAAAGATGATGAGGTGACTTCACTAGTGTGTCATTCCAAATCGTGGAGAATCAGCTTAGTTTACGTAACCCCTGCTGCATAAAAGACTTTTTAACCTTTCATTTTTACAAGGATAAAAGGCATATATTTTCCAAATTTCTGGCCTCATACTTTATTCGGCCCCTGTTAACGAGATAAATTAATTGCCATGTTTGGCCCGTAGATACAACACATTTTTAAAATCTACTTTGTTACACTGTGAATTTAAATGTAAACATTATGGTTAACACTAACAACCACTGGCGATTCACTATACATGGGGTCTGGATACTGCTGTTCAAGATGTGCACTCTATTAACAGCACAAGCAGTAGGAAATAAAAGAAATATTCACTGAAGAAAAAAAAAATCAATCATTTCCGGGCATAAAATGTTATGCAATAACATTGCCAACATTACAATAAGCATACTACTGAATAATGTGAATGCATGGGGCACCAACGCCTCTCTGGTTGATTTGCGGTACATATTTCAAGCTTTAAAAAGTAATACAAATAAAGTATTACGTTTTGCTTAAAAAAATTGCTCAAAGACGTTGAGAGATAAAAAAAAAATAAAGATGCAAAGTTAGGCTAATGTATTTCAGATATTTACGACTGGAGGCCCCACTGGGTCAGGCCATAAAACCATTAGCTCTACCCTCCCCAGCGATTCATCAGCCCCCATATTTTTTTCATTCCTAAACACAAAATGAGGCAGAAGAAAAAAACATAAATAAAACCAGAATGTAACATAAATAACAAGCTCAGAGTATATTGTTTATTTTTTTAATTTTAAGTAATAGACCAAATGACTCACAGTAAAGGTTCATTGAAAACAATATTTGATATGACTAAATTGGTTAATGGTATAAGAGCTTTTTTTTTTTAATATGATTGGGGTTCTGGTTGAAAAATAAAAATGCAAATATCTTGGTTATTATTCGAGATAAAGAAAAAATATGTATACAAAAACATTAAATTTGTAATCATATTAGTTCTATACAATTTTTGACCCAATTCATAATATTGGGGATATTTTGAATTTTAAAAATTCTCCCTTAACCCCCCCTCTCTCCCACTGTATACAGTTTTGTACAAACCCCATTTTTGTCAACTCCTGGGTAGGAACGATTTGCCTGGAGCAATTTTAAAACAAAAAAGTGACTCAGGAAATGACGAAAATTAGGTCCGTTCAAAACATCCACACGTATACTTAATAAAGCACGTCCATGTATAAATATTTTTGTCTGTTGCGGTCGCAATTTTGGTGAGATCACTACCAAACTAGATATTTAACGTTTTATGTAAAACTAAAGACCATTTTTGTAAATGTCTGAAATTTTAACAGTGGTAGGAGGGGGGAATCAGAGAGTGAATTTCGAAAATTAAAAATATCTCCGTTATTATACGTCGGATCGAATCATTGTACTGAACCAATCTTATTGCTAATGTAATGTTTATGTAATTGTTTATGTTAAATATAAAACAACATATATTTGTTTCTATATTTTGAATATTATCCGAAATATTTACATTTTTTTAGATTTCAGCATTCAACAAACCTCTCTTCAACTAAAGTTATATCAACAATAATTGTATATATAAAGAAATACTTTAATCCAAGCTTAAATAACAAAAATTGTTTTCATTGAACTTCTACTTTGTGAGATAAATGCAAATACATTTTGCGATGACTTCATCAATTAAAATTTTACGGATGTTTATTTTATCTAAACCATATTCGATATTTAAAAATATTCGATATCCGCACTAAAGTGTATATATGGGATCTAGAACATGGGGAAGGGGAACTAAAGTGGGGGAACTCAAAATAAAAAATGTCATCATTATGTGCCGTATAGAAGTCAGATACAGAACAAATCTTGTTTAGCTATTGATGCTTTACAATTGTTGTTCTTTTCGTAGCTTAAATACTAAGCGAGTTATTCGCACTTGCGTGTTATCAGCCGCCAGTAAATCCCCAATTCAACTCATCGAATTTTTACTGTGATATAGAAAATATTTGGGAGGCTTGAAATTGTTCCCACAACCGAGGGTTGATGTGTCACATCAGGACGCGGAAATCCGATTAGTTTACGCAACCCGAAGGACTTTTATTTGGACATTTATACAATAAGTTCAAGACACACTTTGAAATACGTTAGAGACACTCATAAATGTGATGTTTACATTTTCTATGAAAAGTACATATACATATTTCATAAAACTTTACTGCTGTGAAATGTCTGTCTTAGCAGATTTCCCTTAAGGGAGATCAGCTATTGAGTTCGTACTCATGATGCGATTTTCGAAATTTTTCTTCAAATGTCCATCAATCCTACACAAGACATGACGAAAATGAGGTCCATTGAAAATTATATATATATACATATATTTATATATATATATATATATATATATATATATATATATATACATATATTTGTCTGTTACCACTCTAGCGGTCGCAATTATTTCTTCATCGTTACCAAACTCGATATTTAAACGTTATATGTAAAAAGAAAGATCAAGTTCGTTAATGGTTAAATCGGACCAGGGTTGGGGGGGATTTAGAGGTGGAGAATTTTGAAAATTCAAAATATCTCCGTTACTATACGTCCAATCGAAAAAGTGTATATAATCAAACTTATTGAACATTATAGGTGGAATAAATATTGCTATATAAATTTATTTTATATCTTGAATATTAACGGAGATATTTACATTTTTCAGATTTCAACCTTCAGCAAACCCCCACTTCTCTCATGTTAAATAAACAGTACTCTATTATATAATAAGCCACATTCGATGCTTAAATACCAATTTTCAAGAGACTTTTATTATACGAGATTCATGGAAATATGTTCTGGTGACCTCCCCCCCCCCCAACTAACTTTTTTGTTCTACTAAAATTTGATTGATTGAGCTAAAAATTATTCTGATTCATTATAAATTACAGTACTCGATATAATAAATAGTTTTCAATAAAATTAATACGTGATATTCCAATATATTTCGTTAATTATTTTTCTTTCCAGTCTAGATTCTATGTGTTCAGCACTACGATGTTGGCTGCTCTTTTAGTTTCGAATTCAGACATTTTCCGTTGTAGATATTATTAACTTGTAAATTGACTGAAAGATTTCTTCTTACCGTTAGTATTTATTCGCTTAACACTCACGGAGGTGTTAGCAGTATGTAGATGATTCTATTGTAAACCTTCCAGTAGGAAACCTGCTTAGTTTGCGTGGCGGTCTTTTAGCAGATTTCCCTTAAGGGAAATCAGCTATTGAGGTTGTACTCATGACGCAATTTTCGAAATTATTCTTCAAATGTCCATCGATCCTACCTAGGAGATGACGAAAATGAGGTCTGTTCAAAACTGTATATATATATATATATATATATATATATATATATATATAAATATATATACTTTTTTCGTATACTGAATTATAAACTAGATATACGCAAAAACCTATAACGAATGTGAACAATTTTATTTGAGACGAAAGGCCCAACCGAAATGAATAAAACTCGGTATGTGTATTAGCACTAACGCTTTCATTATAATAAGCCATACTAACATTTCTAGGGACGGGCAGGAGTGGGGGTTGTAAGGGAGGCCTGAATTTAAAATAGCGGTATTTCGTTTTCTTTTCGTTTTTCGGCAAATATGAACCTAACAAAAGTTGTTTATTTTGTTATTTAGAGTAACTTTTGTGATATTCATTTTTGACTTTTAACGAAGTATAAATGAGATATATACTATAAACTAAAGCGGGAGTCAACTATTTTATTGGGCGCTAACGATTGACCCGAACTTAACAAAACTCGGTATGTCAATTAGCATTAATTCTCCCATGATTATAAGCTATATTAAATGTTTTAGGTTCGAACGGGAGTGGGAGTTATAAGGGAGACCTGAAGTAAAAATTCACGATATTTCATTTTCTATTTGTTTTTCGGCAAAGGTGTACATAACAAAAGTTGTTTACTTTGTTATTTAGAGCAACTTTTGTTTCATTCACTTATGTCGTAAAATGAAGTAAATACGGGATATAAGCTGAATCTATAGCGGGAGTCGACGATTTTATTAGTACTTATTTAAGTGTTTTTAATATCGGCAAATTATGACAAATGATGTTATGTTTTAGCCTTATCTATTTCGATTATTTAGTACTAAGTATGATTTGGATTAGTGAGATTATAAATCCCCCTTCCCTTCGCCTCATTTATTTATTTCCCCTAGAAAATAACTTTGTTATTTATTTCCAATAGAAATTTAAACTATAAGAGCATTTCCATTATTTAATTTGTATAATGTATTATTTAAAAAAAAAAAATCGTGCTGAATTTCCTCAATGAGTGATAGGGGAAGTAGTAGGGAATCACTCTTTGATTTTGGTTATATACTATCTTATTTCCGATATCTTTATGTTATAGAAACAAATATGTACTATCATAACAATTAAACGTTAATGTCATTATGACAAAAGACAAAATGCTCTTAAACTCGATATGATTGTTTAAAGTATTACTTAGGTTGCAGGGACAGCTACGATCTCTTCCCCTTGACTAGCTTTTTAGCAGATTTCCCTTAAGGGAAATCAGCTATTGAGGTTGTACTCATGACGGAATTTTCGACATTTTTCTTCAAATGTCCATCGATCCTACCTAGTAGATGACGAAAATGAGGTCCGTTCAAAACTGTATATATATATCTATATATATATATATATATATATATATCTATCTATCTATCTATCTATCTATCTATCTATCTATCTATATATTTGTCTGTTACCGCTCTAGCGGTCGCAATTTTTGTTTGATCGTTACCAAACTCGATATTTAGTCGTTTTATGTCAAAAGAAAGATCAAGTTCGTTAACGGCTGAAATCGGACCACGGGGAGGGGGGGTTTAGAGGGGAGGATTTCCGAAAATTCAAAATATCTCCGTTACTATTCGTCGGATCGAAAAATTGTACAAAATCACTCTTATTGCAAATTACATTTACTATAAATATTGTTCTATACATTTATTCTGTATCTTGAATATTAACCGAGATATTTGCATTTGTATTCTGCGTGTGGTACTAGTAGGCTATGTTCGGACTTTCCGCCGAGAGCTCTGGCGGCCTTTTCCATAACTATCCGTCCCTCGTGAATAGGTTTAGAGGTTAGGTTAACTGTGTTTCGGGGCTAGAAACTACTGGGTTATTACGCCCTAAATAATGTTTTAGGTTTAGAGGTTTCTTTCTATTACAGTTGTTATTAGGCAGATTTCTCTATTGTAAAACTTCACGTGGGAAATCTGCTTAGTTTACGCAGCCCCTGCGTGACGGACTTTTTGAATATAATTGAAATTATTTTTAAAACCTTAATGGGGTAACCACCCCATTAATTATTTAACTCCATCAGGTAGATAAATTATTACAATAATATTTTGAATTAATAATTTAAGGAGAAGAGTGTTGATAGCTCTAATGCGAGAGTGGAAATAGACGGAGGCTAATTTAATTAAAGTTAATTGAGTTTACTAATTTCCTGTGGAATGCTGGGCTTACGGGAAGTGATTACCACTGAGATCTACTATTATGAATATAACCTTACGTGCTAAACTATGCTTAAACTATATGTGCTCGGATTGGTTTTTGACAGGAAATAAGTTTCATAATAGACGATATTTAATTGTAATAAATACTATCCATGATTATGGTTTGAAGTATTCAAAAAGGTGAGTTAAAAAGTGGCAAGGGATAGATTAGGAACACATTTTTATTTATTCTTCAAATATAAAATTTCTCATTTATAAGTCGCCTGCCTGACCCTCACAGCAAAACAATGCGCGCCGACGGGAAGTGTAGTTGTAAACATTGGAGCCTTGCCCAAAAAAATACTATCATCATTTAGCCTTAAATGATTTCCCGAGCGAAGCCGGGTACCTAAGCTAGTATATATATATATATATATATATATATATATATATATATATATATATATTTGTCTGTTACCGCTCTAGCGGTCGCAATTATTGTTTAATCGTTACCAAACTCGATATTTAGTCGTTTAATGTAAAAAGAAAGATCAAGTTCGTTAACGGCTGAAATCGGGCAAGAGGAAGGGGGGGTTTAGAGGGGAGGATTTTCGAAATATCTCTGTTACTATAGGTCGGATCGAAAAACTGTATATAACCAATATTATTGCAAATTAAATTTACTATAAATATTGTTACATAAGTTTATTCAATATCTTAAATATTAACCGAGATATTTGCTTTTTTCAGTTTTTAGAAATCAGCAAACCGCCACTTCTATTCATGTTACATAAACAATATTCTGCTACATAATAAATCACATTATTCGAAGTTTTAATACCAAAAATTGTATTGAAGAAACCTTTATTATACGAGATACATGCAAATATGTTCGGGTGCCCCCCCACCCCGTCTTAAGGTTTTGGACTACTAAAATTTGATTGATTGAGATAACAATTATTCTGACTCATTATTAATTACAGTACTAGATATAGTAAATAGTTCTCAATAAAATTAATATGTTATATTCTGATATATTTCAGTAATTGTTTTTCTTTCCGGTGTGAGGCGGGCAGGCCCGTTTGTTTAAATTTCTAACCCAACGCTTCCTGTCGGCAGGTTTTGAAATTGGATGAAACATTTCTCATTTCCCTTTGTATTTATTCACGGTGGGGTTGTGTTAGCAGTATGTGTATTTATCTATTACTAAACTTCACGAGGGAAATCTGCTTAGTTTAAGCAGCCCCTGCGTGACGGACTTTTTAGAATATGCAGCAACGGTATGAGAACAAAAATTAATGGGATTACTTTTATTAAATATAACTCCCATTTGTTTAACCGCCCACCCCCTAATGAGAATTAAATTTCCCTTTAATTTTAGATCGGGAAAAAATGCTAGAACATAGAGACACCTTCTGTCACTGCTATATTAGAAGAATTGAGAGGTAGTTGTGGTCCATATTATTGCTTGGAGAGAGATGTGACGTTTTAATCAAAGCTAACATGTGCCAAATAAAGCCGATGGGGCCCTGATTCCTGTCAACTCAATCAATGAATAGCCTGTTATTTGGTCGTCCATATCAAGAACCAATAACCTTTTTGCATGATAAATCACACGGGGTATAGGGCTACTCACATTGTCCGAATTAGGGATTTGTGTTGTTAAACCGCACACCAATGCTCAAAATGATGATGACAGTATGTGTTCATTCGTTAAAAAAAAAAACTTTTAAAACATTGATAATAATAATAATAATAATAAAATTTCACGGTATTAGAAATATTTTAGTAGCCCTTGAGGGAAATCAGCTATTGAGGTCGTACTCACGACGCGATTTTTGAAACTTTTCTTCAAATGTCCATCGATCCTACTCAGGAGATGACGAAAATGAGGTAAACGGACTATTATTAGGAGGTGAACTATTCACTATATCTAGTACTGTAATTTATAATGGATCAGATTTTTTTTTACCTCAATCAATCAAATTTTAGTAGTCCAAGAAATTAAGAAGGGGAGGGTCACTATAACATATTTGCATTTATATTGTATAATAAAGTTCTCTTGAAAACAATTTATGGTACTTATTTATGCTTCGAATAATGTGGTTTATTACACATAACAGAGTATTGTTTATGTAACATGATTAAAAGTGGGGGCTTGGTGGAGGCGAAAAACTGAAAAATGCAAATAGCTCGAGTAATATCCCAGATAGAGAATAAATGTATATAACAATATTTATAGTAAATTTAATTTTCAATGAGGTTGTTTCTATAAACTGTTTTGATCCGAAGTATGGTAATAGAGATATTTCGAAAATTCCTCCTCTAAAGCCCACCCTCCCACTGGTCCGACTTCTGCCATTAACGAACTTGATCTGTCTTTTTACATAAAACGTTTAAATATCGAGTTCGGCGTTAACAGACAAATATATATATATATATATATATATATATATATATATATATATATATATATGCACACACATATATATCTATATATATATAAAATTGTAACCTCTGTCTGTACATTGATTTTTTTCGCGAAATTTCACGATAACTTTTCGTTTCACATGTCATAGACACCAAAACTGCATTTTGTTTCTTTCGTGTATGTTTGTTTGTTTGTTTGTTACCTTTTCACGCATAAACGGCTGAACCGAATTTTATGAAACTTGGTATGTATATTACTACTAGCCCAACTTAGACTTTAGGCTATATTATTATTCTCTAAGACAAACAGGAGTGGGGGTTATAAGGGAGGCAAAAAATTAAAAATAGCGATATTTCGTTTCCTATTGGTTTTTCGGCAAATATCCACATAACAAAAGTTATTTATTTTGTTATTTAGAGTAACTTTTGTTATATACACTTTCGTCGTAAACCGAAGTATAAATGAGTTATACGCTAAAAATTATAGCGGGAGTCAACAATTTTATTTGGCACAAAACACTCAACTGAACTAAGTAAAACTCGGTATATTTATTAGCACTAACGGTTTCATTATAACAAGCCATACCAACATTTCTAGGGACGGGCAGGTATCCTATTGGTTTTTCGGTAAATATGAACATAACAAAAGTTGTTTACTTTGTTATTTAGAGTAACATTTGTTATATACACTTTTTTCGTATACGGAATAATAAACGAGATATACGCTAAAATCTATAGCGGAAGTGAACAATTTTATTTGGGACAATAGACCCAACCGAAATAAATAAAACTCGGTATGTGTATTAGCACTAACGCTTTCATTATAACAAACCATATCAACATTTCTAGGCATGGGCAGGAGTGGGGGTTATAAGGGAAGCCTGAAATTAAATATAGCGATATTTCGTTTCCTATTGGTTTTTCGGCAAATATGAACATGACGATAAACAAGAACATTTCAATTGTATGAAGCATTTTAAAAACAAGTAGCTGTTTCATGAGGAGCAAAGTATATTACTCCCCCCATTCCTCTGTCTTTCACTGGAACATTAATTAATCGGAAGTAAGTAATTTCATCCTTTAATGTGTTTAAAACATCAATTAATTCACAAAAAACGAAAGTATTTAAATATACATAATTAGAATTGAAAATAGAATCTGAATATAAGGTAATTTTAGCGAAATTGAGAGTTAGCCGTTAGTCATGTTCTGTTGGTTAACCTGGAGCGTCAGGGACGGGTGGGGAGACCTTCCTGTAATCTAGAACCTTTCTCACTCCCTCTTTCTTTCCTCAGTTGTTTTACACACTTTTTTCGTATACCGTATTATAAACGAGATATATGCTAAAACCTATAGCGGAAGTGTATTTTGTTATTTAGAGTAAATTTTGTTATATACACTTTTTTAGTATACCGAATTATAACCGGACATATGCTAAAACCTATAGCGGAAGTGAACAATTTTATTTGGGACAAAAGACCCAGCCGAAATAAATAAAACTCGGTATGTGTATTAGCACTAACGCTTTCCTTATAATAAGCCATACTAACATTTCTAGGGACGGGCAGGAGTGGGGGTTATAAGGGAGGCCTGAAATTAATAATGGTGATATTTCGTTTCACCACAATATTTTGTGCTTAATAACTGAGATCTATGCATAATGCACAGGAGACGGGAAATATGACAATTTGGAGGACAGTGAAGACTTACATAAAAAATTAATTTTATTATTACCAAATGCCAACAACGGGTGTTAATCCTAAATAGTGGGACGGGTAAAGGTGAAAATATTGTGCAAACTAAAGCCTTGCCAAAAAAATACCATCATCATTCAGCCTCAAATGAATTCCCGAGCGAAGCCGGGTATCTGAGCTAGTATATATATATATATATATATATATATATATATATATATATATATATATATTTGTTTGATTGATAAAACTAAAGACCAAGTTTGTTGACTTCTGAAATCGGACGAGAGGGAGAGGAGGTTTAAAAGAGGAGAATATCGATAATTCAAAATTCTTCGTTATTATGAGTCGGATGGAAAGCTCTTATGAAACTAATATTGTTACAGATTTAACTTTTTATAAATGCTTATGTAATTTTATACATATTTTCTCTATGTTGAATATTAAACGAGATATTTGCATTTTTTAGTTTTCTGCCTTCAATAAACCCTCCTACTAATGCCATTTTAGCAATAAATTTGTATATTATAGGCAGTTTTTTTCAAAGTGTAAATACCAAATATTGTTTTCGTTGAACATTTACTGGGTGAGATACATGTAGATTGGTAGTGAAACCTAGGCAATTATTATTTTATTTATTTGACTCGAAAATATTTTTCTTTCATCAGCACCATGCTCAATATTTAACTGTTTTTCAACACTAAAAAAGTCCGTCACGCAGGGGCTTCGTAAACTAAGCAGATTTCCCATGTGAAGTATTACAATAGAGAAATTTCAGGAGAGCCAACAGTTTCGAAAGAAAACGGCCGAACTAGCTTTTGGCAGGAAACTCCCTTTCGTCCGTTAACGGCCCACATTTAATAAAAATGCAAATATCTCGGTTAATATTCGAGATAGAGAATAAATGTGTATGACAATATTAATAGTAAATTTAATTTTCAATAAGATTGGATCTATCCAAATTTTCGATCCACCTTATAGTAACGGAGATATTTCGAATTTTCGAAAATCCTCCACTCTAACCCCCCCCCCCCTCCCACTAGCCCGATTTCAGCCATTAACGAACTTGATCTCTCTTTTTACATAAAACGACTAAATGTCAAGTTTGGTAACGATTAAACAGTAATTGCGACCACTAGACAATATATATATATATATATATATAATATATATGTACGGTTTTGAACGGACCTCATTTTCGTCATCTCCTAGGTAGGATCGATGGACATTTGAAGAAAAATTTTGAAAATCGCCTCATGAGTACAACCTCAATAGCTGATTTCCCTTATGGGAAATCTGCTAAAATCATCTTTGTTGTGATAAAGTAGGGGGGGGGTGTAGTTTAGAAGGGAAGGAATTTTAAAATTCACAACCTCTCCGTTCTTATGAGTAGCATTGAAAAATGTTGTACATTTCGTAATTCAAATATTCATCGAGTCATTTGTTCTTTTTTATTTACAGTCTTCAGTACTTCGGATGCTCATTTAAATATGGAGGGTATATGGTGGAGATGGGATAAGCAGTGTTTCATACCAGCCAGTGGGAAATTTAATTAGTTAAGCGGCCCCCGTGTGATGGCCTTTTTTTGTTATGATTATATTCTCAGTAGGAGGTTTATACTCAGTAAAAACTGGGAAAAAAGAATCCATATCGGGGGGAAAATTCAACCGATATGGAGTTGTGATTGTGAAATGTTAAGGGGAATTTAAAAATTGTCGCACACTTCTGCCAGTATCAAGAAGTACTCTTTGCTTCTTTTATAATTGTTGTTGGCAGATTTAAATTTTTGGTGCCTGCTATCGTTGTTTTTGGCACGATAATAGGCGATTAAGCTTACTATAATAGGCGTAACTATGGCATATTTCAGTTTGTATACCTCTTTGAGCTCGATAGCCAATTCTTGATATTTTCTTAATTTTTCGGCATAGTATTTTTGAATATTCTCATCATTGGGTACTGCAATGTTAATAATATCAGCAGTCTGATTATTGTTATTATCATTATTATTCTGAACATCTTGCAGAGGGATTTATTCTTTATTCCGCTCCATTTATTTTTCCAAAACAGTAGCGAAGACAGGTAAATTTGCTGATAACGTACCACATAAATCTCTTTTTGTTGCAAACGTCAATCAGTCCGTGGTCGGTGAGAGTGAATCACTATAGGCTTAACATATTGATTGGAGTCCAATGCCTGTAGTACACGGAGCTGGCTTAGAACCAACTCCGAACCCAGGGGAAGTGACAGTGGTAGGCATGACCTCCTGTATATTCATGAGGCGGTATCAGATGTCTAACAGAGTAACTTCACCCCCTTCAAACCCCTTCCCCTCTCACTCTCTCTCTCTAACAATTCTCGACACATCCCTCTCTTGCTAACAGTTCGGGGTGTTACAGTTTTTACAAACCGCAAAGCCTCGCCTATATTGTTTTAGTTATCCTTTGGAAGACTAGACTAATAGATATGAACAGCTCAATGTAGCCTCTGTCGACAATTTTAGATATAGGATATTCAAAGATTCAGCTCTCACGTAGAAGTTATTTTAAGTTTTTAATTACTTTCCGCAGATTTCCCTTAAGTGAAATCAGCTATTGAGGTCGTACTCATGACGCGATTTTCGAAAAATTTCTTCAAATGTCCATCGATCCTACCCAGGAGATGATATATATGTCTGTTAATCCTCTAGCGGTCGCACTTTTTGTTTGATCGTTACAAAACTCGATATTTAAGCGTTTTATGCAAAAACACAAACCAATTTCGTTAATGGCTGAAATTGGACCAGTGGGAGTGGGGGGTTTAGAGGAGGGATTTTCGGAAATTCGAAGTATCTCCGTTGCCATACGTCGTATCAAATAATTGTATAGAACTAATCTTATTGAAAATTCAATTTACTATAAATATTGTTCTATACATTTATTCTCTATCTTGAATATTAACCGAGATATTTGCATTTTTATAAAATGTGGGCCGATAACGGACGAGTGAGTTTCCCGCCAAAAGCTAGTTCAGCCTGTAGCAAGTAAGTCTGTGGTCGGGTATAGTTCGGATTAGGTCGGCCATTTCCGTCATTGCTCGGCTCAGGTGGAAGCTTCTTCTAACTTAACCTGTCGTTTCTAACCATACCTTAACTTCCTTACTTTGTGAGATTTATGCAAATACGTTCTGTTCATCCGCCCACCCCCCTTCTTTAGTTCTTGGACTATTAAAATTTGAGTTATTAAAATATAAATAATTCTTACAATTCAGAAGCCGTTTCAGTTGGGAATTTATTTTAATTTACTGAAAGAATTTTCATTACCGTTTGTATTTAATCATGGTGGTATTGTGCTACCAGAATGCAGGTTTCTCTAGTGTTATACTTCACGTGGGAAATCTGCTTAGTTTACGCAGCCCCTGCCTGACGGACGTTTTAGTTTTCGGGCTTTAGTAAACTCCCGTTCTTACTCATGCCATATTAACAATAATCTATTATACTATGAATCACATTATTTGAAATCTAAATAACAAACATTTTTCACATCGAAATTTTACGTTTTGAGGTAAATGCTAATACTAGACGCACGTGTGAAATCTGCTTAGTTACGCAGTCCTTGAGTGACGGACTTTTATTTTTCTATGACTGCAGATGTTTTTACAAGTTTTTCACAATAAGGTGGCTTTACCAACTATTTTACTTTTATAATGACAGAGAAAAGTATGAATCACAAAAATTGTGGCACACCTAAATTATGAGATAATTCATGTCAAAAAAATGTATAACTAAGGATTCATACTGGATATGAAATTTAAAATCTTGGGATTTCATTATCGTATCGAACAAAAAGTCGTTCTTTAATTACATTAACAGACTATTAGTAATTTTCCCCGATTTAATGTTTCCACTAGTAGGAGGAAATACTAATTCACTTTTTATTTCTTTAAATTGAATTGAATTAAGGGTAGTAATGCCTGTCATCCATAAAGCTCATTGAGTGATAAGAGTATTGAAGATCGTAAAGTAGTCCTCTGGAGGTATGTTTGGAAAGAAGAATGGAATCAAAGACTTTGATAAAGTAATCAAAAGTTTGAGATGGATGTGAGGCGAATATGAGATCTGACCCTTCAGACACTGTATCAAAACCCCTTTTACGTTCCCCTTTAGAGTTATAGTAACTTCCTATATTAGTTCCAATGGAGTCATATTTACCCAGTGCCTTTTTCTTTTTCTCCGCTCTTCCCAACTTATAAAAAGTAATAAGAATAGTTATTATTATTCAGTTAATGGAAGGAATGTATTTCTTTTATTCAAACAAATTCGAAGAAAGAAAAATCTCAGTAAGTTTTAGTTATATTTTTAGCTATATTATTAGTTGTTAAATTTTACTTGTTACTAGCTCAACTATCTCTTCATTATTTTCACAGTTATTTCTGGTTACTTCCTAACTGGACCTAATGGCCAATTACTCTTAAAAAACGCCATTTATTGTCTATGTCCCCCCGTTGCTTTGCATAATTGTCAGTAAAATAAAGAAACGCGACTGTCTTTTAGATTTCCGTAGCTATTTAGGTTGTATTCATAACAAAATTTTGCAAAACAAGAATTGTGATCATTAGATCATTAATATATAAGTATATATAAATATATATGTATATATATATATATATATATATATATATATATATATATAAAACATGTTTACAATTCTTGTTTAATCGTCACTAAACTCTATATTAAAAGCTCAATGCTAAACTAGTGATCAAGTTTGTGAATGACTGAAATTAGATTGGGAGAAAGGGAGTAATTTTGAAGATTTGAAATATTTCTGCTATAAGATGGATCGAAAAATTATATACGACCATGCTTCTTGCATATGTAAGTTCCAATAAATGTTGTTCTACAATCGTTTTCTATCCGTAATATTAGGTGAGTTATTTGTATTTATTTTTGTTTTTTTGCGATCACTAAGCCCCAACTAAATAAAATTTTCATCCGTCATACGCACTAGACAGCAATCATAAGATCCGTCCATATGTATGTACCTATTCATGTCTGTGAACGGTCAAGAGATTGGAATTGTAAATTTATTGCCGAAAAATCCAAATTGTAATCCGCTCATGTAAAAACATAAATCATTTTCGTTAAAGCAACGCTTGGCCAGGTGTCTATATTATTGAGGAAAATTCAAATTTTCATATGTACAATAATATTCATCGGGTTGAGAAATGCTACAAAACTACCTCTTTTGGCAATGTACTTTTTTCTCAATTGTCTTTTATACATTTTTTTGTTTATTTCTGGAATATTGAAAAGGGATTTGTAATTTTCAGTCTCATGCCTAACACCTGGTTTCTAGCTTCATTACCAAATACTTTGTACATAGGTTTATTATTGATGTACGGACACGACATCAAATATGGAATTATGCCATACGTGAGACATTCCGGCACGTGGTGAAATTAGTTAATGCATCTCCTGCGTGACGGGGTTTTATTATTAATTTTCAACATGAATATCTTGAAATAACCCTGACTACAGGTGAGCCTTTTAATATTTCAGCGACCGTTTAAGTGAAAGGCACCTGGGCGCGATACATCAATGATAGATATCCTTTGAGTCAGTAGACACAGAGAATACATTATCAAAGGGATGATGAAAAAAAAGAGGCTATAACCCCAATATCTACTTGTTGGAATCTGGCAGAGTAACTTTGATTAATCAGTTGCTTTGAAGTAGTGCTCCATCCAGAGAAATCCAATTGGCTAATTGAGGCAAAATTTTCGATTCTCCACCTAGAGCTTTTCAGCTTAATCACAGGCAACAGCTGTTTTCAATCTAAAAAGTTATTTAATGAATACAGCAGTTCAAAACACTCAAGCTAAGGCAAAGAGTGTTTTTAATATAAATATATCAATTCAAAGTTAAATTTAGTGCCTGACAGAAACTGAGTTTTTTTTTTTTTTTTTTTTTATTTCAGCAAGGACTAAAATTGTCGATTAATTTCATAGTACGGCACTTGAAAATATAAATATACTTGAGCAAATATTCCTTTCTCTTGGGGTTTTCCTAAGGCAAATCAGCTATTGAGATAATACTCATGAGGCGATTTCCGAAACATTTCATCAAATATCCATCTATCGTACCCATGAGTTGATGAAAATCAGACACAGCCCGTTCATGCTCTAGCAGTTCCAATATTTGTTTTATTTGTACCTAATTCGATATATAAGCGTTTCATGTAAAAATAAAGATCTAGTTCGTTAATGGCTAACGTTAAATAGGACCTGTGGAGGGGGGTAACTTATAGGGGATTAAGAAAATTCAAAATGCGAGTATCTCCGTTATTGTACGTCGGTTGAAACAATTTGTTTAACTAATCTTATTGTAAATTTAATTTACTATAAATGTTATTATATAGATGTTTTCTCTACCTTCTATTAGTCAACGAAATGTTTTCATTTTCGGCTCTCAGTAAATCCCCACGTGTAGTCATCCCACTTTATAAATAAGTCAGTATCATAAAACGTTTTATTAGCAGATTTCCCTTGAGGGAAATCAGTTATTGAGGTCGTACTCATGACGCAATTTTCGAAAATTTTCTTCAAATATCCATCGATCCTACCTAGGAGATGACGAAAATGAGGTCCATTCAAAATTAATTATATATATATATATATATATATATATATATATATATATATATATATATATATATATTTGTCTGTTAACGCTCTAGCGGTCGCAATTTTTGTTTTATCGTTACCAAATTCGATATTTAAACTTTTTATGCAAAAAGACAGATCAAGTTCGTTAATGGCTGAAATCGGACCAGTGGGAGGGAGGGTTTAGAGGGGGGATTTTCGAAAATTCAAAATATTTTATAGAACCAATTTTATTTTAAAGTAAATTTACTATAAATATTGTTCTATACATTTATTCCCTATCTTGAATATTAACCGAGATATTTGCATTTTTATTAAATTTGGGCCGTAACCGACTGAGTTTCCCACCAAAAGCTAGTTCGGCCCTTTGCCGTAACTGTTCGGCTCTCGTATGGAGATTTCTCTATTGTATAACTTCACGTGGGAAATCTGCTTAGTTTACGCAGCCCCTGCGTGACGGACTTTTTCCGTCTGAATATTAATTTCAATAGATCTTTACTAGATGAGATACATTCAAATAAGTTGTGTGATGTCGTCATTAATCAACATTTTATTGCCAGCTCACTTCTACTCATTGGATTTTTATTTTGAATGAGTAGATATATGGTTAGGTGAGATTAGTAGTGTGCCGTCCCAGTATGTGGGAATTCTGCTTAGTTTACCCAGCCCCTGAGTGACATTCTTATCTTCAGTATGTTGAAACCCATTTTATATATATACATGATAAGGCACCCGACGAAGGAAATCATTGTTGGCTGAATAATGATGGCATTTTTGTAGCAAGGCTTCAGCCTGTACAATTACATTCACCGTCTGGGCGTAGTTTCTCCCATTAGGGCCAAGTTTAACGTTTGTTATGTGCACTTTTGACGGAAAATAATCACGGAACGAATTTTGACGATTTTTCATTTCACCCTTCAGAACCCTCCTCACCTGCTAGCCCCTAGAAATGTTGATGCAGCTTATAATAAATACATGGCAGAATACTACACCGAGTTTCGTTTAGGTCGGTTTAGTCTTTTTTGGCGAAATTCTTGACTCCCGCTATAGGTTTTGGCGTACATCTCGCTTATTCTTTTTTATACGACAAAAGAGTATATAATAAAAGTTGCTTTAAATTAAAAAAAATAAACAACATTGGTTATGAGCATGTCTGCAGAAAAACCAATAGGGGACGAAATGCCGTAATTTGTTTTGTTTTTTTCAGGTTTCCCTTTTAAACCTCACTCCGTTTCGTTTCTGAGAATGTTAGTATAACCTAAAGTCTAAGATGGGTTAGTAGTAGATATATATGGAACAAGTTTCACATAAGTCTGTTCAGGAGTTTAGGTGTGCAATGGTAACAGACAGACACTAAAGCTAACTATTGTTAATATCGTTTCAATTCCATGTGAAACGAAAAAGTGTCTTAAAATTTTGAGAACAAAATCAATGTATAGACAGACGTTAAAATTATATATATATATATATATATACATAATTCTACTGTACGTGTGTATGTCACTGAACTCCTCCTAAACAGCTGGACCGATTTGAATAAATGTTTTTGTACGCGTTTGGGTGACGCCCTGGAGGTTTAGAGTCACTAATAAGCCCGGCAGATGGAGCAAAAGTGGGGATTGTAAGGGAGACCTAAAATTAAAAATAGGGATATTTCGTTTCCTATTGGTTTTTCGGCAAATATGCACAGGTTAAAAGTCGTTTATTTTGTTATTTAGAGTAACTTGTGTTATATTTATTTTTGTCCTATAACAAAGTATAAACGAGATATACACTAAAAAGTGGGAACCAACAATTTTATTGGGCACTAACGATTCAACCGAACTTAACAAAACTCTATATGTAAATTAGCATTAATTCTTCCATGATTAAAACTATATTAAATTTTTTAGGTTCGAACGAGAGTGGGGGTTATAAGCCTGAATAAACAAATATTTCATTTTCTATTTGTTTTTAGACAAACGTGCACACAATAAAAATTGTTTTTCGTGTTATTAAAGCTGGCTTTTGTTTTAACATAATATTATTAAATTTAATATCCTAATCTCTTGAAATATCATACAGCACAACGTCTGTTGGGTCCGCAAGTATATATATATATATATATATATATATATATATATATATGTTTGAGCAAAGGTTTCTGACTAAGGTAGAAATAGAGAATATAATTTGGTATGACGTGATCTGTCAAGGGAAATCTAAAACAATGAAGGTCGTTGGGAGTATCTGGTATATTAGAGAGTAGAGATTGATCTCTAAGGCGGTGTAGAACCGCAATGCTGGCCTCTATATTGGATGGATTGAGATATTAGCTAGGTGGGTAGGGGAGGAAGGCTCCTTTGTCTTAGTCGTCTCCCATTGCATTTCCCCTCTTTTCTATCATCCCCTTGACAAATATACCACAATAAATTTAGCCCCCATTTCAACCTAATCCCTAGTCCTCAGTGGGCCAATTACATCACTCGCTCTTATAAGCCCGCTCTTAATTAATTAATATATTAGAAGTCATTGAGACAGTCGTCGCGTAAAATAAACATATTTCCCAAAAGGTTTAATGACACGCGGGTGTCATCACCTCACTCTCTATTCTAAATTTTCCCTTAGTTTACACGTTAAGTACGGCACGGTGTCAAATGACCCCGTACGTAACTGTCTCCCTGTAGGGGTCGGTTTTGAAGATAAATGTTCAAAAAATACTTTGACGGTTTTTGTACTAGTAAACATAATTAAAAATAGTACGTTTATGTATTTCTAATCCAAAAAATACGTCGCATATAATCAAAAAATGCACGGGGCTTTATGACCCCGTGCCGGCCTAGAGAGTGGTATTTGGGCTCTAGTCCGGCACGGGCTCGTATAGCCCTGTGTTATTCCCGTGCTTTTCCTGTGACTGCTTGTTCACAGCGTGAAAAAGTGTTCCGGGTGTTACGAAAAATTAAGAAAAACATTGTACTCTAAAGGAGCAGATAAAAAAGTCAAAAAAGTTATAACGTATTGTGAAGAGTGCAACATGAAGTCACTTTGTCTACAATGCTTCAACAACTACCATAACCTATTGCAAAGCCACCAACTAAAATACTAAATTATGATAAAGATATAAATAATAAATGTTACTCTAAATACGAAATTAAACATCTTATGTCATAAACACGTTCGCCAAAAAGACAATAGGAAACGAAATATGACAATTTTTCATTTCACGCCTCCCTAACAACCCCCACTCCTGTTCATTCCTAAAAATGTTAATATAGCTTATAGTCAAAAATACGGAGTTTCGTTGATTTCGATTTAGTCTTTCGTGCCCTATAACATTGTTGGCCCCTTCTAAAGTTTTTCTTACATACCTCATTTATAATTCGTTACACAGCAAAAGAGCGTATATCAAACATTACTTTAAATAACAAAACAAACAACTTTTGTTATATGCATTTTTGCCAAAAAATGAATAGGTTACGAAATATCGCAATTTTATATTTCAAACGTCCCTTATAACCCCCCAATCCTGTTCGTACCTCGAAATTTTAATATAGCTTATAATGGAGGGGGGCGTTAATTACCAAATCACATACGGAGTTTCGTTTAGTTCGGTTGAGTCTTTAGTGCCGTGACTCCCACTATCGTTTTTAGCGTATAACTCATTTATACTTAGGTATACGACAAAAACATATATTACAAAAGTTACTCGAAATAACAAAATAAACAACTTTTGTTATGTGCATAATTGCCGAAAATGCATTAGGAAACGAAATATTGCTATTTTTAATTTCAGCCCTCCCTTATAACCCCCACTCCTGTTCGTCTAAGAGAATATTAACATAGCCTTAAGTCTAAGTTGGGTTAGTAGTAATATACACACCAAGTTTCATAAAATTTGGTTCAGCCTTTTATGCGTGAAAAGGTAACTAACAAACAAACAAACATATACCAAAGAAAAGATGCAGTTATGGTGTCTATGACATGTGAAACAAAATAAACAACTTTTGTTATTTGTATATTTGCCAAAAAACCAATAAGAGACGAAACATCGCTATTTTTAATTTCAGGCCTCCCTTATAACCCCCACTCCTATTCGTCTCAGAGAATACTAATATAACCCGAAACCTATCCTGAGTTAGTAGTAATATACATTACCAAGTTTCAAAAAATTCGGTTCAGCCGTTTACGAGTCTATAAAGGACATGCACACAAACAGTCATTTTTATATATAAGAGATACTGATATTTTTATCTGGCGCTATGTAACGGAGAAGCTTTCATTTTAGCTTCTCATGAAATCTTTAAATATCGCCTTTTAACAACAATCAAACTAAAGTTGCTGTCATTAGAGAGACTATTCCGTCTTGGAAGGAAATGTACTTGTTGAGAAAGATTTTCTTGGCGGGTTGTTGAAAGAAGGGTTCTAATTGAGGAGTCGAATGCGAATGTTAATCCTCTAACAGAGCATGAATGGACCACGGACACTTGGATTAGGACTTGATATGTCCTATCCTGAAGCAAAGTTACCCGAATGATCATACTGCTCCCAGTAGGAAGTAAGATCCTAAAGTAAAATAAAGCTTAACTTATAGAATCCGTGCTGCGGAAGAGCTTTGAGCGATTGCCAATCAGGGTTCACATGAGAAACACGGTTCACACGTTGAAAGATGTTCGATAAGGGGTGGAGGATAGATCATGAAGTGCATGCCCAGTTAGTTAGCGGCCTACTTTTAAGTTGCCAGAGCTATTAGTTGACAGCGATTCAGCTGTGCTTATTTGGAAACTAATGACAGAACTTTCTCAATTTCAAACGAAACATGTACGATTGACATAGACATGATTCAATGGCACTCGCTGTCGGGTGTCGGAGTTCGGAGATATGTGCTCATCAGTCAGAACTGAAACAGTGCTTGCTTGACTCCTTTGCTATTCAATCTACCCTTTGAAACTGTAAATCGGCAAGTATCGAAGATGAAATGGAAACTACTTGTAGATAAGGCGTATAAATTTAGATGCAGATGATGCACCAGTTTGCCAAAATAAGAATGAGTGTATGCTGAATCTATGTCTCGGCCGTCCTCGGCACGACGAAAAGTCGGCAGTTGATGTTGCAGGGAATCAAGGAATTAAATCAGATTCTTGACTAACCGATGTGTTCAGTTCCAGTGCCAGATGTGTTTTGACTGGCTATTTTATTTCATTTTACCTGAAACCAGTATATGGTGATCATGTCCTGACTGGCTCTCCCAAAATCAGTCAACATATTCCTGGCTCAAGTAGTGGGGTGAGGAAAGGTGCAGGTTATGATTGAATGAGAGGTGCGTAGACTCCCAGCCAGTAACAACTCTCATCGGTTTACTGGTATCACACGCAAGAGATTTGTTTTAGAGCCACGTAATAGCGAAATAAATGCTTGTAAGCCGTATCCACCAGCTAAAATATAGCTTGAGTGAAATGAACCTAACCTTTCCAAAGCCTGAAATCTTCAAATATCTCAAATCTACAATTACCTCTACCAAGAAACAGTTCACCAAAATCAATCAGGAAATAACTGATACATGCCACTCTTCGTTCAAAGTTTTTTTCTTCAACCTTTGTCCCTGGGTAGCCGCCAGCATCCAAGCCATGAGTCCAAATATCAATATGAAGATTTACGGTGGATGAAGTTAGTCAAATGATTTAAAACTTCTCCGTGCCAATTTAGTAACGTTTTACTGTCGGGTACTTTAGAAGCGTTTTGAGTACTCGCAGGCATTTTTAACAACTTTTATACAGAAAACAATTGTTTGCCTTTTGCCACCCATTTCGAGCACCCAGAAGCATTTCTCGCAATTAGAGCTTCAAGATCTTAAGGTCTTTGATAAGACTACTCATACTGCCATACACCATTGATATAGACTTAAAATATGAATAAATTATGTCATTAAAAAGTTTGATCTTAACTTAATACGAGGAAATACCGAGTTTGGCGACTGACAGACGAAAACACACAACCCACAATTTTAACAGAACTCATTTTTACTTTCTTGTAGGAAGTAAGAAAAATTTAGGATTCCAGATTTAAACGAAATTGCTTCTTTTAAGGCATTTTGAACACATATTGACTATTTTCGGTGTATTTAGCATATCTCAAAAACGGTTAGCCTTAGAATATTGAAATTTCATATTCAGTTGTAATGTCTCGTTGTTCACCTCCTCTTTTTATTGAAATAATCTAAGGTGGTAAAGGGGAGGAATAAAAAAGCAATTTCCTACTGCACCTATTAGAGATACAAATGATTTGTATACGACTTTTTTGCTTATAACAAAAAGATGTATAAATTATGTTCCATAACAATTTTTATCTGTTGATTTGGAATAGAGGTATCGTATTTGACTTTCAAATGAAATAACTTTAAATGATGTGCAACGAAACGTGTAGTTTATTCGAGTTAATAGAAGTCGCGTTTTGGCCCCGTCAGATTTTCATTTGATTGTGATCAATAGCGGCAGATCGTATTACCTACAATGCAACAAATATGGTTCAAAAATATCCTTGTACAGCATTTAATATTAATTAGCATTTCCAAGAAAATTCAATGCCATTTGTTTTACAGAAATGTGGCTGTTATTAGTAATTCTATTAATGTTGAATACCATGGCTTTTGTGTAACATAAAACAGTTACACTATTAAACTGCTAGCGATCCTGTTTCCAAGAAGATCCATTAAGGGCGTGGTTTGCCGAGCATCAATAGCCAATGGGAGGTCGTGGTGGGGCTTATCAGGTTGAATGAATTTCTAATCATAGATATAGCTACCGGATATAACCCGGAATGTGTTTGTCGGCCGGTGCAGCATTATCAAAAAACATCTGCCAGTATGTGTTTGGTAAAGCTAGAATAACAAAAATTAATTAATATGATTGATGTAATAAAGAGTTAGGTACTAGGCTCTGGTGTGCTTTATTTGAGCAAAATAAACTATAACAATGGCATAGTAAAAATGGCTTACCTCTTTAGTACTACGAAGCACTGGCAACAGCAGAGGCGAGGAAGAAAGGGGGAGTAATTTGAATGGTGACATCAATCTTGGCCCTCGGCAGAAATAGCAAAGGCAGTCATTCAATAAAACCTTGAATTAGGACCTCCATCGTGGGGACAACGGACTCCACAGCAACAGATGATAATGATCTCAAAACAATTCGGAAAACAAGGAAGGCAGTCTGACTGGTTCCAATACAGTACTGGGATTATAAAAATACAACCTTTTGATGTAAAAGAAAGAAAGGACTCACACCAATTGAAAAAGAAAGTATATGCGTAAACAGCTGTACACCATGTATCCAAGTCGCACCTCTTAAAAACCGGGATAAAAAAGAACAGCACAAGGCTTCTTAGCTCCAACTAGTAAGTAGTGCTCCAAACCGCTGGGAGAGCGCGCTTTTACAAGGGTGGCTAAATCCTATACGCACCGGTTTTAGGTCATATACTTGCTAAACGGAATCATATATGCTGAATCGTACTTCGCACCCATTTTCAAATCATTAATTGCTCCCTCAGTACTCCGAGTCCATTTTATTGCTTTTCACAATTGATACCTTTTTTGAGATTCGAAATGTACCTTAACGCTCAAAAAAGGAAACGGCCGAACTAGCTTTTGGCGGGAAAGTAACTCTCGTCCGTTAGGCGCCGAGATTTAATAAAAATGCAAATATCTCGGTTGATATTCAAGATAGAGAAAAAATGTATATATCAATATGTATAGTAAATTTAATTTGCAATAAGATTTATTCTGTAAAAGTTTTCGATCCGACCTATAGTAACGGAGATATTTCGAATTTTCGAAAATCCTCCCCTCTAAACCCTCCCTCCCACTGGTCCGATTTCAGGCGTTAACGAACTTGATCTTTCTTTTTACAAAAAAACTGCGACCGCTAAAGCGTTAACAGACAAATATATATATATATATATATATATATATATATATATATATATATATATATAATTTTGAAAGGACCTCATCTTCGTCATCTACTAGGTAGGATCGATGGACATTTGAAGAAAAAATTCGAAAATTCCGTCATGAGTACAACCTCAATAGCTGATTTCCCTTAAGGGAAATCTGCTAAAATATCGAACATGGTGCTTCCTCGGTGATTATGAATATCCTTAGGGCATGGGAAGACGAGTTGGATCGATAAATGTTACATATCAAATCTTATTAGAAATTAAATTTTCTTCATTTTTTCTTCGACAAAATTTTTCACTAATTGAAAGATTACTCTAGCTATTTGGATATTTCATGATCACTCTATTCTAAACTCCCACTCCAACTTATGATGTCTAAATTCGGGCATCTGACCCACTGAACATCATATTTCCATCTAATAATTTCAAATCCGGTTTACATTGACTTCTTTTAAAAGAAAGTCCGACACGTGCTGAATGGTATAGTGGCCATCTCATATCACTATATATATATATATCCCTATTTCTGAGTAAAACTCAGATGAGTAGAGGGGGAAAGGGTTAGTGAAGACTGAAAACCAGGAAATACGACTAAGGCACTAAATATTTGAGTTCACAAAAATAGTACAACAGAAAGTATAGTACAAACGCAGAGTATCAAGAGTTTAATAATATTGGTTCAATAATATTTTTCAATCCAACTCAAAATAACGGTTATATTTTTAATTTTTGAGTTCCCCTCCATACGCTTCTCCCTATTCAGAAGCCAATTTAAGCCAATAAAGAACATGATCTGTATTGTTGAATGAAATGGTTAAATATCAAGAATGGTACAGAAGAACATAAAATCATAATTTGCCACTTCATCACTCAATGTATTTGCATGTATCTCATATAAGAAAAAGAAATATAGTGTTTACATTCAACAGTAGGAGGCCCCTACTCCTAACCCCCATCATGTAATATTCGGTAATGCCTGAAATCGGTCTTGGAATAAGTGGTTGTAGGCGGGTTGGCATTTCAAAAAATCTTGGTTATTATGAGTCGGGTTATTGAATCTATCTTGTTAAACTATTGATACTCAAAAATCGTACTATACATTTTTTCATCACACAAATATTCAATGAATTATTGAAACTTTATTGTATTCAGTCTTGAGTAAACCTCCCCCCGCCCATCAACTCATCGGGTATTTACTTAAAATGGAGAATAAATGGTTATATGTTCTCGCCATCCAGCATGGAGGAAATGTGCATTGTTTACGCAGTCCCTGCGTAACAACTTTTAGTATTTTAGGTTGGAGAGAAATGAGTGAAAATCGATAGGTACTCTTAATTGTAAATCTCTATTGGAGTAATGTACAGCGAGGTAAGTGGCTTAGAGGTAACAGTACTCCTTGCTCTGAGGTTAATCCACTAGCCAACTCTTGAGGGTTTTCAGCTGACGTAATGTATTTCGTGGGTATAAAGCAGACACTGAGTTTCTCTAAATGTGCTAAATTATATTTCACTAGCTACTTTCATAAATTTGGTGCCACGATTTATCGAATTTCATCAGAAGAATATAGGCTGTTATAGTAAAACGCTTACATTATTCTGGATTTGTGTGTTTTGTGGAGTCTCGCCGGAGATGTCGGCTCAATAGGGACCAACTCTAGAGCACTGATGACGGTTCGCCCCGAAAGTACTTTGCCTGTAATAATGAAGTATTAAGAGTGGAGGTGTTTGACCTTTTTGATCCTTCCGTTGGCTTACATTATTGTTTGGCTATTGTCCCGAGTGCCAAATACCCTCCTACAAAAACAAAGTACAATAATATATACATACATATACAATCTTCCCACCATACAAGCACGCACACACACACACACATACATATGCGTGTACTGCGTCTAAGAAATTAATATTATTTCTTCTCTTCTATTAATGTGTTTCAAAAATAATTAAGAACGGTAAAACATTAGTTAATTAATTAAAACACACACTGTTCGCTGATATATCTTTGTATTCCAAAATTAATTTTCTTATCTTAAGTAATTTAAAATGTCTTGAGGAGCATGAATTAAAAAACTTGAAACATGTAGACGAATATATATGTGGAAATTGAATGAATTTCATATGTACACCTTCATACTCGTTTCCTTGCCCCAGTACGCCATAATGTAACATTTTATATATATATATATATATATATATATATATATATATATATATATATAGTAATGCTCTTTAAAAAATTGGCTAAAGTATATATCTTAAAAACATGTAAAAATTAACTACTACTCCTCATCCTCCGCCGCCAGAAGTCATATTTAAGAAATCCACAGAATAATGAAATTTATCCCGCCCCTCACGTGTATTTGTACATTTTTCCAAATGTGTTGCATATCAACAACTTTACATATATTTATATATATTGTTGTATATATATATATATATATATATATATATATATATATATAGAGAGAGAGAGAGAGAGAGAGAGAGAGAGAGAGAGAGAGAGAGTGGTCTTAATGAATTAGAGCCCTCTAGAAACGTTAGACTAGATTTCCTGAGGTTATCGAAATTATTACACATTAATCCTTTCTAATGAATATATCGAGCTTTTATGTTGTATTAGACACATATCTATACTAAACTCTTCAGTTTTTAATGGACAGCGAATCGCTTACGATCCAGCAGGCAACTGAATACACATTTTATCATAAACGCCAGATACGGTTCAATTACCCAAAGTTGTTTCTGACAGGTGGAAGTGATTGTACTGCAGGCTGATTGAATAAAGGGGCCAAACTTCTACAATAGCGATTTATTACTTCGATAACGCCCATCATGGTCAGTGCCCTGTCAACACAGAATTCCTGTAACAATTATGCCTGGCATGCTCAAAAATAAATAGATGAAACGGTTAAATCGTTAAATAAAAACCATTTCTCATCTAGTTGATTGATCTGTTGAGGGCAATTTTGGCATGTTTGGAATAAAATATTTTATAATATAAGCGCTTATCGTTAAAGTGCTTACAACTAAAAGGGGGAGAGGCTTACTGGAGGGAAACAATAAAAAATACGTTAATATTGATTATTATTCACGATAGAGAAAAGGTCCGTCACGCAGAGGATGCGTAAACTAAGCAGATTTCCTACGCGAAGTTATACAATTGAGAATTCTCCATACTAGAACCGAAAAGTTACGGAAACGGCTGAACTAGCTTTGGGCGGAAACTCACGAATACACACTTTTATAAAAATACAACTTTCTTTCTTCATAAAACGAGCTCTAAAACTTTCTTTCTTTAAAACTTTCTTTCTTTTTTCATAAAACGAGTAAATATCGAGTTTGGTAACGATCAAACAAAAATTACGACCACTAAAGCGTTAACAGACAAATATATATATATATATATATATATATATATATATATATATATATATATATATATATATATATATATATATATATATATATATAATTTTGAAGGGACCGCATTTTCGTCATTTCCTACATAGGATCGATGGACATTTGAAGAAATGTTTCGAAAATTACGTCAAATGTTGATTTCTCTTAAGGGAAATCTGCTAAAAGTAAAACAAAATTCATAGAAAACTAAATTTATTACTAAATACAATTTCTTTATTCAACTCATAGAAATGGAGAGATTTTGAACTTTTGATTTTCTCTTCATTTAAACACCCGTTCCCTGGTCCGAATTCTGCAGTTAACGAACTTAAACTTCAAATTTTCAAAATTTACATATGACGCTTATATATCGCTTTCGGTAAACATCATACAAAAATTGCCACCGCTCCACACTGGAGTGATCCTTCAGTAATGTTGGACATTGGGGGAAAAAATAAAAGTTTTAATTTGGGATTTTGATTGTATTGTTAGTACCACATAAACCCTTTTCAATTGAGCAGATTGATTTTTAGCTATATTATTGCAATGGTTTTTACATAATGCCTGGTTATAATTGCTATGTTAAAAAAAGCCTTGGCTTATTAAATTTGTCGTGAACTCTTATTTCAAATTATAAATTATTGTTGCTTCCAGTACACATTAAGGGTATTATAACAAATCAGAAACTGGCACAAAAGGTTTTTAAAATTCCTCTAATTTTTTTTTTTTTTTTACATCGAGCTGAAAATAATTTTATTTAATCGAATTCGCAAATCGCTTGTATTTGCTTGAAAAAATACCACTTGGCATGCTTTTAGGAGTATATTGTCTTATTTACAACGTCGTCAGATCTTGCCTAAACTTGCCTATTCATTAAATATTTTACTTTTAGTGTTACCACTTTCGGTGCGGAAGACGTATTTATACCTCCCACGGACCTTTCCCAACTACATTGCATATCGAGTAGATTTCAAATCGTGGAGTGTTTGCTCCCAAGTTCATAAAGAACTTCTCCAACAAAGAAAAACTAAAATAATTAGTGATTTTAGGGAAAAAATGGGATTAATCGTTGACCAAGTGAACCAAGGATTGGATATATCTAAGGACGGAAACACGGCGCGTAAGTTTATTGCGTTTCCTCACATTTCGAGATCAATCACAGGAATAAATTTAAATTTAATTAAACGGTTTCTTATTATTGTGCAAGCAATATCGCCCAACGCTTTGATCAATACTGAAAAGTTTACAAGAGAAACAGCTGAGATATTTGTGGATTTGTATGGATGGTATTACATGGCAGTAACAGTTCAAAAACTGTTAATACATGGCCCGGAAACAGTCAAACACGCTAATGTACCAATTGGTATGCTGCAAGAAGATGCTGAGGAGGCTAACCATAAATACTTCCGCGCATACAGAGAATCTTTTTCTAGAAAATTTTCAAGGACGGCTACCAACAGAGATGTCCTGAATAATTTGTTAATTAATTCAGACCCTTTAATATCACATTTAAGGCCAACACTTAACAATGATAGCGATCGCTTAGAAACAATATCTTCGGAAGTAAAAGAACTTCTAATTGAAAAATAAAAAACATTTGAAATTTTAGAAATGTTAGATATTCTTCCAGCTTACAAATTCTCATTATTAAATTAAATATATCGATTTTTTTTTAAATTTTTATTCTAGATATATTTTTGTTTACTATTTTAGTATTGCGTTTGTGAACTTCAATTTATTAAAAAAATAAAAATTTATAAAACATATGTTGATATTATGTGTCTACAAATCACAATTCTCTACTTAGTAAGCGATACATAATAATCTGGTTGTACACATTTAAAATTCATCTTACCGTTATATCGCATCTAGAAAAATTGCTTAACAAATTGTTGATCAGGTAGTTCAATAGAGTATTCGATGTGCTTTAAAATGACACCAGAATCAATATTCTAGGACCAGTAGAAACGGAGATATTAATGAATGTCCGGCTTACCCTATCACTCGCTCCAGTGTGCGCTCGAGCCGTACAGACAAGAATATATTTTTTGAAAATCGCGTCATGAGTACAACCTGAATACCTTGAGGGAAACCTAGTCAAACATTTCGAGAGACAATTCATTGGGCCCTTGTGAAATGAGATAAACTTGGAAAAATACGCACATTTCATAATGAAGTTTTACTGAATATTTATGAGAACAAATGATTTCAACAGACTGGAAAAACAGTTTCAAACACTCATTTCTATTAGGAATTTCACAATAATGAAACCCCTTCACAGTGATGAATATGCTTGTGGACTTGATTCAAATATACAGAGCACTTCCGCGGCTCTGGTATTAATATTCACTAGATAGAGATGATTAATTTTGATTAATCTTGGACCGAGAGAATAATGGATCAATTTGGAGTGATTTCGCTAGGATAAGTGGTTAAAATGAAGCTGTACCTTTGGATTAGGGGGCGGAAGGATTACGGCTCACATTAACCAATTTCCTCGGGGCTTCTGTATTCCGGGAGGATCGGGTTCCTAATGGTAGCTATCGATTACCACCTGAGAGTAACAACATCTCACACTTATCCATAATATATTAACCAACTCTCTTTGGATATTATTTTCAAGAAATACACTTTGAGAGAAGGAGGGGGTAAGTCGCGCAGGTGCTGCGTAAGCTAAGCAGATTTCGCACTTCCTGGAATATGACGCGATGATGATCTCACTTCGCCAATCATCCTCTTTTTCTCTAGAAGACTATTATTAATAAACAGTAACTAAAAGTAAGGCACGCAGGGGCTGCGTAAACTAAGCAGATTTCCCACGTGAAGTTTTACAATAGAGAAATTTCACGAGAGTCGAACAGGTACAGAAACGGCAGAACTAGCTTTTGACGGCAACTCACGACTAGAGCCGAAGTTAGCCGATCCCATTTCGTCTGTTACAATTAATAAAGATGCAAACATCTCGGTTAATATTCAAGATAGTGAATAAATTTATAGAACAATATTTAAAGTAAATTTAATTTTCAATAAGATTGATTTATACATGATTTCGATCCAACGGATACTAACGGAGATATTACGAATTTTATAAAATCCCCCTCTAAACCGCCTCTCCCATTGGGTCCGATTTCAGCCGCTAACGAACTTGATCTGTCTTTTTGCATTAAACGTTTTAATATCGAGTTTGGTAACGATCGAACAAAAATTACGACCGCTAGAGCGTTAGTAGACAAATATATATATATATATATATATATATATATATATATATATATAATATTGAACGGATCTCATATTCGTCATCTCCTGGGTAGGATCGATGGACATTTAAAGAATTTTTTCAAAAATCGCATCATGAGTAAGACCTCAATATCCGATTTCCGTTAAGGAAAATCTGCTAAAACATTCGCCATGCAGGGGTTAAGTAAACAAAGCGGATGGTCCACTTAATGGAATGACACCAATTAATGTGTTCTCACCATATTTTCTTTATCGTAAGCCAAAATCCAATGTGTAGAGTTGGGAGTTTACCGAAGGCTGAAAACAAGGTAGTATAGTACGAATAACTTTTTTAATCTTTCAGATACTAAAAAATCTATAGAACAACAATTTTAGATCAAAAATAGTTTAATAAGAATGGTTCTATAACAATATTTAATCCGACTAATAATAACCATAATATTTTGAATTTTTGTATTCTCTCCTCCTCCCGGAACCCCTCCCCCTTCTGTGCACGTCAGATTGTAGTCGTAAAATAATATGATTCTTTTTGTCAATATCATGAATCATGGTTACCAAAAGTGGATGCTTACTCAAAGAGGTGGATGTTTACTCAAAGAGGTGGATGCTTACTCAAAGAGGTGGATGCTTACTCAAAGAGGTGGATGCTTACTCAAAGAGGTGGATGCTTACTCAAAGAGGTGGATGCTTACTCAAAGAGGTGGATGCTTACTCAAAGAGGTGGATGCTTACTCAAAGAGGTGGATGCTTACTCAAAGAGGTGGATGCTTACTCAAAGAGGTGGATGCTTACTCAAAGAGGTGGATGCTTACTCAAAGAGGTGGATGCTTACTCAAAGAGGTGGATGTTTACTCAAAGAGGTGGATGCTTACTCAAAGAGGTGGATGCTTACTCAAAGAGGTGGATGTTTACTCAAAGAGGTGGATGCTTACTCAAAGAGGTGGATATTTACTCAAAGAGGTGGATGCTTACTCAAAGAGGTGGATGCTTACTCAAAGAGGTGGATGTTTACTCAAAGAGGTGGATGCTTACTCAAAGAGGTGGATGCTTACTCAAAGAGGTGGATGCTTACTCAAAGAGGTGGTTGTTTACTCAAAGAGGTGGATACTTACTCAAAGAGGTGGATGCTTACTCAAAGAGGTGGATGTTTACTCAAAGAGGTGGATGCTTACTCAAAGAGGTGGATGCTTACTCAAAGAGGTGGATGCTTACTCAAAGAGGTGGATGCTTACTCAAAGAGGTGGATGCTTACTCAAAGAGGTGGATGCTTACTCAAAGAGGTGGATGCTTACTCAAAGAGGTGGATGTTTACTTAAAAAGGCTGAAAATTAGAAAACGTTAATATCTTGGTTAACATTCAGTATAAAAAAAAAAATGTACATAACAGCATTTGCAGGAAATTTTCAATACTATGGTATATAGATACACACAAAGACACACACACACACACACACACACACACACACACCCACACACATAGATATATATATATATATATATATATATATATATATATATATATAATATCCTCTAGGGGGAGGGGGGGTCAAAGGAGGAGAGGAGGAATTTTGAACATTCGATATATCAGTTACTACGTCAGTTACGTCGGATCGAAAAATTGGATAGAATCGATGTTATTGCAATTAAAATCTACTATTAATCCTATTATATACATTTACGCTCTATCTTGAATATTAACCAAGATATTTGCATTCTTCAGTTTTGAGCCTTCAGCAAACCCTATTTGCAAAACCTATATTTGTTTGTATATATATATATATATATATATATATATATATATATATATATATATATATATTTATACTACCACAAACATATTCACACATACATCGTCAGACGCACACGCGCAGACATACACGCACACACACACACACACACACACACACACACACACACACACATATATAACGATTATATTCTCTACTGGAAAATTTAAAACGTTATGAATTAAGGTTTAATTAATGAAGTTAAAGCTGCTTCTTTTCCTGAACCTCTACAAGTAAGCATAAGCAATTTGTGGGGCGAAAAATTTAATAATGTGATATTTACATTAATACACCTACAAGAAATTTCATACAAACTTGTATTCTGGCTAAGGAAGTCCTTTTCTTTATATTCCTTATAGACGTCAATCATAATCCATCATATCTGAGCCCTTTCATTTTCATTTTCAATCTATTTATAATTTTAATCGAAAAAATAAATTATATTTTGATGTTTCGTTATTAACGTCAGAGCTGGCGTTGAGTTTTCAATTTATTACAGTCTTGTTGCTGTACTTATATTTTTAATTTTATTCTAGCTTACATAGACCTTTTCATCAATATAATAATGCCTTGTATAACAAGTCTACGTAATGACCTGGGCATAGCGTTCGTAGGAAAAAAAAAGTATTAAGAATTTTAATTAGTTGTCACTGGGAAAATCTATTACTATCGTTATTATATATTTTCATTGGATGATTATATTTAAAAGCCGTTGTAAATTTTGTATAGTAGATTGACTTCCTCTTAAATTTAGAAATCCAACGTATGTTTCGCTAAGGGCTCTTCAATGTGAAAGATAATAAATTTATATATAATTATATGATTTCATAAATTGTTGACGCTTTTAGTGAGAAAAACAGAGTGTCCGTCAAAAATTTGTTATGATGAGTGCAATACTCTGCAAATGGGACGTAAAGTGCTGTACTATGACTTTTTTGGCTAAATATGTTTACGGCATTACGTTTTATGATAAAATATACTTCAGTGAATCTGTATTACAAGCGTTCTTGAGGCTCTCATACTTCTTTAAGGCTGTCTAGCAGATTTCCCCTAAGTGAAATCAGATTTTCAGGGTCTACTCAAGGCCCGATTTTCGAAAAATGATGACATAAAATATCCATATCATACTGGGTGGGGCAGAATGGACTCCCTGATTTGAAGGATGAATTGTGAAAGAACAAATAAAGATAATCTCAAAACGTTTTTATTTCACAAAACTACATTCAATGCCATTTTATTCTCATTTGGTTTTGAAAATTAGTTCATCCAGGTGACGACCTTGGCGAGCGATGCACATGTTGAGTCGTTCAAAAAAGTTTCCGAAAACTCTTCTCAGCATATCTTCTGATATTCCAGCGATGACATCTGTAATTGCCTCCTTAAGGGCTTCCAAGGTCCTTGGTCGAACTTTGTAAACCTCAGCTTTGAGATAACCCCAAAGAAAAAAATCGCATGGGCTCAAATCCTGGGAGCGAGGGGGCCATGGAACATCGGCACGTAAGGAGATCAGGCGGCCGGGAAATAATCTGCAGGATTTGCCGTGAACGAAGGTCGTCACCTGGATGAACTAATTTTCAAAACCAAATGAGAATAAAATGGCATTGAATGTAGTTTTGGGAAATAAAAACGTTTTGAGATTATCTTTATTTGTTCTTTCACAATTCATCCTTCAAATCAGGGAGTCCATTCTGCCCCACCCTGTATATTAAATATTATAGTGGTTGAAGTGATATTAAGCACGTATCAAATTGTTTTATTCAAAAGAGTAGTTGACTTTTTTTTTTTAGTCAAATTAGTAGTTGTCTACATTTATAGCAGTGGCTTTGTGATGACCATGTATCTCTAAAATGTATTTATGTATGTATTGACAGTACTTTGCTTGAAGTGATATACACCTTGTCATCTATCAAATTACAGATATAAATAAAACATTATATGCAGGGCATATACACTTAAATATATATTCATATAACAATATTACTGAAAGTTACTATCTTCCGTAGTAGCTGCTATTTTAAATTCCTGTGTTAATTCAAGGGATTTGGTGTACAAATTGAAATTTGATAGTTTCTATTAATATGATATTGGATATTCCATAAATTTATATGTCAAATTTTTGTCATGGTTTCAAATGAGCTTTATAGACCAGTGCTTATAAACATATGAGTATGGTTGATGTATATTGACTAGAATCACTCATCAGTCCTGTAAAACCATTTGTTATGTGAATTGTTGTCACGTTTTTTTCTATCTCCCACCCCAAAATGTCATACTCAACATCTAATTAATCTAAAGTTTTGTTTTTCTTTGTGTTCGCAGGGGACGGAGACGACTACTTGAACCTGGGTCTCCGGGAAGGAGGTGTCTTCCTCAGTATGAGCTTGGGGAACGGGAAGCTGGAGCTTCAGATAAAACCCAAGAGGGTGAGGTTCGATGACAACCAGTGGCACAAAATCACCGTCCACCGAAAAGTACAAGAGGTAAGCACTCATCAGCTGTTATTATTTTTATTATTATAGCAAGGAAAAAGAGTAGTGGTATCTCCCGTGACTCGACTGGGATTGTGAGACCCGAAGTCCTGGGATGCTTACGAAATTGTAAATATATATCTCTTCCATGTTCATAAAAGAGGAATGTATGGCCAATGCGAAGCCGAGTAAGTACAACTTGTGCTCTAAATCCTAATATTTTGTAATTTTTGTATAATGTACCAGTAGTCCAATTTATTTATAGTTTATTGTCAACAGTTTGTGACCATGATTGTTCAGTAAGTACGTCACAGCAGTTTTTATTAGGTCGGGTAATGTAAGTTCTTTGATGTCTACATTATGGTTTTCAGTTGTTTTGGCTAGATGGCCTACTACGGGACTTCGTCCTAGATCTTCATGTCAGGGTAGCCGTAACACTGACGCATTTCGTATTGTGTTGCAATAATTGTTAATATGGGGTGATTATTGCAAATGTTCTCTAAAGAGAGTAAAAAACTTAAAGAATCAGATACTAATAATACTTTAGATTTTTGAAATTTGTAGAGGTTGAAAGAGTTTCATTTATTGCCTGTAATTCTGCCTTATAGATTCTGGTTTTGTCGTTTAGTTTTACGATGTATGTCAGGTTGTTTATTATATCGGCAGCTGCAGTCCCATTGCCAGTTTTTGATCCATCAGTGTTTAGTGTGCTATAGTTGATAGAAGTAATCTGTTTATAAGCTGTTAGGGGTGAAATTTGGAAGAAATTTACTCTCCAAGAAGGGGAAGCTAAATATCTATTTCTGCGGAAGGGAATCTGTACATACAATATAATAATAATAATAATGAGCTTAAAGAAGTATACAAACTGAAACTACGGGCATATGGCTATTATAATAAGTACAAATGGACTCTTGCCAAAAACCACAATAGTAGGCAACAAGAATTTAAATCTTCCAACAGAAATTATAAAAGAATAACATCAAGGGGTGCTTTTCGATACTGCAAGATTTGTGCGTACATTTTTAAATTCCTCTTAACATATGCCACAATTACAAATTCAATATCGGTTGGATTTTCCCCCGTTGTGGATTTTACTCCAGTTTTTCTGAGTATAAACCTCCCGAATAATAATAATAAAAATATGATTCTAAATTAGCCTATTTTCCTCTGTATTAGAGCATGAACTACGTCTTTTTCATACACCAGTATCAGAAAAGAAGCTATTATTATCTTTTAAATGTTTCTACGACTGGAATTTCTTCGCGATTTCTGAATAATAGTTAGGACAATATGTAATTAGTATTGGGAATAACGAAAATGACACTGATTTAACTGATCAAGAAATTTCTATGAAACATATTTCTAATTTTGAGTGTGTAAAAATAATCGATAAGATAAGGAATGATGAAAAATTAAAGAAAGTATAAATATAAACAAAATAAACTAACAGTAAAATTCATTAACGGTATTCTCTATAGTATGTTATATTCAAAGTAAATAACGTAAGCATCTCTATAAAAATATGAATTTCAAGTTATGTCCTAAGAATAGAAGGTTTGTTTGGTTGGGTGTAAAGACGAGCACTTCATACAAGTTAGTGAATTTAATTATTTGTTCCGTGGTTAGCTGAGTAAGTACACTTATAGCTGTATTTAACCATATAAAAAGTAACGATGCATTTACTAAACACCAAAATATGTACCTTTCGAATTTTATAACTTCATTATTTTTAATTTTTGAAAATGAAATGGGTGGTACGGGTATATAAGCCGCGGATCATTTTAGGGCAATATGCAATTAAAAATGAGCTGGTAAAAATATATTTAATTAAACACGCTATACAAATCTGAAGAATATTGAATAATCATCCAAATAATACAAAAAAAAAAAACTTTAAGAAATATAAGGATAAATAGTGAATAAAATAATATTCTTCAGACCTCCTACCATTCAATTTACAACAAAAGTTAAATAAACCGTGAGTTTATCTAATTTTGATTAGGTAACGATAGAAAGTAGCATTTTAATATAAGCGGGCGTCATATTTTAGAAGATGCAGATTTGAAAACGTTATGTTTGTAACCTTCGGCCTTATTTTTTGATTTTAAGTCGATATTGGAAGGAGTTGTCAGATAGACAAGCTGACCCAACGTTATAGATGGAACTGTAACTCTTATCTCTCATATGAACTAATAAGGTCAAAGGGTAGGACTTCAAATGAACGAATCCTGTTTTACTAAGCCGACCATTGAAACTCGAGTAGGCGGCAGGATGAAAAGGGGAAGGCTACAGAAAACATGGCCGAAGAGGATCAAAGAATGCTCTAATAAGCGCAGAAAGGCCCAGCTTTGTAATTGTATATTCACTCTGTAATTTTTAGTAGAAAGGAGGTTTTGATGAATGACCAGGGAAAATTGTTGACGTTCACGTATTCAATAATTTACCGAGTGCGATTTCAAGGAGAAGAAACCATTAATCAACAAACAAATAAATGAAGCTGACAGCATAAAATTGCTTTACATAGAAACTCACACACACACTCGGACGGCCAAAGCACACTCAAGTGCAGACAAAATTCACTCGAAAGTTCATTAAAATAAAGAAAAAAATATATAATTGATAATAAAAACAAAACGTAACGCAATATATATAAAATAAATAATCAGATATTAATGTGCCTTACATAGGAGACTCACAGTAACTTAAAAAATAGAATCACAACTCATCCTATATGGATGGCCCAAAGAACAACTCAATCTGCTCTCCAATACAACCTAGAAATAAATTAGATTATTTAAAGCCAGAAACCGATTTCTTTGAAAGCTGTGTAGCTCAAACAGCTTGGTGAATTGTCGAGATTGAGGAACTGTTTTGTTCCTCCTGGTCGCTTTTGTACTTTGAAAAATTGTCGAATTTGAGGTACCTCCAACTCCCGGCGAGATAATCCCTCCTAAATTTTAATCCCAGCATCCCCCCCTGACACATTAAATTTCTCTGGCCGTTTCGTGCATCGCTTTACCAAGCACTGGTCGTTCAGTACCGTAAATTGGAATATCTGCCGTTCTCAAGAAACACCTGTTCTATCATGTCCTCTTCTCTTTTCAAAGCGTCATTTTTCAACTCGAGCATACAGTCTAGATACTCACAGAGCCGATTTCCCGTACCACAACACGACGCCCTATACGCACCTTCCAAAATCGACCCTACTAAAACTCTCTCCCCACCGGTCTACGCCCGCAGTTATTTCGGTCTTCTCCGACAATCACTGCGCTACGAGGGCCCAAAGTCCTCCTCGGTCTCTGGCGATGTTTAGGGTTAATGGAAATGGAGTGAAATACTAATATCTTTATCCAACGAATGCCTTTCGAATTTGAGTACCTCATCTAAGTAAAGCTGTTTACAGCAGTGAGAGGTTTACATGTTCAGCCACTGTTGTTTATTTCCCAAGTTTTCTTTCATTTGATTGAATGTTATAATTGTTTATTATTTTATACTTATTTATTTGCATTATTATTGCCCAGCTTTTTGAATTATTTAAACTATTGATTATGAAGCGTCCGTTTGGGAACAATTGTAATGCACATTCTAACAAGTAATAACAGAACTAATATGGCTTCGTTAGAGATAAACAGCTTAGATGTAATGATAAGAATATCGGATCAGCAAAATACACGAATAGTTAAAAATCAGTAATTACAAAGGCGAATTCCGAGTCGTCGCATGACGATCCCGAAGGCATCGCTTGCATTCAGGAGGTTAAGGGTCGTAGCCCACTGCTGGAGTGAGCTAGTAAATTCTTAAACCAGATTGAACCACTGCATGCAGCTCATTGAATTCATATTTCCCAATAGAACATATACTGACCGATGCTTTAAGTTTCTCTAAGTTACATTCTGCATTGCTTTTGGATATCTTTTTAGTTACAATATTGCTAGCAATCTGCATACGCAATTCAGTTGAATAGCACACAATATTTCATACCCCACACTGGTTGTACCGCTGATTTAAACCTAATTTATAAAGTAATTAAGGTTTAATTAATAAAAATCCCAGAATATCGTATTCCATTGAAAACTATTGAATTTGTTAAACTGTGATAAAAGTGTTAAAACAAGATAGCATTACCTAAGCAATTTTCTTGCCTCGAGGAAATAACATTTCAGTCTAGGAAATTAATTAATTTTCTCTCTTGTTTCAGATTTCAGCAGTAACCAGCTTTTGCAGGGTAAGTTCATTTTTTTATTTGTATTTATGGCTTCAATCAATAAACTCTTTAGAAAATGTATATTGTATTCAGATTATTGGTGGAGATTGGCATTATAAGACTTATCCATTTATCATTTTCTCAGCTTAGCTGTAAAAATATAACTTGTTGTTTTCTATACAAATACCGTTGAAGTTTAAGCAGATTTGGGACGATAGAAAATTCCGCGATTTTAGAAATATTTCTTCTCGATCCTAGACAGGAGATCGAAAAAACTATGTCATTTCAAAACTCTCTTTCCCGAGGTCGCCATGTTTGTTAAATCGTAAGTCAACTTGATGTTTAAGGATTTTATGTAAAACTGAAGATTGTCTTCGTCAATGGCTCAAGTCTTACCACGGGGAGGAGTTGCGAGGTAAGAAAATTTGCGAAAATCCCTTATATTTCAGTTATTAAAAGTCGGACTGAGAAACAATATATATCTTATCACATTGCAAAATTATTTTCTTCTAAAAGTTGTTCAAAGCATTGTTTTCACGTTTCTTGAACATTAGCCGAGATATTTGCATTTTCATGGTATTCATTCTTCTGTAAAACCCTGTTCTACACATCTGTTTTTCATTTTGTGTAATGGAGACTCTAAATATCTCAATATTTCAATACCTGTTTACTTAGTCTAGACATTGGATGGCGGTTTGAGATCATCAGCGATTCATATGCAACCTCGTGGGAAATGTGTTTAGTTTACGCATTGCGTGTCGGACTTCATTTTCTAAATTAAGGTCAGGTTCCAGAATTACGACTCTGCAAATAATATGAGAATTTTATTCATTACACAATAAAATTACTTAACTTATTTAAGAAAACTTTGTGTTGGTCGGCCTTGTTAATATATACCATTGTATGCGTTAGTGAAATCTGATGTTCATCTCATGAGGAAAATTGGCACATAAAAATTTTTAATCCCTTTTGACACTAAAAAACTTGAGATTCAGATTTATCGTCAAACAGATTTTTTAAATTTCATATAAATAAACAATTTTCGCCTAGGAAATATCTATTTATTTTCGCCAAATATCTACTACGGCTCTGAATGCAGGGTTATTTCGGTTGACTCAGCTGCCTCCGTCGGGTAACTGACCGGTTAACAAAAGGATTTTTGCTGGAACACTGAAAGCTCTTTGAACGCTGCTATGTTCCAATTAGAGCATTTGTGAAAGCAACTACTGGGCAGGAAGTGCACGCCAGCTAAAAATCTATTGATAAGCCCTTATCTCTCTCTCCCTTTCCCGCGGTTTTTCATTCCACGCTTGTCCAATCATAGTGCATGGAACGAATTTATACTAATTTCTCACTTTTTTCAGAATTATTTTTATATTATTTTATGTATTAATATAATATGAAATTCTAAATCTCATAAAGTTAGAATATATCAATATTATCTATTTTTTCTATATTTCACAATGTTATAACACAAAAAATAAATTATGATTCTCGTTCATCCTTATAAGTAGGATATTATAATTCGATAAAAATCAACGGAAAGCTTTCTTATAGCATTTGTATTAACATTTTACTATGGGGATTAGTGTCATTATTTAATAATTTATTATTTTTTAAGTAAAGTTCAATTGAATTATGCATATATTGTGTTTTAGCATATTTTCCTTATGGAACTCAGCTATTGAGGTTATACGCTCAACTCGATTTTTGACAAACTTTTTCCTATGTCAACCGATCCTATGTACCTAGTAGAGGACGAAAATGAGATTCATTGAAATTAAATTCTTTTAAATGTTTCGGAACATGGTAAGAATTTATTTTAACAAAATAAATTGAAATGTGAATGATTTATTGATGGAAATAATCAATATATTTTAAATTTATATATAATAATAATTACCTTCCTTGTTTATAACCTGCACTTGTTTATAACTGCACTACTTCACAATCATCACTAGTTGTTTCACAACCATGCTTATAACCTACCAACAACATACCATAATCTTCACAACATCCTAATTTTGTTCATATTCTGGTTAGATCTGATCATGTATTACACGATTACAGAAAAAATTTAAGCTTAATTTCATGAACGGCTGAAATATGACCGGGGGGGGGGGGTTAAAGAAGGAGAATCCAGAAAATTAAATAACTCTTTACAAAGCAGAAGGAGAAGGTTATTTTGCATGCATTTGCAATCTTTTATAATAATAATAGTGTTATTCTCGCTCATTGATTCATGATAAATATTTTCAGACAGACAAACTACTTTCACGAAATAATTCGAGAAAATAGTTCCATGTAGAAGAGGTAGTTCCGTTGCCGCAAATAAATTTGGCCTTTATAATAATAGTATCATTTGAAACCTGCAATCCATCACAAACCATTTATTGTTTACTGCTGCACTACACGAACAACCTCCAGTCTAGCCAATGCTAAATCAATCATAGAATATTTAAAACAAAATCTTCTGAGTTAATTTTCTTATTGTTACTGTTGTTTACTAAGGTCCACTATGCGCTACTAAGGCTAACAGAGACGGGTTGTCTGTAGCTTGCCACTCTTTTTAAACCAGTTTGGGGCTAAGGATTTTATTTAACGAATTCGTCACTAAATAAATTCCACTTGCCCAGGTGAGAATCAAACTCACTATTCTAGGTTTACCAAATAAGATTCAGAAGTATGCCTTAACATACATGGCTAACATGAACCCCTAATTTAATTTTTAAAATTTCTTGTAGAAAGCGTTTAATTGCAGGGACCCCTACTGTTCTCCGTAACGGACAACTCTAGGAATCGCAAGAGATTTCCTTTGCCTTTCCCCGCAGACTGTCTAATAAAAAGTCTGCCACGCAGGGGGTGCATAAACTAAGCAGATATCCCACGAGCCAGAATTCTCATGGTCATCTTAAATTAGTTTTCCTAATTCTTTACTAATAATTCGCCTATGAACCAATAACATCACATATGAGTCGGATATGAGACGATTAGTGATAATTACTGAATAGTTGAAATTCCATGAGGAGGAAGGGTTAAATACAGAAAGGAGCTGAAAACAGAAGAAATTAAAATAACTCTCTTAATATTAAATTAGAGAAATGATTTATGCAGCAAAACTTGTAGGTTATTGATTGATTAACAATATAGATTATGAATCATTTTTCAGACTAACTAGCAATAATGGAGATATTTTTAGTTTGACCCCTACTTACTTCAATTCTGCTAAAATTCAAGATATCTGTTATTATTATATCAAAACATGTTACCTATCTTGTGACAAATTTATTCCCTTATATGTTCTATATAGAGCTTTCTTCTGAATATTAACCGAAATATTTGTATCTTTTTCTTTTCAAATATTAGTTAACCCGCCTTTTTTTCATAGGATTCTTACATGAAGCAATAGTATCAATAAACATATCAGGTTAAATGTCAAGTACTGTTTTAAGTAAACAGTATTAAATGAAAATTCCAATTATTTTCTGGTGCTGTGACTTGGATTGAAAAATTGTCTTCAACCACTGATGTCGTTGAATTTTCAGTTTCTACTACTATTTTCAGTTTCTTGTTTTCGTGTGGCGGGTTTTTCAACCCACCACACGAAAACAATTTACCTGAACATCAACACCCCTCGTTTGACAGATCTTAGTGGTAAGTAAACAGATCTGGACTAAACGTAAACAACTAATACGGTGAACAGAGCATAAAACCCACTGACTGACGGACAACCAACTCAGTACAACTATCGACAGGCTTGAAGATGATGCCATCGCATCGAAAGCGCTTGCCAGCGAGAGGTATGACAATGGTATCTATATATTTGTCTGTTACCGCTCTAGCGGTCGCATTTTTTTTTTATCGTTACCAAACTCGATATTTAGTCGTTTTATGTGAAAAGAAAGATCAAGTTCGTTAACGGCTGAAATCGGACCAGTGGGAGGGGGGGGGGTTAAAGCGGAGGATTTTCGAAAATTCGAAATATCTCCGTTACTAAACGTCGGATCGAATCAATCTTATTGCAAATTAAATTTACTATAAATATTGTTATATACATTTATTCCCTATCTTGAATATTAACCGAGATATTTGCATTTTTATTAAATTTAGGCCGATAACGGATTTTTGAATTTCCCGCCAAAAGCTAGTTCGGCCCTTTGCCGTAACTGTTCGCCTCTCGTATGGAGATTTCTCTATTGTATAACTTCACGGGGGAAATCTGCTTAGTTTACGCAGCCCCTGCGTGACTGACTTTTATTGGTATCAGACTTTTGGCAATCCTCACCACTATTCATCCTTCATTTTCACTTTAGCATTTAGGGCTACTAAACATCTCAAGTCTAACTAACATTTTAATTCCCTTTTTCATAGGCTTCTTATTACGGTAAAAATAGAGAATGTGGTATGACGCCATCACCGTGTCATTCATAGGTTTTTTCACTTAGAGAATCCACTTGACTCTCGTGATATTGCCTCGGAATAACGGAACAATAATGAAAAGAAAACATTGTATGTGCGATTGGAAGAAAAAGCATACACGGCGGGCACAACTCTATATTAATTTAACTATTTCATTTGGTTAGTGAACTCAAACACGACAATTTGTATGGCTAAAATTAGCAAATTATAACATCTCTCAAGTCCATAATTACATAACGGAAATGGCTTTATAGTTAGTTATGAACCTGAACTGGCAATAAACACAATTAGAAACAATAGTACAAGCTAAAATTACCTGTGGGTCTCTATAATGTTTATTCGAAATATTAGTTCACAATATTATTATATAATACTAAAAAGACTTCACATAGATCACTCTCTTCTTACTGACAGACAGCAAGTTGGAAAGAAGGCAAGGCCAATTAACAAATTAAACACAGGTGAGAATCAACACAAAGGTCTCGTTACTTCACAATTATTTATTTCAAGCGGCAGAACGATTTTGGAGCATACGCCCTATCATCAGTGTCCTACTGGGAAACATACAATATACACTCAACCGCAAAAAAAAAAAAACGGACACTTCATTTTTGTCGTATAAAAGCTAATTTTCAGCAATTATCTTTATGAGGGTATTCTAGTTATTACAGAGAATTTAGAGTCTAAGTCCATTGAACTAATCCCTTCAGGATTAGTAAACAATTAGATAAAACTCAGATTAGATTTATTTGTCGTGAAGTTGATCTATTCTAAACTGTAAGTAGTTTTTCGCACATTTAAACATCTTTAATTATTAACCAAGCATTTTCTTTAATTAATGTTTTATTTTTATTTCGGTCCAGAATAATGGGTCTTTCAAACTTAGATGGAAGGCCGGAGCTTACGTTACATTGCCGAAACGCTTGGGGTAGCGAAGTCTACCATTCACTGTACTAAAAATGAAAAATAATTTTTTTTTTTTTTAAATGTGTTAATTTATTTTGTATTTTTGTGTAAATAATCAATAAAAATTATTCACTTTTGGCAGATTTTGTTTAAATAACCTATAGATTAACCAATTATTTTAATTAAAAAGATTAATATACATATATATTAAGTATTTAACGAAATTAAATGACTAAATCTAAGTGCCCGGTTTTTTTTTGCGGTTGAGTGTATGTCACACTAAAAACAATAACATTCAATACAGGTCCCATTAAAAACGTCATACAGGTTATTATTTAAAAAAAAATGGTCACATAGAAGGAAAAGTGTTAGATTGAAGCACACAGAATAATAAAAATATAAGTCCGCCACGCAGGGGCTGCGTAAACTAAGCAGATTTCCGACGCGAAGGTTTACAATAGATAAATATACATAATGGTAACACCACCGCGAATATTAAGTGAATAAATACAAACGGTAATGAGAAATCTTTCAGTTACAAGTTAATAGCTCTATAACAGAAAGCGTCTGAATTGTAAACAAACAGACTAGGCAACGTGAATTCTAGACCGGAAAGAAAAACCATTAATGAAATATAATATCTGAATATAACATATTAATTTTATTGAAAGCTATTTACTATAACTAGTGATGTAATTTGTAATGAATCAGAATAATTTTAACCTCAATTACATACATTTTAGTAATCCACGAACAAATGAAGGGGGGGGGGGGTAAACAGAACGTATTTGCATATATCCCACAAAGCAAAAATTCATTGAAAACAATATTTCGGGTTTAAATTTGTAATGAAGAGTTTCATGATATTACAGTTTATTATTAATATAACATAAGCAGGAGTGGGATCCATATTTCATAAAACAATTAAATATGGAGTTTGGAAACGATCAAACAAAAATTGCGACCGCTAGAGCGTTAACAGACATATATATATAAAATATATGATATATACTATTGTCTGTTACCGCTCTTTTCTATTTGATCGATACAAAACTCGACTTACGAGCATCTCATGTAAAAGTATAGATCAAGAGGGGCTGAAAAATAGTATATCTTGCTGTGTATACAACCATTATTAAACTATGTGCTTATTTCTCAAAAAAATCGTTTGTCTTCAATATCTTATGAGATAAGTCCTTCATGTTTTTGGGTTTACAAATTGCTTATATTATATACCAAAACATTTTGTTGAAATTTGATTTGAATTGTTTCCACCTAAAATATACCTTGATTCTATAAACCATGCCACAGTAATTCTAAAATTCCTGAATTTCTAAATCATATATAATTTATTTTCCAGAAGAATTAGCCTTTTACGTTGAATTAGAGCGATAATATTAAGTTAACACTAACTAATTTTCTAAAACACTTCTAACTCTTGAGGCTTGATTGATTTAGATTTGGACCTAGAGAATTAAAAAAAAATAAAACATCCCACAAGGCCTTTTTTCCTTTGTGTACAATGCACATTTAATCTGGACCTCATTTTAATTGGAAGATTCTCAGAAATGTTTATTGTTATTAGAGAAATTGGAGTGCTCTAGAGTTGCTTAATTTACTGGAAAGCAATATAACTCCCAATGCTGACAACAAAATGACTAAGATAGAGTTAGTTGAAAAATAAATTGCTCTAATTCACTTGAGAAGTACTTAAAGCATTGCTTTGCTTAAAGCAGTTTTAATAGTGTTGTCACGTTCAGGTCTTTACTATTTATTACATTTTCTAAAAGAAATAAAATCAACTTAAACTTATTTCTTAATTTGTCATTGTTTCGTTAAACAATAAAAATCCCACCAGGGACTTCGTAATCTAAGCAAATTTCCCACGAACTGGTACGAGACACTATATATCACATTTTACCACATCTAGTTCTTTGTAAAAATGCAATAAATGGAACTGGGGGTTTAAGAAGGCTGAAGAAATGAATGTACGAATAAAACGCTAAATATTTGAGTTACGAAGAAATGCACAGAAAAAGAACTATAAAATAGCAAGAGTTTAACAATATTGGTTAATTAACATTTTTCGGCATATGTCATAATAACGAATGTATTTTGAATTTTTGAATTCCCCTAAAACCTCCCCATTCTGGTCCGATTACAACCATTAACGAATATAACATTTAATATCAAATGGGCAGGTAAATATTGAGTTTGGTGTTTATCAAATAAATATGAAGTTGGTAGTTCAGAATACAAAATCTTATATGATGACGTTACACCGAAAATATTTGTACATACCTCACACAATAAATGTTCAATGAAAACAATAATTCACTTTGAAGCTTCGAATAAAGTAGTTCATGATATAATAGCGTATTTACTATTATAACGTGAGTAGTCAGTTAACCGGTGGAGGCAGCTGAGTCAACCAAAACTCTCTATTCAGAGCCAAAGTAGATATTTGTCGAAAATAAAGAAATATTTCCTTTGAGAAAATTGTTTATTTATATGAATTAACTCTATGGGCACTGTTTTTGCTTAAAAGGTTAATTATAGAAATAAATATATCATTCACAGAAAAAGCTTATTTTTTTAGGATAATTCTTAATCTGAAGCTTCTTAGACTTGAACGGGGAAGATGAAAACATCCTTATATGATGACCTGATAATTTTAACAAACCTATTACCCTTATAACGTAATATCTTAAAACGTTATGTTATTTAACCCAACCAACTAAAGTTTTTAGTTTCACTTTTCTAATGAATCATATTCGTATATTAACTGCATAGTTGTCATTTCTGAGCCCGAGCATAACTGAAAAAAAGAAGTCCGTCACTCACGGGCTGCGTGAATTAGGCATATTTCCATGAACATGTATATAACATGCTGACGATCCTAAATCACCATCTATTCTCTGTTTACTCCGAAGTAAGAAGCCTAAGTCAGCTGACATAGAAATACAAGCTGATATGAGATCTCTAGCGCCTCAGTTGCACAAAATGAAAATTATAAGTGTAGAATGGGTGTTAACTGATGGTGAAAACTAAACATTTTAATATCTTGGTTTATATTAATGACAAAGGAAAAACATTTAAAGCTAATTAAATTTTTAATAAGATTTTACCTATAGAATCCGCCACCCTCCCTTGTACTGGTCCGATTTCAACGATTAACAATATCGATTTTGGTAACATTCAAACAAATATTGCGACCGCTAAAGCATTAACAGAGAAATACATGTACATATACATATATACATACATACTCACACACACACACACACACACACACACACACACACACACACACACGCCTGTAAAATAAAAAAAGGGACTGCGTTAACTAAGCAGATTTCCAACTTGCGTTACGTATTTGCTTTTATCTCAAAACGTAATAGTTCAATGACAACAATATGTGGTATTTAGGCTTAAAATAACGTCCTTCATAACATAATAGCATATTGTTAATATGAGACCAGTAGGAGTAGTGGTTTACTGAAAGCCGAAAACTGAAAAAATGCAACTATCTCGGTTAATAATGAAGATAGTGAACAAATGTACATAACAACATTTATAACGTGAAGTTGGTTTCTATACAATTTTTCGATCCAACACACAATAAAGGAGATATTAAGAATTTTCGAAATTCTCCCCCTCCCCTGGTCCAATTTTATCCGTTAACGAACATGATCTTTCGTTTTACAGAAGTCGATTATATATCAAGTTTCGTAACCATAAGATAAAATTTTCTACCGATAGAGCGGCAACAGACAAATATATAGTTAGATATATCTATCTATCTATTTTGAACGGACCTCATTTTCGTCATCTCCTAGGTAGGATCCATGGGCATTTAAAGAAAAATTTCGAAGATAGCGGCATGACTACGACCTCAATAGCTGATTTCCCTTATGGAAAATCATCTAAAAGGTTTTTTCTTCGTTCTAATTTAGTTTTCAGGGGAATCAACACTAAATTGAGCGTCATTGTATAATGCTTAAAATACCATTACTTCTTAAACCACGTTTAAATTTTCAAGGAAAACATGAAAATATAATAATGATACATTTTCATAAGGAATAATAAGAGGGATATAAAATATGTTCTTATTTTCCTTAGCTTTGAATCATATATGAGTGGATAAATCTGTATTTCTACATAATCCGTATTCATCGTTTTTTCAATACACGGTTCGGGGAGCTCATTTGTGGGAGTATTTCCCTTTCAACATCTGTAGCCACAATGCCATTTGTGGCATATCTTCTTAACATCTGTAGCCACTATATACCATTTGTGGTATACTTATTTCTCTATATTTATAGCCACAGCACAATAGAGTTTTGAACGTTTATTGTGAAACATTTAGGGACTAAATAAACCCCCACTGGTATATTTATTTCCAAACATTTTAACGATTTTTCCATAACCCATCATCTGCGTAAACTAGCAGATTTCCCACATGCTGCCTTGCTACCCTGACGTCATCCTTATATATTCTAATTCTGAGATTAATCGACATTTCTCGATCGAACACATAATGTGAAAGAAAATTTAAACTGCCGAATTTCATATGTTATTGCCTGACTTGAGGGTGTTCATTTACTGTTATATGAAAAAGTAGTTAACGCAGGGGCTGCGTTAACTAAGCAGATTTCCCACGTGCGCAACGTATTTGTATTTATCTCAAACCTTAAAAGTTTAATAAGAACAATATTTGGTATTTATGCTTCAAATAAAGTGCTTCATAACTTAACAGAATACTGTTAATATGATATGAGTAGGAATGGGGCTTTACTGAAGACCGAAAACTATTAAATGGAAATATCTCAGTTAATAATCAAGATATTGAAAAAAATGTACATAACAACATTTATAGAACATTACATTTCCAATAAGATGGTTTTTATACAATTATTCGATCCGACGCATAATAACGGACATATTAAGGATTTTCCAAATTTCAACCGTTAACGAACTTGATCTTTCTTTTTGTATAAAACGATTATATATCAAGTTTAGTAACAATAAAATAAAAATTGAGACTGGTAGAGCTGTAACAGGTAAATATATATATATATATATATATATATATATATCTATATATATATAAAATTGTAACCTCTGTCTGTACATTGATTTTTTCGCGGAATTTTCACGATAACTTTTCGTTTCACATGTCATAGACACCATAAACTGTATTTTGTTTCTTTGGTGTCTGTTTGTTTGTTTGTTTGTTTATTTGTTTGTTTGTTTATTTGTTTGTTTGTTTGTTAGTTACCTTTTCACGCATAAACGGCTGAACCGATTTTTATGAAACTTGGTATGTATATTACTACTAGCCCAACTTAGACTTTAGGCTATATTAATATTCTCTAAGACGAACAGGAGTGGGGGTTATAAGAGAGGCCTGTAATTAAAAAAAGGCGATATTTCGTTTCCTATTGCTTTTTCAGCAAATATGCACATAACAAAAGTTATTTATTTTGTAATTTAGAGTAACTTTTGTTATATGCACTTTTGCCGTATACGGAAGTATAAATGAGTTATACGCTAAAAACTATAGCGGGGAGTCCACAATTTTATTTGGCACAAAAGACTAAACCGAACTAAACCAAACTCGCTATGTGAATTAATACTAACGATTACCTTATAATAAGCCATAGTAACATTTCTAGGGACGGGCAGGAGTGGGGGTTATAAGGAAGGCCTGAAATTAAAAATAGCGATATTTCGTTTCCTATTACATTTTCGGCAAATATGCACATAACAAAAGTTCTTTATTATGTTATTTAGAGTAACTTTTGTTAAATGAACTTTTGCCGTATACGGAAGCATAAATGAGTTACACGCTATAAACTATAGCGGGAGTCCACAATTTTATTTGGCACTAAAGACTCAACCGAATTAACCAAACTGGGTATGTGAATTAGTACTAACGCCTTCATTATAATAAGCTATGCTAACATTTCTAGGGACGGGCAGGAGTGGGGGTTATAAGGAAGGCCTGAAATTAAAATAGCGATATTTCGTTTCCTATTACATTTTCGCCAAAAAAATGCACATAACCAAAAGGTGTTTATTTTGTTATTTAGAGAAACTTTTTTTTTATATACACTATCATCGTATACCGAAGATAAAGGCGTTATACGCTAAAAAATTATAGCGGGAGTCCACAATTTTATTTGGCACTAAAGACTCAACCGAATTAAACCAAACTGGGGAATGTGAATTAGTACTAACGCCTTCATTATAATAAGCTATGCTAACCATTTCTAGGGACGGGCAGGAGTGGGGGTTATAAGGAAGGCCTGAAATTAAAAATAGCGATATTTCGTTTCCTATTACATTTTCGGCAAATATGCACATAACAAAAGGTGTTTATTTTGTTATTTAGAGAAACTTTTTTTTATATACACTATCATCGTATACCGAAGTATAAAGGCGTTATACGCTAAAAATTATAGCGGGAGACAACAATTTTATTTGGCTCAACCGAACTAAATAAAACACTCAGTATGTGTATTAGCACAAACGCCTTCCTTATAATAAGCCATACTAACATTTCTACTGTCGGGCAGGAGTGGGGGTTATAAGGGAGGCCTGAAATTAATAATAATGATTTCCTATTGGGGTTTCGTCAAATATGCACATAACAAAAGTTGTTTATTTTGTTATTTAGAGAAATTTGCTCAATACTTCTTTTCAATATGAACTACCAGGTACCAACTCACCTGAAAAAATTAATTCAAAATGTATGTCAATATTTTCTCCTTAATAATTCAAATCTATGCATAATGCACAGGAGAGACGGGTAATATGACAATATGCAGGACAGTGAAGTCTTACATAAAAAAAAATAATTTTATTATTAACAAAAATGCCAACCCTAAACGCTGAACGGGTAAAATTCAAATATTGCTGGAAACGGGTAAATGAAAAATATGCCAAAAATATACCATGCAGTCTCAAAAGAATTCCCGAGCGAAGCCGGGTATCTTGAGCTAGTATATATATATATATATATATACAGTTTTGAATGGGCCTCATTTTTGTCATCTCCTAGGTAGGATTGATGGGCATTTAAAGAAAAATTTAGAAAATCGCGTCATGAGTACGACCTTAATAGCTGATTTCCCTCAAGGCAAATCTGCTAAAATGCAAATTTCACAGCAAAGTTGTTGAAAGTGAAGTATATTGAGTACTTGGAGACAGAAAAATACGTCCAATTCTTCACACTTTTTTTATTTCAGCGCTTAAGCGCTTTCGAATACCATTGTTTCCATCTTCAGACCTACACATAAAAACAACAACGTCAATATAATCTATATACATTACAACAGGGTCATTAATCACTCTAATATCAATAAATAAAAAACACACAATAAATATCTAAAAGACACACACAGCTAAAAAAATCAACTGATCACATCCAAGTAGGTTATTTGATTTTTTTAGCTATACCCCAATGGATCTCTCTCCCTCTTTATTTTATTTTAAGATTTGACTTAAGTTTATTTATTTATCATCACTTCTTTTAGATATTTATTCTGTGTTGGTTGATTGATTTATTGATATTAGCGCGATTAATGACCCTGTTGTAATGTATATCGATTTTATTGACGTTGTTGTTTTTATGTGTAGCTCTGAAGACGGAGGCAATGGTCCTCGAAAGCGCTTAGCGCTGAAATAAAAAAATGTGTGTTTAGAACTGGACGTCTTTTTCTCTCTCTCCAAGTAAAAACGCAAATATTCAAGCTAGAGAAAAATGTATATAACAATATTGATAAAAAATTCACATTGAAATAAGATTGCTTCTATACACTCTGTCTATCCGACATGAAACAACGTAGAAATTTCGAAAATCCCCCCGACCATTAGGTAAATATATGTACACACACACACACACAAACACACACACACACATATATATATATATATATATATATATATATATATATATATATATAGTTTCAAGAATGGAACAAATACAGGAATGCATCTTTCTGGGCACTTTAGTTTTTATTATATAGTGTACACCTGTCTACTTGAGGCTTTAATATTTATTTAATTTTGTAAAAATATATTCAAACATGTTAATAGATGAATCGCCATTGTAGTGGCATCTCAAATACATAATAAATAATTGGGTCTTTATGGTGTTGCATCTGAAGATGGTAGAATGAGCTGCCGGTGTATAAGCTATACATATCTAATAATCATTTGAGAAGGAAAATTTTTATTTCAGATTTTCATGGAATTTTCCTAATCACTTATCAGTTTTCTAAGATAACATTACTCTAATAAGGTTTTTATTAGTGGAATAGAGATATCTTACAAACCTGTATCTACGTAATCTTTTTTGCTAATGGAGTTTATCGAGAATGTTAAAACATCAATTTCCCTATTAAAATTCTTATAAGCATTTTTAGGAATAAATCCGTAATTGAGGAAATTAATATTCATGAAGAAAAGCATGATTATTTTTAGCTGATAGGGCCAATCACTTAAAATTGAAGTGTGAAGAAAATCCCTAACAACATGCAATGAAAAACCATTTCGTCGTACTGTCATGACAAAGGTAATTACATATGTAACGGCTAGTGAGAAAACATACTGGCTAACGATCAGGTTTACAACAAGTTGAAACTATGCGTTCAATATTCTGCTCCGAGTTCCCAGAATGTGAATCGATTCCGAGATAGGTATCTGGGTGAATAGCACCATTTATTATTTATGCAGCTTGGATTAAACTACTTTCATACTTGTCCCTGCACAAGTTGTTGGGTTAGCCGCTCTGAAGTTCCATATATGCCATGGAATAATATAGTCTTTTATAATTCGTTGAATATTTTTAAAACACGTTATTTTAAGATTGATAGTTATATTAATTACACAAATAACAGATTAATATTTCTTATTTATTTATTATTTCCATTAATTACTCGAATAGGTTATGATTATGTTACGTGATAATGTCGCGTCCATCTTGTGCTACTGTGGCTAATCATGATGGGTTATCTACAGGTTACTATCCTTTTCTAGCCAGTTTGGGACTAAGGGTTTTTTTTTTATAAGGGCAGTGCACGGCCTTCTGCACACATAGTTGAACGAAAATGTTTTAGTGTTTAGTACCTAATGATAAAACAAGTCTGTTAAAGCGAGAGAACGCACTTCTCACGAGCTCGTCTAAAAAAAATGTTGAAGTAGTACTAGTAATTTGTTTTTAGTTAGCGACGTCATTTGTATTATGAATATTTATGCTTTCAATCTGTGTTTCACAATGGTTTACATTATGTTTTATATCATATTGTCGATTGTTCTCATGTTTTAGTTTCACGACAGAGCACTGAAGATGAGACGTGTGCTCTGAAAGTGCTTAGCCCAAAAAGTAAATCATTGTTCAGACCTTTTAATACAAAGTGTTTTTATCATGTCTGAAAAAAAAATGCCTAGATCTTTGGATCCCAGACATCAGTCATTATTTACAAATAGAACCAGAAATAATTTATTTTAAATGATTGCTATAATTGCTATTATTAGATATTAATTAAATTGTATTTACAGAATAATTATGAGTAAATCCTCTTCTGAAAGCTATACCCTCTTGTTGTGTATTTCCGACAAGGTTCCCTGTCAAGGGCTTATCGGTAAATGGATTACTGGGATTATCCCTATCAGCCATTCAAATTCGTTTATAATAGGGAGTGGGGGGGTGGAGAGTAATTCGAAGTAAAATAAGGGAGTGGGGGATGTAATTCGAAGTAAAATGGATTTCTCCGTAATTTATAGCATAATGAAACAATATCTTCTTTATCGTTATTATCTGATATTAAAGTAACGCGAAGTGAACTGCCGTTGACAGAATATTTTCCTAAAATAAACCAATTCTTTTTTTCTTCTTTGGATTAGGATTTTCTTGATAAAAATGAATGGATTCTAAGAACGTAATTCCGTCTTGAGTTAACGAATTAATTACGCTTCTCGTCTAAAAATTACTTAGAGGATTCATTTTAAATTTCTTTTATAATGCGAAAGAGTTATTCCTATTTAACGAATTAAAAATAAAATCTTCTTATCTTAAATAGACTGACAACGATATTCTAGACACATTTCTCTTTGGTTTTCAACATTTTCCATCCATTTTGAGTTCACAATCTTCTACAATATGTTTCCATGACTAAGCGGGGATAAAGCAGACAGTCAAAGATAAAATCCGTTAATCTCTATGATAAGTCTCTCTCTCTCTCTCTCTCTCTCTCTCTCTCTCTCTCTCTCTCTCTCTCTCTCTCTATATATATATATATATATATATATATATATATAAAATTCACTGTGCGTGTGTATGTCACTGAACTCCTCCTAAACGGCTGGACCGATTTGAATGAATTTTTTTGTATGTGTTTGGGTGACGCCCTGGATGGTTTAGATTCACTAATCACGCGTCCAACCTTTTTATTGGGCACTAACGATTGACCCGAACTTAGCAAAACTCTATATGTAAATTAGCAATAATTCTTCCGTGATTATAAGCTATATAAATTTTTTTATGTTTGAGATGGAGTGGGGGTTAAAAGGGAGACCTGAATAAAAAATTCGCGATATTTCCTTTTCTATTTGTTGTTAGGCAAACGTGCACAAAACAAAAGTTGTTTTTTGAGTTATTAAAAGTAGCTTTTGTTTTAAACATAATATTATTAAATTTAATATCCTAATCTCTTGAAATATCATGCAGGACAACGTCTGTCGGGTCCGCTAATATATATATATATATATATATATATATATATATATATATATATATAGAGAGAGAGAGAGAGAGAGAGAGAGAGAGATCTCCTAGAACTCGTCGACTAGCAAAATAACCATAGGTGATTTGACCACTGCCCTACCCCCCGGATATAATGAGGCCTGTCTGTTTACTAGAGACAACTCACTCTACACATTCCGTGGTTATCGGGGGTTGTTGGACATTGACTCTCCTAGATCTTGCTTTTATGTTATAGCATGCGAGTTTATTTTCGGCATGCTCCGTTTCAGAGATTACATGCACTTTGTACATTATACATTTTTAATTTCATTCACAAATCAAGAGTACTTCAAAGTATATATATCAGCAAATTACAATATTTTTTGGAAGTAGGTTTTTTTTTTTCATTATTACTTTTTTACAGCTTATTAGGTGAATAATAATGCAGGGATAAAAATGTCAAGATATAAAAACAAAGTAACGTGACATAATAAAATACAAATGAAATAATATAAGCAGATTATATGAATGTATTTTCAGTGCTGCTGAGTTATTTTCAGATATTAATGCAGTGTAAAAACTTCATGACATACTCGTATGTAAGTTATCCAAATAACATGGCTGGCTTTGTAGTAGTTCATTTGCCGTCCTATAAAGTAATCATTATTACTAATTCCTGCGTCTTCATTTATTCAGTGAAATGAAAAATGGTGGTGGTGGTTAAAAGTTTGTGTAGCTAATTTGTGATAGTCACAATCATTGTTGTTGGCTTGTTATTATGTGGGAAAAGATGTTAAGAACACTTGAGAATAAGGAAGATGTAATCTTAATGCATTGAAACATTATTTTTAACTAACGGTTTCACCTCATCAATGGGATCCTGCTGATAAAATTTAAAAAAATAAATTAGGAACAATATAAATCCCAACAATGTACGGAATTTAACACTATTAATAATTTAAAACATTCTGTGTTAACTGCTTTATTAACCGCTCTCTAGGGATATTATTATAGTTTTTGGTTTATTTTCCTTTTAAGCCAACTTCCCATAAGAGAAATGAGCTACTGAGATTGTACTCCATCGGACCTTTTTAAGAAATGAGGAAAATGAGGTCCATTAAACAGTATGCATATCGAAGTACTCACTCACAAACAAACACTGTGTGTGCGTAAAATTATAACAATGATAATAAAAATGATGATAAAAATATAAATTAACCGCAATAATTTACTAAAAGTGTACTCTTATATAAAAATTATAATAAATGGACTTACTCTTTATTTAACCCTCCGTCGGGCGCGTGATCTCTCAGATACAAAGTTTCTAGAAAAATATTTGCCACTCCTCCTAGCAGAGTGTGGTGGTGTAGTGCTTCGAGTTATGTGGTTTAGAGAACTCCCCCTCAAGGTATGTTGAGTCACTGTGTTTAACGGAGTCGTGAGTTTCACCAGCCATTAAATTGTATCCCCTAGATACCACGCGCCCGATCTCGTAAGTTTTTTTGAAATCTGTAATTCATAAATATGTACATCAATTTCTCTTTATTAAATGGAATTATATAAACCTATTATTCTATTATTTTACTCATACATGAGCTTTCAGAAGAACTTGTACAAGGATATATTGCACGATGCAGTGACAATAATAGACGTTTACCAACCGAACTAAGGACGAAACTTTAAGACTACAGAGACTCATAAGAGTACACTAGCTCATTGGACCATACATTGAACTCAAGTACAGGACAGCATAAAAAAAAGTCCCTCCACTACAACGAACAAAAGAAAATGATGTGAACCAAGCAAAACTGAAAATAAATCTAGGTGTACTAATTACTGTTTTGAGAATTGCAAAAACAAAATTTGTTTACAACATAGTTCCATGCTTTGTCCTAATTGTAATGCAGCTCTGCAAAAGAAATAGCAATTAAACTGGTATTTTTAAATTTTTTTGATGATTTTCATTATGTCTTATCTAAAAGTGATTTCGTGCTACTTATTTTTGATTGAAGTTATATTTAGATATTTTTCACAAACTGAAATGAAATATGTATAATTAAGGCATGTGCATTTAAACAATTCCTTTTGATATTTGTGTTTTTTAATTATATTTTAAAAATTATCGTCCACCGTTTCTTTATATTATAATACTTGACAATTATCATCTCATCATATATTCTCTATTTCTAAATAAAAATTCGATGAGTAAAAGTGGGGAATTACTGAAGGCTGATGACAAAAGAAAGGACAGCTCGCTTAATATTAGAGTTTTGAAAAAATGTATACATCAACAATTGATAAACATCAATAGTTTAACAAGATTGGTTCTAAAACCTATCCAAGGTCAAAGAAACACATAAGTTCGTCATTCAGGGGTTGAGATAACTAAGTAGATTTCACACATGCATCACGTCTTTGCATTTATCTAAAAACGGAAATGTCAATGAGAACATTATTTGGTATTTAGGCTTCATATAAAGTACTTCATAATAAAACAGCTTATTGTTAATATGACATGAGTAGGAGTAGGGGTTTACTGAAGGCCGAAAACTAAAAAAAAATAATTATCTCGGTTAATAATCAAGATAGTTAAAATACATACATAACAACATTTATATAATATTACATTTGCAATAAGATTGTCTCTATTCGATGTTTTGATCCGACGCATAATAACGGATTTGAGACATTAACGAAGTTGATCTGTCTTTTCAAATAAAAACGATTAAATGTGAAGTTTGGCAACAATCAAACAAATATTGCGACCGCTAAAATGTTAACAGACACACACACTCACACACACACACACACACACATATATATATATATATATATATATATATATATATATATATACACACACACACACACACATAATTTTGAAGGAACCCAATTTTCGTGATCTCCAGGGTAATATCGATGGACATTTGGAAAAAGTTTTCAAAAATCGCATCATTAGTGCGACCTCAATAGCTGATTTCACTTAAAAGAAATCTGGTAAAATGATCCGGAAAATGATCTTTGCTCTTGAATGAAACAGTTGAATATTGAGTATCGTATAGATAAAATACACATTTTCGAGCCTACAAATAAAATCTTAATTGTTGAAATTACTCATGACGGTTTTTTTTATTAAACAAATTATCTCGAATGTCCATCGATCTTAGCTAGAAGATGACGAAAAATAGTTCCGTTCAAAATGAAATATATATATATACCCTCAACGCCTATAGCTTATTTTTCTCAAGGGAAATCTATTAATAAATTAATTTTATGAATTACTGGAGTAATTATTATCAAGGATACCTTTAATACACTTGTAAATGCGGGTTTGGAGGAACTCTACTTCCGATATTGATAATACAGGCGAGAATGTAGGTCATGCTGAAAACTTTGCGTGCATGGAATTTAGGATGGAACGATATATTTTTATGTATTACGTGCCTTCCTAGACCTGGTTTCATGTTTTAACTTCCGCCAAATAACCATTCGGAACATGATAGAGCCAATATAAAATCATATGCCACCCAATACCTCCAAGGTTTTCCAGAATGGTAGAACATTGTAGACGGAGTCATTTCCTAATTACATTTGTGTAAAAAATGTATGTAATTGAGTTCAATCTGGTCAATAAATATTTTTCGTAAATAAATATTTCCAAACAATCAATTTTAATATAATGCACCTTGTAGCTTTTGTTAATCTAGCATCCAGTAATATAAATTGTTCATTTTAGGTGTGTTAGATCTCCTACTTGAAAATAATTGTTATTCAGTTCTTTGATAAATTCAACTCAATTACTTAATTATTTATATTATTTTAATAATTTTTTGAGACGATATGAACAACATTTGGCTTCGGTATGTTGTTTTTTTGCTTGTTATCTTTTTTTTACCTAACGACTTAACCAAATTTAATAAAACATGTCTTGAATATTACGAGTAAACCCAATATAGACTTCAGTCTATACTAATATCAACAGGAGTGGGATGTAAATATCGAAAATGGTGAAACTTGGTAATTCTGTTGGTATTTCACCCATCGTGAACATATTTGATATTTAAGATAACGTTTTAAACGCACTTCTGTTCTATAAAGAAGTATAACTATAAAGAAATAATCTAAATACGGGGCTGAGGTTAGCCATGTGAGTTAAAGCCTTGGCCTTAATCTCACATGATAAACCTAGAATGGCGAATTGGATACTCGCCTGGGCAAAGGAAATTATTTAGTGACGGGATTCATTAAATAACATCCTTAGTCCCACCCTGGCTAGAAAAGGGTGGTAACCTGTAGATAACCCGTCCCGATTAGCCTCTGTTGCAAAAAGTGGACGTTAATAAATAATAACAATAAACTAAATATTAAGGATGGGGCCTTAATTTAAAGGATACAGCTGCGAACACGAATCTCAACAAAACTCAGCAGCAACTATTACAAGATTAGATTAGGTAATGGACATATATATATATATATATATATATATATATATATATATATATATATATATATATATATATATAATTTGTCTGTTATTGCTCTAGCGGACGCAATTTTTGTCTGATCTTTACCAAACTCGATTTTAAACATTGTATGTATAATGGAAGGTTAATTTCGTTGAAATCGGAGAAGTGGTTCAATATTACCCGGGGGCAACAAAAGTGAATTTCGAAAATTCGAAATATCTCCGTTGTTATACTTCAGATTGAAAAATAAATGCATGGAAGCATCTGATTGGCAACTGAATATATATATATATATATATATATATATATATAATTTGTCTGTTATGCTCTAGCGGTTGAAATTTATGTCTGATCTTTACCAAACTCGATTTTAAACATTGTATGTATAATGGAAGGTTAATTTCGTTGAAATCGGAGAAGTGGTTCAATATTACCCGGGGGCAACAAAAGTGAATTTCGAAAATTCGAAATATCTCCGTTGTTATACTTCAGATTGAAAAACAAATGCATGGAAGCATCTTATTGGCAACTGAATATATCTATATATATATAAAAGTGTAACCTCTGTCTGTACATTGATTTTTTTCGCGAAATTTCACGATAACTTTTCGTTTCACATGTCATAGACACCATAACTGCATTTTGTTTCTTTCGTGTATGTTTGTTTGTTTGTTACCTTTTCACGCATAAAAGGTTGAACTGAATTTTATGAAACTTGGTATGTATATTTCTACTCGCCCAACTTAGACTTTAGGTTATATTAATATTCTCTAAGACGAACAGGAGTGGGGGTTATAAGGGAGGCCTGAAATTAAAGATATCGATATTTCGTTTCCTATTGGTTTTTCGGCAAATATGCACATAACAAATGTTGTTTATTTTGTTATTTAGAATAACTTTTGTTAAATACACTTTTATCGTATACTGAATTATAAACGAGATATAGACTAAAACCTATAGCGGAAGTGAACAATTTTATTTGGCACAAATACTCAACCGAACTAAATAAAACTCGGTATGTGCATTAGCACTAACGCCTCCATTATAATAAGCCATACCAACATTTCTAGAGACGGGCAGAAGTGGGGGTTATGAGGGAAGCCTGAAATTATAAATGGTGATATTTCGTTTCCTATTGATTTTTCGGAAAAAAATGCACATACCCAAAGCTGTTTATTTAGTTATTTAGATCAACTTTTGTCATATAAACTTTCGTCGTATACCGAAGTATAAACGCGTTATACGCTAAAAATGGTAGTGGGAGTCAACAATTTTATTTGGCACCCAAGTGACTCAACCGAACTGAATAAAACTCGGTATTTGTATTAGCACTAACACCTTCATTATCATAAGCCATACCAACATTTCTAGGAAGGGGCAGAAGTAGGGGTTGTAAGGGAGGCCTGCAATTAAAAATAGCGGTATTATGTTTTCTATTGGTTTTTCTGCAAATATTCACATGACAAAAGCTTTTTAGTTTGTTATTTAAAGAAACTTTTGTTATATTCACTTTTGTTGTATAAAAAATTATAAACGAGATATACACTAAAAGCTAAAGTGGGAGTCAAGTATTTTATTGGACACCATAGGTTGTACCGATTCCAACAAAACTCAGAATATATAAATTAGCATTAATTCTTACATGGTAATAAGCTATATTAAAATGTTTATGTTATAACGGGAGTGGGGGTTATAAGGGAGGCCTGAAATAAAAATTCGCGATATTTCATTTTCTATTCCAAACCAACCACGGGTACTAACCCTAAACTCTGAAACGGCGAAATGTCAAAATATTGTGCAAACTCAAACTCAAATGAATTCCCGGGCAAAGACGGGTACCTTAGCTAGTGTTCTATAAAAGTGGTTACATATGTATTTTCGCAATTAAGAATATGAAACGAGATAGTTTTCAGCCTTCAGTAAACCCCCACTCCTACTCATATCATATTAACAATAAGCTGTCATATCTTGAACCAAATCATTCCAAGATTAATTAATAAATATTGTTTCCATGAGACCTTTGACATACATGCAAATTTGTTGTTTGATGGCGTTATGAATTTTAAAGAAATTTTACTTTCATGTCTAGTAAATGTTTATTTGATCTAAAGCATAATTGGTATTTCACCGTTTTTTGTCAATACTAATGACCATATTTGTTATTGGCTGAAATTTGACAAGGAATATGGTTTACAGGTAGGATTCGAAAATTCAAGATATCTCCATTTTAATGAGCCAAATCGAAAAATGTCAGAGGACCAATCTTGTTAAACTATTGATGGTTTACTATGCATTTTTTTTTTTCAAAAATCGAGTATTAGGCGAGTTATTTGAACTTTCTTGTTTTTAGGCTTTAGTACCCCGCCCCTTTCTTTCTACTTATCGGTTTTTCTCGTAGAATAGAAAGTATGTGGTGAGATGAGATCAAAAGTTTGTCATTCCAGCACTTGGGAAATCTGCTTAGTTTACCCAGCCCTTGCGTGAAGAAATTTAAATCTACTATAATCCTTACTTCTTCTATGTATGTATATAGCTCGAGTAATGGCGTAACTATTTTTTTTTTTTTTTTTTACTTTTCAGCTTTTCCCCGACGTGCTTAGAACCCCTTGGGAAATTTTTAAAAGTCATGGAATACTTAAGTACCACGCCCTCAAAAAAAATTGTTATCTTCTCAGAACAGATAATTACATGGCGTGACCTATATATATATCATGAAGTAGTGTCATGCCTTGCAATAGTTTTAATAATATATAATTGTAATTTCCCAGGTTCGTGCCGGATCAAAAACTGAATTTTAATTAAAATGAAAAACTAGTTTAAACTACTACAATTACTGTGGATATGTTTTCCTATAAAAATAACTAATTATCATTAGAAAGATAGAGTAATGGCTTTCAATCAATTTTCCGGATATAGCCAACAATTATTCTTCAATGGCTTGATTTATAATAGCCATTCATTATTAATATTTTCGCTCTAGACATTACTTAGTTCCAATTACAACCTTTTTAGGAGAATAAATGAAAATTATCGAATCAAAACTTGACAAAATTAACTTACAACGAATTATTGTTTTATTTAACATTTTTAAAAAACCCATAAATCATCATATCTATTTCTAACATAATTACTAAAAGGATATTTGAGGTGTTAATTGTTATGTGGCTCATTCCTCAAGCTGAGTAATGATAAAAAATGGTATCTGCCCGGATCAGGTTATGATAGTGTCCCAAGAATACTTCATTCTATATCACTAGGAGGCAGAGAAGAATTTTGATAAACGCTTCGTACATTTACTCCACTTGAATAAAATGAATTCGTTCTAAATGTTACGAAATTTTCTGTGTCCTCTTCAGGAACAAAATCCTGGACTTTAAAACCTGGTCAGCCCAAGGGGTAGGAGCTTCCTTTAGGCTGGTTTCGACGGGACTGATAAAAAGACACAGGTTGCTAACTCATGGTGCTCAGAATCAGCTGATAGAATCAATAGTTACTTAGCTTAATTTTGTAATCGATTATACTGTAATATATAGGTTTTCTAAAAAAATTAATGCACAAAATTTCTCCAATGACTAAAACTGAGTTATTCATTTACTAAGATATTTAAAAAATGTGACATTTAAATGTTCTTAATACTGTTAAGGTCTTCGGCTACTTTTTTTGTTTCAACCTTTTGTAAAACCCTAATTCTACTCATCTGATTTTCACTTTAAGTACCTCAATATTAAAACATAATATTAATATAATATAACTTGGCCTGTTTACATTTTAATTACAATTCACAAAAGCTTCTTACTTCAGTATCTATAGAGAATATAATTTAATTAAGTCCCTTCATTTACTTATTAGGATTTGAAAGAAGGATCACATTTTCTCTTATGTAGCCCAAGATAATTGTCTGAGCTGTTTGTATGTGTGAGTTTTAATTACTTTCTAAAGGCTAATTGGACAATTATAAAGTTTCATGTGAGCTTCATCATTTGAATTTGAACCTTATTCTACTTTAGATACAGTTTGGTATTCCATCTTTTTTGAAGACTAAAACTTTGCAAAGTCTGGGGAAATATTATTACGAATTCCATACTGCAAAACATCCTTAAAATTCATTAAATGATAACCCTTATAGTTATGCACTATTTTATCCTTCAGGAAGCTATTTGCAAAGGACTTACTTCTATATGGCATCCCAGTTTCTTTCTTAGAATATTTTATTTTTAAAAAAAGAAGTAAAAAGATGAACCTATTTTAAAAGAGCTATTTGTGGAAATGAGTCGGATTGGAATACTTCCGGGAGAGTATTTTAGGTGAATCCTGGAAGGGAAATCTAGCTTCTTGACCTTACTCTACCTGACCTATTTTCAAACGTCTCTAAATAATTTAACATGGAAGGGCTTGGTTTTGTTTATTCCCCCACAGTTATATCCCCTTGAGGTCGGAGAAGGAAGTATATTCAGATAAATAACTTCAACAAGAACGCTCAGATACATAAACATGGTTTGCATAAATTCAGCTTTAAAATTTATTCATTCCAGAGAGAGTTGAATCCAGTTATAATTGTCTGCCATTACTTATTTTATTAACTAATTAGTATTATGAAAATTCACTCGTCTACTTGTATCAATTCTATAACTCAATTTAAAGTAGAAAGTTTAATATCAAGTCCAGTTTTACCAGATTTCCCTTAAGGTAGAGGTTGTAACCATGACGCGATTTTAGAAAAATGTCCTCAAATGTTCAACCTCCGGAAATAAAAACAATTACTGAGATATATATATATATATATATATATATATATATATATATATATATATATATATATATATATATATATATCTGAATATAACATATTAAGTTTATTATAAACCATTTACTATATCTAGTTCTGAAATTTATAATGAATCAGAATAATTTATATTTTAATAACTCAAATTTTAGTAGTCCAAGACCTAAAGAAGGGGGGAGGGGTCAAGAGAACGTATTTGGAAATATCTCACAAATAAAAGGTTACACGAGTCTAAACAAATTTCACGAGAGCCGGACAGTTACGGAAACAGCCAAACTAGTTTTCGAGTGTTTCCGTCGAACAATACCGACAATAGCCGATCTCATCTCGTCCGTTATCAACAAACTTAATAAAATATGAATATCTCGGTTAATATTCAAGATAGAGAATAATTGTACATAACAATATTTATAGTACATTTAATTTTCAATAAGATTGGTTCTATACAAGTTTTCGATGCGTCATGTAGTAACGGAGATATTACGAATTTTCGAAAATCCTCCCCTCTAAACCTCCCTCTCACTTGTCCGATTTCAGCCATTAACGAACTCGATCTTTCTTTTTACATACAATGATTAAATATCGAGTTTGGAACGATCACACATATATTGCGACCGCTAGAGCGTTAACAGACAAAAATATATATATATATATATATATATATATATATATATATATATATATATATAGTTTTGAACGGACGTCATTTTCATCATCTCCTGGGTAGAATTGATGGACTCTTGAAGAAATTTTTCTAAAATCGTGTCATGATTATGATCTCAATAGCTAATTTCCCTTAAGGTCCATGAAAAGAATTCTTCATTTGACAACTGATGCGTCGTCCTAAAGCATAACTTGGCCCCATCCAAAGACTTTAAAAGAATGAAAATCTCTTCGTTGAAAGTAAGAGGAAGTGAAATTCATGGGAGGAACAGACCGAAAACTGGGACAACCCTGGCCAGGTCATGTCGACCGCTCTGTCATTCTGTAACAGGACGAATCCACACCTGACATACACCACAGCACAAATACTGCATTTGACACAGCAATTCATTCCTCACCTCTACCTCTGACAGCTTTCTCAACAATCTACGTGCTCTCATTTTAACTATATAGTAGTTCACAATAAATATATTGGTCGGGAAACTCAATACTTGCAAAATACTGCAACATTTTAAGCTTGAACGTTCATGAGCTTTAAATCATTATATTTAATGGAAGCCTTTTGCATTTTCAAATTTAGTAAGCTCAGTTCAATCCTTGTTTTGGAGTTAATTAGTTAAAAAGTTCTTCAATATTTTATTATCAACTCTACTTATTTTTTCAAGGTCTATAGCTCCTGCAATTATATTAACTCTTCATCAATACTAGCTTATCACGACCTCCTATGTTTTCTCGGAATATAGCACTTTTAGTTAGTTAAACTATTTTTCAATACTAACTATTCACACTAAACAATTTGTGTAATTACTATGATGTGTGTATGTAAATTTTAGCAGATTTCCCTCAAGGGAAATCAGCTATTGAGGTCGTACTCATGACGCGATTTTCGAAAACTTTCTTCAAATGTCCATCGATCCTACCCAGGAGATGACGAAAATGGGATCCGTTCAAAATTATATATATATATATATATATATATATATATATATATATTTGTCTGTTAACGTTCTAGCGGTCGCAATGTTTGTTTGATCGTTACCAAACTTGATACTTAAACGTTTTATACAAATATACAGATCAAGTTCGTTAATAGCTGAAATCTGACCAGTGGGAGGGGAAGTTTAGAGGGGGGGATATTCGAAAATTCGAAATATCTCCGCTATCATACGTCGTATTAAAAAATTATATAGACCCAATCTTATTGCAAATTAAATTTACTATAAATATTGTTCGACATTTATTCTCTATCTTGAATATTAACCGAGATATTTGTATTTTTATTAAATGTGGGCGGTAACGTGAATTTCCCGCCAAAAGCTAGGTCGGCCGTTTCCGTAACTGATCGGCTCTCGTATGGAGATTTCTCTATTGTATAACTTGACGTGGGAAATCTGCTTAGTTTACGCAGCCCCTGCGTGACGGACTTTTTTTCATAGTGAGAGTAATAAGCTTTTATCTGGGAAGAGGAGTTAATTTTCCTTAACAATTGTATCGATGTTATTTTTATTTTTTATTCTTACAATAATGGCATTTAGACGAATCAGTTATTTAACATATGCAATAAATTTATTATATTTACGTAAGTGTGCTAATTTCTGTAAATATTTTCAGTATTGTCCTACTTTGTAATTTTTTGAAAATGTTGTTGTTTCAAGTAGTGTAATACACGGTCTATATACGGGCTACAGTCATTTAGTAATTCAGTCAAAGTGTATGGTAGGTCTATGTGAGTCCTTGGATAGCAGCCAGTAAGTATATGTTTTATAGTGAATCTACAATTACAGTGTTGGCAGTAGGGTTCCTCTTCTCCAGTAAGAGTCAGTCGTGAATGGCCAATTCTCAACCTCGTTAAAACTACTTATTCTCTTCTAATTAACCTTTCTGAGGAAGGCCATTCACCTAGTATATATTCCAGTTCTCAAAGTTTGTTATCAGTTGTGGTAAAACAAGATAATTGAGTATTATATGTTTTGCTTGCTTGGCCTTGAATAAATTGATGGATGTGTTGTCGTGAGTTCTTTTTTGAGTAGCTGATTTGGTAAGTTCGTCTACTTGTGTGCTTTGTCTAATGTCTGTATGTCCGGGTAACCAGTACCTAGTTATTCTTTCGTTTAATGTCTGGATTTTATGAAATATGTACGAGATGAGTGGATGTGAACTATACATGTTTTTTTAATGAATGTAATGAGCTTAGAGAGTCAGTGCAAATTATAATGTCTGTGTCCTTAGTATCGATATTAGAAAGAGCGAGTAATATTGCATATAGCTTTGGAAAAATTATTTTATCACGCCCACTTCATTTTTCTGGGGATATATTACTTTTAATTAGTTAAACTAAGGAGTTTAACTAATTAAAAGTAAAAAGTATTAATAAAGATTAATACTAGCTATTCACAACCACTGAAATTTGCAGGTGTACAGTCTTGTAATTAGATAAACCCTTTTTCATAACTAGTTTATCACTCCCACTTAATTTTGCTGGTGATAAAGTATTTTTAATTAGTTAATCTCTTTATCAATACTAGCTTATCACAGACACTTTATTTTGCAGCTGCTTTAGTTCTTGTAGTTTGTTAGAAACTTTAATTGTAGCTTATATTCGCTTTACTAAGCGGGGGATATATTACCTTTAATCAGTTAATCTCGTCTCCTATACTTGCTTTTCTCGCGCCATATAAATTTCTGTTAAGAGAGTTTAAATGTTTCTGTAGCCACTGCATTATTAAAATTGATTGGACCGTGTCAAAGAACAATATAAGTGAGATGAAAAAAAGAAAGTCCGTCACGAAGGGGCTGTGATAACTAAGCAGATTTCACTCGTGATGTTTAACAATAGATAAATCTACACACTGGTAACACAACAGCACCGCGAATATTAAGCGAACAAATTCAAACGATAATGAGAAACCTTTAGACGGGAAGCACCTGAAACTTGAGCAAACTGGTGTGCCAACTTCCCACAGGAAAGAAAAAAAAATACTGAAATATAGCAGAATATAACGTATTATTTTTACTGAAAACTATTTACAATAACTAGTACTGTAATTTGTAATCAGAATAATTTTTATCTCAATCAATCAAATTTTAGTAGTCCAAGAACTTAAGAAGGGGGGGGGGCGTCACCATAACATATTGGCATTTATCTCGTATAATAAAGGCTCTTGAAAACAATTTATGGCATTTAAGCTTCGAATAATGAGGTTTATTACATATCAGAGTATTGTTTATGTAACATGAGTAGAAATCAAGATAGAGAATAAATGTATGTAACAATATTTATAGTATTATTATTATTATTTATTAACGTCCACTTTTTGCAACTTAGGCTAATCGGGACGGGTTATCTACAGGTTACCACCCTTTTATAGCCAGGGTGGGATTTAAGGACGTTATTTAATGAATTTCGTCACTAAATAATTTCCTTTGCCCAGGCAAGAATCGAACTCGCCACTATAGGTTTACCATGTGAGATAAAGGTCAACGGTTTAACTCACATGGCTAACCTGAGCCCCAATATATTTATAGTAGATTTAATGGATCAAAAGATTGCAAAGAACAAATCCTATTGTAAATATTTATAGTAGATTTAATTTACAATAAGATTTGTTCTATGCAATCTTTTGATCCAACGTACAGTAAAGGAGATATTTCGAATTTTCAAAAATCCTTTAAAACCTCGTAAGATTTCAGACATTAACGAACTTGATCTGCCTTTTTACATAAAACGTTTAAATATTAAGTTTGGTAACAATCAAACAAAAATTACAACCACTAGAACGTTTACAGACAGCCACACACCCACACACACACACACACACACACACGCGCGCGCACGCATGCACGCACACACTTTTTTTTTAAATGTCATATTTTTCAAAATTCTCCCTTTAGCAGATTTCTGCTAATGAATCTTCTAAATAAAATAAAATTTCTTTATAACTAGTTGTGGAAATTATCCATCAATACATATGTTTCATTTTTCACTTCAACATCTATTTTTAACAATTTAAAAACAATTTAATTTATTGCGTGACACTAAGGAAACAAATAAATAATTTTTTTAAAAAAAATGTTTGGCAGGTTGGAGGCAAAACATCCGTAGTTCTGTTTATTATTAGTCATTAATATTTAACTACTAGTTCACTGAGATGGTAAAATGCCATGAATAATGCATTTACTTTGAGTAACTTATCCCTCATGGCGAAATATTTAAGAGTGTATATATATATATAAATTAGTATATTTATGATGTTAATTCCTCTAAAAAATAACGAGAACAAAATAACCTTTATTTAAAAATGAGATCCTTTTTATTCAATTCAAATTATACATTCCTCATCTGACGGGAATCGATTATAATTTACATCCTCTTAAAAAAACAATTCAAATTAATTTCCATTGAGCCATTATTTTTTTTTCATTGAAGAGAACAAAAAAAAAAGAAAAATGGAGAAGATTTAAGAGAAGTCTTCACATTAATTTTGAAGGGATTACGTGGAGCTTCATCGTTTCATCTTCTCACCGTTAATCTTCTTTATACAAGGTAAATGTTTCCATTTATCTCTCGAAGGTTATTTAAAAATAAAGAAAGAAAAGTACTTGATCAAAAAGAGTTTCTAAAATGTATTATCAATTACGTTTTATTAGGTTTATTAAGGTGCAGCTTAAAGAAATCATAATTGCTTATTTAGAGTTAAAATCCATTTTTCCTAATCAGATGGTTTTTCTCTTCTAAAGAAATGTGATGCGAACATGGCCATCTGGTGTTCTTATTTACTCCTATTGAATTAAACAAATTATATGAGTTGCCGCACTTTATTCGAAATGATTTAATTTTAAAGTGATATGCTAAATTGTGTCCGTTCTAAAGCATAGCATCGAAAAATGTAATAATGTTATAGATCTGATAATAAACGTGCGGAGGTTAGAAATTAAGGTTTCACGAAGAGTAAAAAATTACAAATATATCCGTTATTATGGGTTGGGTGGAAACATTTTATATTCCATATTTTTTAAAATGTAATAATCTTCATTTGTTATTTTATACATTTTTTCCTATTACTCAAGAACATTATTTCATATTTCGTTGAAAATTTTGTACATTAATTTTTAAAGCAATTGTCAAACTCCACTTTAAGTAAACCTATTCGCACTTACAGGAAATGTATATGTTTTAAACTGAGGTCAAATTTTAAGTCCCGGTGACTGTTTTTGCAAAACGTTTGGCTTAACCCGCTAACGGTATGGCATTATGATTGTGATTATAGATTCAAAATGCGTGAGGACCTTTAAATGAACAAGTGGTTTAATTACTATAATAATGCTATATTGAATATTTTAGCAGATTTCCTCATGACTCATGACGCAATTTTCGAAATTTTCCATCGGTCCTACCGAAGAATGAAAATATATATATAAAATTGTAACCTCTGTCTGTACATTGATTTTTTTCGCGAAATTTTACGATAACTTTTCGTTTCACATGTCATATTATTATAATATTTTGTCCTTAATAATTTAAATCTATGCGTAATGCACAGGGTACGGGAAATGTGACATTATGGAGGACAGTGAAGTTTTACATAAAAAATTAATTTTATTACTAAAAAATCCACAGAAACGACGGGTATTAACCCTAAACACTGGGAAGGGTATGTCAAAATATTGTGCAAAGTAAAGCCTTGCCAAAAAAATACCATCACCATCCAGCCTCAAATGAATTCCCGGGCGAAGCCGGGTATCTGAGCTAGTATATATATATATATATATATATATATATATATATATTTGTCTGTTAACGCTCTAGCGGTCGCAATTTTTGTTTGATCGTTACCAAACCTGATATTTAAACGTTGTACGCAAAAAGACAGATCAAGTTCGTTAATTGCTGAAATCGGACCAGTCGGAGGGGGGGGGATTTCAAAAATTCGAAATAACTCTGTTACCATACGTCGGATCACAATAATTTGCAATACGATTGATTATGTAATATTTTTTGATCCGACGTATAGTAACGGAGATATTTCGAATTTTCGAAAATCCTCCCATCTAAACCCCCCCCCCTCCCACTGGTCCGATTTCAGCCGTTAACGAACTTGATCTTTCTTTTTACATAAAACGGCTAAATATCGAGTTTGGTAACGATCAAACACAAATTCCGACCGCTAGAGCGGTAACAGACAAATATATATATATATATATATATATATATATCTATATATATATATATATATACAGTTTTGAACGGACCTCATTTTCGTCATCTACTAGGTAGGATCGATGGACATTTGAAGAAATATTTCGAAAATCCCGTCATGAGTACAACCTCAATAGCTGATTTCCCTTAAGGGAAATCTGCTAAAACTGTATAGAACCTATCTTATTTCAAATTAAATTCACTATAAATATTGGTCTATACATTTATTCTCTATCTTGAATATTAACCGAGATATTTTCATTTTTATTAAATGTGGACAGATAACGGATGAGTGAGTTTCCCGCCAAAAGCTAGTTCGGGTGTTTCCGCAACTGTTCGGCTCTCGCATGGAGATTTCTCTATTGTATAACTTCACATGGGAAATCTGCTGAAGGGAATGGTCTATGGCAGGGCATTTATGATTAGTTAGTTAGAATCTGATGTAAAGGGTAACTTGTTGAGTTACTGCTGAATGTCATGTTCGAATGTCTCTTGCTTTCTCCTTGCTCTCTTCATCCTGGTCTCTCGCCTGGATGTCCTTTTAGCCTACTCACTCATGGTGAGAAATGGTCATGGTTAGAACGACACTTGTATACTGCTTTGAGACTGGTCTATTCTCGGTCTGTTCTTCCATCTGGCCTTTGGACTCCAGGATCTCCTCTCAGGTAGAGTTTGCTCAAATACCTCTCAGAGTCCAGGACACTCCAGGGGCCATCCTTGGTTGGCCTAAATAGTAACAGGTGGGGCTGGTGTTGCCATTAATTATTGGAACTTCAAATTAAATTGAACAGTTACATAGACAGATATAGACATGTTCTTGGCCGACGTTGCCCGAGAATTTTCTGCTTCCATAGAACTTCCTCTGAGAACGAAGGGATCTGCTCTCATTCGCGCATTTATGTGAGGGAGTTTTGTCCTTGGGCGGAGTCTTTCCCTTTCAGGTTCAGGATACTTCCAAGTGACCGTTCTTTTGAGATTAGGGCTTCCTCATTTATTTTCTTTTTCTAGGTAGAATGACAGGCTTCCAAATTTGCTAAGTCTTGAGCCACCTCCACTGTTGATGTTATTTCACTATCTCTAGTACTTCTTATACGGTTCTTACCTGGAATTTCATGAGATTCAAAGTGTTGGGTTCTCTAGATCTCTTTCCTGCTGGCAGTGAATGTAGTCACCAAAACGCCATGCTTCGATACTCTAATGATATTTGCAGATATTTATACTCATTTCTTCTCTATCGATTTTAATTTTTCCTCCTTTTTTTTTATTATTCCATGGCCACTTCTTCTAGTATGCCTGCCTTTCATCAATTTTACATTATTTTTTTTAAATATGTTTTATATGTAGAGGTTGTCTTAAGAGTTTCGTGTTTTAATTTTGTAGGTTTCATGTTTCCGTTATTAAAATTAAAGCTGAAAATTAGTACATTTTTTTAGTAGTTATATTTAGTGTTAGGAAGTAATGTTTTATCTCTTGGCTAGCTTGCCTGTTTGTTTTTATGTATTCCCATTTTTTATCTGTAGTATATATTTTTTATTAAGGTTTATTATGAATTTTATATTATATTTCACTTTCAATTTTATATTCTATTCTGAGCTAGTATTATTTTTTGTTTGACAATTAATCGAAATGCTGTTGAGTGCTTGATATTCAAATGTTTTTTTTTTTTGTGTCAGCTTGCACTTGTATGTAGGAGCCGTTGTTCAGTGCACTTTGTCGTTAATAAACGCATTGCGTAGGGAAGCTGACCTATTTTTTTTCCATCCAGATTGATTAGTTCCTCTGCCACCCACCATCACTGGTAGAAGTAGGTATCAGGGACTCTACGAAATGAGTGATCTTCTACCTCAACAACAAGTCCGCCTTGGCAAACTCAAGTGCTTCCTGTTTTTTTTTTTTTTTTTTTTTTATGCTAAGCCTTTATTATAAACTTATAACTTATAGTATATACCTAGTTTGAATATGGACAAATAAAGATTCTGAGGGAGTATCTATCGACAGGTTTGGATAGTAGGTCAGTGGGTTAGTGGTAGTACCATTTACGAGGACTGTGGAGACACTTAGGCAAGGATGTGGTCTTGGTCGTAAAACATTTATTATTCTGGAGGCAACACGCCCCCCCCCGACCAAATATGGCGGAAAATGGAAGGTTTCCTCCACTTACAAATATATTCACTTTACCTCAGCAAAATTTATATAAAACTTTGCGAATCAATAATATACCATTCAATAATACTATGCGTAATAACAGTCTGTAATTTTTTTCAATTGCATGGGATACCAAAAACATTTATGAGTTTAAGCATTGAATATTACTTTATATTTATAGAGTGGCTAGTTCAATTCCCGCTTGGGCAAAGGAATTTATTTAGTAAAGAAATTCATTAAATAAAATCGTTAGTCCCACCCTGGCTAGAAAAGGGTGGTAACCTGTAGATAACCCATCCCAATGAGCCTTAGTTGCAAAAAGTGGACATGAATAAATAAGCACAAGTACTTTATATTTGATTATTTTTAGTAGGTTCCTCATAAACGAAATAAGTAACTGACGTTGTACTCATGACGTGATCTGTATAAATTCTCATTACATATACTTATGTTTCGAGGGAGACCGAAAATTCGGAATATCTTTGTCGAAAATTGATAGATTACAATTCTTATTGCAAATAAAATTTCCTACAATCGTTCTATTAAGTTTCTCTAACATTAAGGCTCACGGTGATATATTTCGTTTTCAGTCTAGTATAAACCCCCCACTCCTACTAACACGATTTTCTCTTTGAACAGCTGAGCCACTAAACATTTCCAGCCTAAAATTCTAATTCTGTTAACCTAGATTTCTTATTAGAAGAAAAATGGTGAATAGACGGTGTCTAGCAAGAGGGAAATCTGTGTAATTTGCACATACCTAGCGTGACGGATTTATATTTTATTTTTTTTAAATCTATGAAACCAAAAATCATATTCCATAAGTGAATATGATTTAATTAATATTCATAACTATAATCATATAAATAATTACAAGGGTATTCAAAATTTTACTCATGATACACATACGAAAATATATGTGATATTTATCTCTAGATATGATATTTCTGGCTGATATGTCAATCCAAACACACTTCCAGTCCGACCAAGAACGACTTCTTTACCTTAAGAACTATTAAAAGTTATATATATATTTTAGTGGTGTTTCGTAGCTGTGGCGATGTTGGTGAAAATAAAACCTTCATACATTTAAATATAAAAAAGCAAACGAAATTAATTTAACTGGAATAAAATCTACACAAAAAAGAAATGGAACACAAAAACAGAAGTGGAACACAAAAACAGAAATGGAACTAAAAAACTGAAATGAAATAGTAAAAACCGGAAATGGAAAACAAAATCAGAAATAGAATAAAAAAAACTTAAATGAAATAGTAAAAACCATAAATTGGAAAACAAAATCAGAAATGGAACTAAAAATCTGAAATGAAATAGTAAAAACCGGAAATGGAACACAAAATCAGAAATGGAATAAAAAAACTGAAATAAAATAGTAAAAACCATAAATTGGAAAACAAAATCAGAAATGGAACTAAAAAACTGAAATGAAATAGTAAAAACCGGAAATGGAAAACAAAATCAGAAATAGAATAAAAAAAACTTAAATGAAATAGTAAAAACCATAAATTGGAAAACAAAATCAGAAATGGAACTAAAAAACTGAAATGAAATAGTAAAAACCGGAAATGGAAAACAAAATCAGAAATAGAATAAAAAAAACTTAAATGAAATAGTAAAAACCATAAATTGGAAAACAAAATCAGAAATGGAACTAAAAAACTGAAATGAAATAGTAAAAACCAGAAAATGAAAACAAAATCAGAAATAGAGTAAAAAAAACTTAAATGAAATAGTAAAAACCAGAAATGGAAAACAAAAAAAGGAATGAAACACAAAATCAGAAATGCAACTCACATAGAGAAATGGAACTATTGTTTGTTATTTATTAACGTCCACTTTCTGCAACTAAGGCTAATTGGGGCGGGTTATCTACAGGTTACCGCCCTTTTCTAGCCAGGGTGGGACTTAAGATGTTATTTAATGAATTAGAAATTGAACTCTCATACAGAAATGGAACTTAATAGTTCTTAATAGATCTCTCAAAGGTAGGTTTATTTTTATACTTCCCTATGCGGATAACTGATCAAATAATTCTCTGCGATGTGCAATGTTGCTTTGGGCATGGTTTCATGAGCTTAGTCCATGGATGCAGATGTAATTTCATCCAATTTATATGTGTTTGCTCATGCAGAAGATGCAAGGCAATTGGTACAAGTACGGCTTTGTTATAGTCTCATATTATGTCTTAAGTTCAGTTCACGAGAACTTATAGCTTAGAATAGAGAATTTTACTGAAAAGTTCTTTAGATTACTTTAATATGTTTAACAAAGTTACACGCCTTCACCTTTTAAAGCTACAAGGAATCTGACAATGTTTTACGGTTCGAGGGTTTCATCGTACATGTAAATTCTAGCGGGGGGGTTGGAATAAAGTTTAATTTCAAGTTTCGAGTTAAATGAATAAGTGGCCTTTTCTTTTTAATTGTAGCTTATTTAGTCTTTCCTTTATGTTAGTTATAATGGGGTTGTAAATTTAAATTTCTAAGAGTTTTGCATACAACTTAAGATGTTCGTGAATAATGTGATGTTAGGTGCCGAGTTTTTAATTTCGCTGATTTTAAGACCCACATTGATTGATTCGTTTTCTCTATGGTTAACAATACTGGATAATTCAGACCCTGAAAAAATGGCGACAAATAAAAGTTACAAATACTCAAAGGTGTGATCTAAACGTTTTTTCTCCGAGCAGAATTTATGGTTTTTAAGTGGACGTATTAATCTGTAAAGGCAAGGATCTAGGCAAAAAATATTACATTTTAACATAAACATACGCAATTGATGGGAAAAACGATTAAATGGTGGTACTTACACGACTGATGTGTCGACTTCCTTCATATGAGGTCTGCTTCTTTCTTATGAGATTGGTCCTGTCACATCTCAAATATCTCCCTAGAGCCGGAGAATGTTCATCAGCTGACCCATTCAGCTTCTACTAAAACAACTAAGTTCAACTATCAAGTGGCCTCTGCCTGGAGTGTGATCGGTCCTGTCGATTACAGAATCAATATCGACACCCATATAATAATCGATTCTCCATCACCATCACAAATTTTACCCAAAAGAGACGGGAGGTCTATTCTTCAAAAATACAAATTAAATATTTCAGTTAACTTATAAAAATTTGAAATAAATAAAGCCCATATCTATTTTTTATAATGTAGTAACAGATAACCAAAGTGAATCTTTTGATCAATCAAATACCATGGCACTCAATACCGCGCTAATAATGTCATGATTCACCAATGACGTGACAATACCAATATCACTCGTAGGTAAAGAATCAGGATTCACAGACAAAAAACTCTAATTAATTCTCTTTTTAGAAGATTTTCCTTGGGGTAAATTAGCTGTTGAGGTCGTACACATAACGCGTTTTTCGAAAATGTTCTTGAAATGTCCATTGATCCTACCCCGGAGATGACGAAAATGATGTCCCTTCAAAACTATATATATATATATATATATATATATATATATATATATATATATATATATATATATATTTGTCTGTTAACACTCTAGCGGTCGCAATTTATGTTTAATCGTCACCAAACGCGATATTTAATCGTTTTATGTAAAAAGGAAGATCAAGTTCGTTAATGCTGAAATCGAACCAGAGGGAGAGGGGGTTTAGAGGCTGGGGAATTTCGAAATATCTCTGTTACTATACAGTGGATCGAAAAATTGTATAGAACCAATCCAATTGCAAAATAAATGTACAATAAATATTGTTATATACATTTATTCTTTATCTTGAATATGACCGAGATATTTGTATTTTTATAAAATGTAACGGACGAGCTATGGTTCCCGCCGAAAGCCGTAGTTCGGCCGTTTCCGTAACTATTCGGCACTCATATGGAGATTTCTCTATTGTGTAACTTTACGTGGGAAATCTGATTAGTTTACGCAGCCCCTGCGTGACGGACTTTTTAAAATTCAACATGTTTTGCGTTCATTGCCTCAATGCCTCATAATGAGTAAAATCTTTACACCTAAAACCAAAGACAGCCCTAGAAATCCTTTTTCAATTCGTCTATACTGATAGGAAGACACAGCCTGGTGCCAATTGCTATCATAAGTCGATACAATGGTACAATCGATATTACCGGCATATAATCTTACAATCGTTGTTAGTATCATACCGAATTTCCCGAAGGAGTAGTGACAATAATTCCAAATATCTTAACTATATTTAAAAATGTAAAAAAAAAAAAAAAAAAAAAAAAAAAAAAAAAAATCAAAACATTTTCTTTAAGAAGGAGATTGAAATCATATTGTTTAAGTCCCTAATCTCAACTGCATTGATTTGTTACCTATTTCATTTATATTTATGGCTGCGTAAACTAAGCAATTCCCCAAGTGCTGGTACAGGACACTTCTGATCTCATTTCCTATTTCTATGTAAATAAAGAAGCGATGAATAAAAGGGTGGGGGTACTGAAAGTTGAAAACAAGAAAGTACAAATAACTCACTTAGTACTTACTTGATTTGTGAAACAAGTTCATAGATCAACCATTGTAGAACATCAATAGCTTAACAAGATTTGTTCTATAGCACTTTGCGATTCGACTCATTACAACGGTGATATTTTGAATTTCAAAATTCCCCCTCTAAATTACCCCCTCCCCTATTCCAATGCCAATTTCAGCCATTGACTAATAGGGCATTTAATGTTTAATGAAACAATTAAATACCGTATAGAAGAAATAAATATTTTTCATTAACGACCTCGAAATCTTAATTTATAACATCGTCGCACTACGCTTTTGCGGGTATCTCGCAGTAAACCTTTAATGAAAACAATTTTTGGTATTTAAGGTTGGAATGAAGTGGTTTATGATATAACTGCTTATTGCTAATATGCCAATAGTCGGAGTGACTACTGAAGACAAGAATAGGAGTAATTACTGAAGGCTGAAAACTAATTAATACTAAAGATAAGGAGTAAATATTATTTGCAATAATTTTTCTATCAAAGGTATAATAACGAAGATATTTCAAATTTTCGAAATTCCACCCCTCCCACTGTTCGATTTCAGCTATTAATGAACTCGAGATTTAGTTTTATATGAATCGCTTATATATCGACTTTGGTTACGATCAATTACGATTTGCGACCGCTAGACCCGTAACTGACAAGAATATATATATATATATATATATATATATATATATATATATATATAATTTTTGAATGGAATTCATTTTCGTCATCTAGGACATTTCGTAGGATCGATGGACATGTGAGGACAATTTTCAAAAATCACGTCATGAGTACCACGAAAATAGCTCACTTCCCCTAAGGGAAATCTGCTAAAACAGATTAGGCACGATTATCCATTGATAACATGTGACTAGTGAATGTCTTATTAAAAATGAAAGTGGCTTTGGCTCTACTTGACACTAGTAGTTGCTCTGGTATCACTTAATGAACAAAGGTCGAGAGCGAGAGAGCTGCAAGCGTTTATATTTAGAATAACAAGAGCTTGGAATCAGGAAAAGCTAGAGAGAAACTCCTGGAAAAAAACAGAGATTCTGCTAGACAGTTTTGGGATTTTCCTATCTATAGGTTGTATCTATTATATATGAGAGTAGAGGTCGTGACCTTGCATGGTCTGCGGTGACTGGGTCTTGTGCCCATTATCTATGGTTCAATATCAAGCTGCCTGTATCCAGGATACAGGATACATTCCAATCAATATTCAAATACAGCCAGCGATTCAATACATAATAAAATATTAGTATTGCTCACTGTTAACCTTTCTAAATTATAAAATGAGAAAGTATTTGTTTATTTGTGCAACTCCAAGTAGTTGTATTTCCATAAGAGTTAAATTGCTGTAGCGATTCGAACCATATAATTACAGAGATGAATAAAATTTCTAAGCAGTAATAAACGATCTTCATGTCTTAATAACAAACTTTATTATTTCAGAGCAAACGGTTCGCCCACTTCATAATTTCCAATGGTAAAAATACAGGGATATTTCAGCAGACTAACCTTGGAAATCAGCTAATGACGCGATTTTCAAAAGCTTCCACTAACGTCCATCGATCCTATCTAGAAGATGACGAAAATGAGGTCCGTTCAAACATTTTTTGAGTAATCACTATCAAACTTGACTTATAACCGTTTCATGCAAAACTGAAGATTCGCTAACGCCTGAAATAGGACTTGCCTATGAGAGTTGGGGGGAGGGTTTGGAGGGGGAATTCCGCAACTTCTAAATATCTCTGTTGTTTGAAGTCTGACTGAAAAACCGAATAAAACCAATCTTATTGCAAATATTATTACTTAAATGTTAAATAATAAATGTTGTTAATAAATGTTCTTATGAACATATTTCCCCTAGATATTTGTTTTTTTTTTCTAGATTTCAGTCTTCAGAAAACCCTACTCCTACTCATGTCTTATAAAGAATCATCAATAATATCATAGACCACAGCATTCTAAACTCAAATATAAAATATTGTTTTCAAGAGACCTCTTTTATGCGAGATATAAGAAAAGTCCGTCACGCAGGGGCTGCGTAAACTAAGCAGATTTCCCACGAGAAGTCTTACAATAGAGAAATCTGCCTAATAACAACTGTAGTAGTAAGAAACCTCTAAACCTAAAACATTATTTAGGGCGTAATAACCCAGTAGTTTCTAGCCCCGAAAAAAAGTTAACCTAACCTCTAAACCAATTCACGAGGGACGAATAGTTATAGAAACAGCCGCCAGAGCTTTTGGCGGAAAGTCAGAACATAGCCTACTGGCGACCACACGCAGAATACAAATGCAAATATCTCGGTTAATATTCAAGATACAGAATAAATGTATAGAACAATATTTATTGTAAATTGAATTTGCAATAAGATTTATTCTATAAAATTTTCCGATCCGCCGCATAATAACGGAGATATTTTGAATTTTCAAAAAGTCCCCCCTCTAAACCCCCCCTCCCACTAGTCCGATTTCAGCCATTAACGAACTAGGTCTTCCTTTTTACATAAAACGATTAAATTCCGAACGATTGGTAACGATCAAAATAAAATTGTAATCGCTAGAGCTTTAACAGACAAATATATATATATATATTTATATATATATATATATATATATATATATATATATATATATAATTTTGCACAGACCTCATTTTCGTCATCTCCTGGGTAGGATCGATGGATATTTTACTTAAGGGAAATCTGCTAAAATTCATTGTGCGATGACTTCATCTATTAAGATTTTTTGTTCTTATCTCAAAAATGTTAATTTGATATACACCATACTCGATATTTCACGGATTCAGTAAACACTAATTATCCTATTTATTATTAGTTGAAATTGGACTTAAACGAGAGATGGTTTACAGAGGGGGAATTAGAAAATTCTAAATATCTCCGTTATTATGAGTCAGATGGTAAAACGTTCTAATATTAATCTTGTTAAACTATCGATGGCCTGAAATTGTTGTTCTATGCATTTTTTTTGTCTCTTAAATGTTAAACGAGTTATCCGTACATTCGTGTTTTCAGACTTCATTAAACACCCTTTTCTACACATTGGTTCTTAACGTAGAAATAAAGAATATGTGGTGAGGCCACCAGCACGTGGGAAATCTGCTTAGTTTACACTGCCCTTTGAGACGGAGTTCTAATTAATAAGTGTCATAAACTTTTACCCCATAAACCGAGAATACAAACTTAAGTTAAAAATTATTTCCCTCAGTCAATTTAAAAACTTTTTAGGCAAATAAAAACCGTGTGGCAATTCATCAACAAAAGCCAATCTAAAAAGAGGTAGGTCTACAATTAGAACTAAGCTATAATTAGACTTTATTAACATAAATAAATAAAAAGTATTCTAAATACTCTATTCATTGATTGATACATTGTTTTGTTAAATCTCTCCCCTAATGAAGTATTAAGTAATTTTTTTTTTTTTAAATCCATTTAGTTGTACTTCCCTAACGCGTTAGATTGCAGTAGTATGGATATCTCTAATGGCGTAGACATGTTTGTTATATATTAATACATTAAAATCCGACTGTAATTTATGAATACGAGAGAATATAATAGACTATTTATAATAGAGTACTAGTGTATTCATTTCATCAAAATTGTTGTAATCATGCAATTTCAATTTACGCTCCAAAATAAGGAAAATTTCAATAAAACAACCAATATTATCAATTTCCACCTCGAACATTATTGTCAACTCAAAACATTATTAAAAATGTTCCAACTGATAAATATCACAAATTCAATATACTGCAGTTTTTGATCTGAATATTTTGAAACCCGTATACTTTTTGTAAGTTATTAGTTTGTCATCGATACTTATTTTTTTATACGTTTTATCACTCTTTTAATGATTAATCATATTGTATTTGCCGAGTTGTTATTTCATTTTTGGAATTTAATATCATATAAAATTTAATATCATTTTTGGAATTGAATATAAGCGTTTTATGTTAAATCTAATCAATTTTTCTATTTTTCCCTAATTGTCTTGACCAAAATAGCTTGTTCTGGTCAACTCATATAATTAATTAGTGAATTTAGAAAAAATGCCCACACGTACACAGCACACTCATCTTAATGAAAAGAACCCAAGAACTATTTTACTCTAAGTCAATCATAACAATGACAGAGAAACATGTACTAATGTAATGTGTCAATCTCACCGTACTCACTGACGATAGACCATTGATACTATACTGAAACACTTAGTCGGCATTTACTACTAAATACATATAACGCTACTCATTATTACATCATTTATTACATCTCTTTATTTACCAATTTTTCAATTTCGTTTTTACTCAATGGCCCATGTTTTAATGTGCCTTTTGCTTATATATCGACTTTATTTCTGTAGCCAGTGTTATTTTAAAGAAATTGTCTATATTTATAATTTTTATTTTATTCTTTTCTATTACATTTATGTTGTGCTATTTCAATTTTTGTTGCGCTTTTGTTATTATGTTCTTGTCTTCAGCAACACCCCCGTAAATTAAATAAATTAATAACATTTTTATGGAGTTCCGTTCAAAATTATATATATATATATATATATATATATATATATATATATATATATATATATATTGTCTGTTACCGCACTAGCTGTCGCAATTTTTGTTTACTAACGAAACTCCATATATAAGTGTTTTAAAAAGAAATATCAAGTTCGTTAACGGCTGAAATAAGATTGGGGGGGGGATTTAGAGGGGAGCGATTTAGAAAACTTTTAATATCTCCGTTATTTTGCGTCGGATCGAAAAATTGTAAAGAACAATTCTTATTAAGAATGTAATGTTCTATAAAAGTTGTTATGTACATTTTTTCATTATCTTTAATATTTTTTTTTATAGATTAGATTTTATTTTATTACAGTATATTACAGCCTGCATTTAAATGCATTTGGCAATGTGTGATATGTACAATAGTCCCTCCATCACTCTTTACAGTAACCACACGCCTTCACCACAATGAGAGGAGCAGCCTCTTTTTGCCTGGGACAGAAGTCAAGAGCTAAGGAGGAATGGCACTTGAGAAGAAATTAGCCACTGCTATCACTTCACTTTACGCTTACAGGGGATCTCTAGGCCATTGTCTCTTTAGGCGCCGTGGAGGGGAATAAGGATGAGTGGTACTGGAAAGGTCTACGACGCTACGACTTCTGGATTAGGATGATTGGATAGCCTTCTGTGGACATTTCTGAATCTTAAGGGAGTTAGGTCCTTCGCAAATGGGATATTAAGATCTTTATGGAGGGTGTGATTTGTAACATAATATGGAGCATCTACTATGGCGCGCCGGACTTTGGATTGGAAGGTCAGGATGCGTCTGATGTGCTCTTTAATATTAACCGAGATATTTGCGTTTTTTAGTTTTCGTCCTTCAGTAAACCACCAGTCTTACTCGTGGCATATCAACAATACGCTGTTATATTATGAAACACATTATTTGAAGCCTAAAGAACAAATATTGTTGTTATTGAACTTTTTCGTTATGAGATGAATGCAAATATGTGATGCAAGTGGGAAATCTGCTTAGTTAACGCAGCCCCTGCGTGACGGACTTTTTGTGATAGACCATGTTTGACTACCGTACGTCACTGTAGGAAGCACGCAAAGATCAAAAAGTCTTCTCTTCATTTCGATTTGGAAATTTCCTTTCATTATTGATTTCAGAGACTAATATTTACTCCAACTCAGGAGCTATTCTTCTCTCCACATGCATATTGAATTTACGATCAGTTACATTGAATTATTAAGTTTTCTGTAAACATTAAAAAAAATAATCGGTTGACAACAGTTAATTTTTAAAGGCATAAACCGTAAGTGCCATAAATCTATCCAGATAGAACAGAGGGTAGGTCCTATTTTATAGGCCCATACCTGTAATTGTAGGAAATTTATGTGTGATTATTATCGAAGAGGAATAATTTAAAAAGGATTACGTAGCTAAAATAGTGTCGTTGATTTTCCAGATAAATCTCCACTTTTATATCTCTCTGGAAATGCCTTAATCTTATCACATAAACTTATATTTGGAAAAAAAAATTGAATGATAACTTAAAAAAATAACGAGTGATGTATTTTTTCTGAAGAAGGTGACCTGAGAGCCGTATAAAGAGAGAAGAAATTAAGATAGGAGTTTGCGACTTAATTCATTCATTTACTTCTTATATATTCATTTTATATTTGTGTGGATTCATTTCATTTATTTACTTCAGTATATCAATTTCATTGTTATAATTATGAAAGTCCTGTGTAGATTTCCTTACAGGGGAATATGTTATTGAGATTATACTCATGAAAACGTAAACGTTATAACTAAAGATCAAATTCATAAATGGATCATCAGATCAGTAGAAGGGGGGGGGGGTTACAGGGGGAATTCGAAAGTTTTAAACATATTCCTTGGAGTGAAAAATTGTATAGAACTAATCTTATTGAATTTCCTGTAAATGTAAAGTTGTTTATATATATTTGTTTATCATTAATATTAACTAAGACATTTGCATTTTTTTGTTTTCAACAATTAGTTCCTTCCACTTTCGGCCATCGCAGGTTTATAATAAGCCAATATATTATGAAAACACTATTTCCAAACTTAAATACCTAATATTGTTTTCCACAGATTTTTACTATGTCAGAAAAATCCAAATGCGTAGTGAGATGACATAAATTTTGTGGTCTTGACTACAAAGTGTTTATTTGATCGACTCTACCATACTCGAGGTTTAGCTGTTAATTAGTAAAATCGAAGAACTAGGGGGTGATAGATTAGAAAATTCCATATATGTACTTAATTTGTAGCCGAATCGTAAAATACAGGGTGATTACTGGAAAATGCATGTTTTTGACTTGCGTAGTATATAAGGAATGTCGTTCGGTGACGGCTGGAAGTCCTTGCGCTGTGGAGGGGGGAGTGTGCAGTTTCAGTTGTAGCCGAGATGTGGAACCTTGAGCATCGTACGTTTGTCATGCGACGGTTTTACGCAAATGGTGAATCACTCACTCGGACACAGCGTGACTTTCGTGTATACTTTAACATTGCACGGCACGGTGCTATCCCTGATCGTAACACGATATTTCGTTGAATACATAATATTAAGACAACTGGATCTTTGCTTAAGAAGAAACCTCCTGGACAGGCAAGGACGGTTAGTACCCCTGAGATAGTTGAAAGAGTACGCCTTGCGACAGTTGAGAGTCCAAGCCACTCAGTTCTGAAGCGGGCATCTGCTCTCGGACTTCGCCCATCCACAGTGAGAAAGATTTTGGTCACAGACCTTAAATTTCATACTTTCAAGCTGGCAGTATGTCATCAATTGAGCCAAGCAGATAAGAGACAACGTGTACATTTTTGTAACACAATGAGTGAAGTTTTGGAAGAAAATGACGAAGCATTTATCCTTATGAGTGATGAAGCGCATTTCCGAGGCAAGTTATAAAGAACGCCTTCAACTCTGTATCCAAGGCGAACACCTTAGAGATTTTATTTTTAAACACTAAATGGTAAGTAATTTTATTCTGAAATTGCATATTGTGTACACTGTTTTTCATCTCATAAATACATTTTTTGCTCTGAACTGCCTGAGTACTCGTTATTTGACAAACATGCGTTTCTCGGTAATCACCATATAATATTGAACGAACCTTATTAATCTACACTTGCACTACAATTGTTGGTCAATACTTTTTATTCTTAACTCAAATGTAGTGTGTTATTTGTACTTTATGGTTTCAGTCTACAGTACCCCCCCCCCTTGCTTCTATTCATCGGAGTTTTTATTGAAATACAGAGTATATGGTAAGAAAATATGCCTAGTCCTCACTAGTCCCCAGACTAATCCCTCGATTTCAGGAAGTGGACATTTTTTTTTATCTCCTTTTGACGGACTTTTTATTATTTTATACATTTTTAGTTTTTGTTCACTTATATATAAATTTTTGTTTCAGCTGTCACTGGTTGTGGATGGTGTGTATGCTGAGCATTCCAACACTGCCGGTACCTTCACCATGCTCTCCTCATCCAGAGCATATGTTGGCGGCACTGAGAATGTGCTCACCCTCTCCGGCTCTAAAGTACACAACAACTTCGTCGGCTGCCTCAGAAAGGTAACGTTACGACTCTTTGAATATATTTCTCTATCTGTTTCCCAATATTTATCTATAAGGAAAAATGTATTTGTTCTTTAATCTCTCTAAAGATACCCAACGAATTAAGGTAATGGACTACGTTCTAAAAAAAACTCGACTCCGCCCATCTTGAACGGTCAGTGCTCAGAAAAAATTGAAAATAAGTCAACAAATATTTTATATTATAATTTTATTTTAAAAGCTTTGCAACTTAGGTGATATTTTTCATTTAAATTTATAAAAAAGAAGTTAAAATTAATTACTAAAAGAAGAATAAGAAACAGAATATGTAAATACAAAACTCAACCAAATAATAGACGGTAATATGCAAAAAGAGTAATAACGAACCAAAACTAAAAGAAAAACTTTAATAAAAACCAAAAAAGAAGAGAGTATTAATAAAAAAAATATATAGTTAAAATAGATTTCAAGTTTTGAGAAATTAAAATAATACATAAATTAAAACAAATTGATATAATAAAATCGCAAAACGTCTCTCCATCACACACAGACACACACACACACAAACACAATATTACAGAAAAGAAGAATCTCTGTCGGTGGTAAAGGATAAAAAAAGTCATAAGTCGCAAGTGTTCCTTATTAACCTGCATTCTTGTTTGATGACCAGAGTTAGTCATATTCGAATTATTTGTCATCCAAATAAAAAGTAATTATTTATCCGCTATCCGTATCCTAGAAATCAAGAATTTAGAATTTATATTGTATTTCTCGTTATTTGGTAATTGCATATAATCCGTCGTAATTTATTCGTTATTACTAAGGTTGAACAAACATTATGGCTGAAATGTTAAATGTTGTTAAGTAACGTTTCAAACGTGAGAACTATTCATCGCGAGTAAAAAGCCTATGTAATAATATATAAACTGGACATGAGGTGTTTAGTGGCTGTGGTGCTCAATGTAAAAATAAGTAGATATGCAATAACTGATGTACAAAAAACTCGTTTAACATTCCAGTAAAAAAAATATATATGGATAATCCCTTATATTCCTCCCTCCAACCCCCTCCTCAGCCGGCGGTCGAAGATGTCGAGCCCCTAGTCGACGTTACCGGCTGTTCAGTCCTTACGTCACTGCTCGGGAATGGGAGCACTAGCCACAAATGATAACATCCTCACAACCATCAATTATGGCCGTCTAGCTTAGGTTAGGTTATGTTAGGTTAGGATATTTAGTTTTACTTTTATTATTAAGGTACCTAGTTTAGTTTAGATGTAAGTATATTCGGAGTCCTTCCTTCCCTCACTCACAGCGTCCGCTTTGGGCCGGTGTCGGCTTGTGGTGACTCTATTCTTAGGTTAGTTTTACTCTTTTATCTATAAGTCTTTCTTCTTTTCTTTCTTACCTCCTCTCCTACTATCCCTATCCTCTCTTCTTTCGTTTTCTCCTATCCTTACAACCCACCCGGCACCGCCAGACGCCGGGTAACCCACAACCATAGTTCTATTTTACCCCCATACCAGCTCACAACACCCCCTTAAAATGGAACATCAGAGTGTTCAGTAGAAGGGGAACTGTCGGGACAACCATGGCAGGTCACACTGTCTCCCAACCAACATCTGATTACCCCTGGATCTCTGGTTAAAAAAAAAAAAAAAAAAAAAAAAAAAAAAAAAAAAAAAAAAAAAAAAAAAAAAACACAAATAAAGCAACAGTTGTAGATAATTTAATTTTCAAATCCATTGTTAATATAGTTTGTATATACAGTTTGACAATTATAAAAGAAAAATGAGAGCGTTAACAGATATTTAATGGACTTCAGTTTCTCCATGACTTATTGTTTGTACATCGATGAAAATATGATGATTTTTATTTCTGTCGAAATTCGCGTTTTGTGTACAACATTAGTAGTTGATTTATCTCAAATGAAATCCACTAATATTATATCTATAATGAAATTTATTGATTAGAACTAAATGAAAGAAGGTATTTGGAGTATCTGGAAAAAACACGTTAGAGGAAGCGGTGTTAGTTGGTGAAAAGGGATGAGATCAGATGACACTACGGTCTACGGACCCTCCACTTGAGTTTAATTAAGGTCTTTCACTTTAGATACAAGAGGCACTGGAAGGATTCAATATTCTCAGAAGAATTTGATACGCATTGACCAAGTTATACTTTAATTAAATTTAATATTTCAACGAGCGATAGGAAAGAAAGTATCCCAAATAAGTTATAGTATTCTCATTAACTTCAGGCTATTAGGAGGATTACTAAAACTCACGGAACAACCACAGGCTTAATTTTATAAGCAGATTTCCCTTAAGGGGACCAGCTATTGAGGTCGTACTCATGACGCGATTTTCGAAAAATTTCATCAAATGTCCATCAATCCTACCCAGGAGATGACGAAAATGAGGTCCGTTCAAAATTATATATAAATCTATATATATATAAAATTGTAACCTCTGTCTGTACATTGATTTTTTTCGCGAAATTTCACGATAACTTTTCGTTTCACATGTCATAGACACCATATCTGCATTTTGTTTCTTTCGTGTATGTTTGTTTGTTTGTTTGTTTGTTTGTTACCTTTTCACGCATAAACGGCTGAACCGAATTTTATGAAACTTGGTATGTATATTACTACTAACCCAACTTAGACTTTAGGCTATATTAATTTTCTCTGAGACGAACAGGAGTGGGGGTTATAAGGGAAGCCTGAAATTAAAAATAGCGATATTTCGTTTTCTATTGGTTTTTCGGTAAATGTGCACATAACAAAAGTTGTTTATTTTGTTATTTAGAGTAACTTTTGTTATATACACTTTTGTCGTATACCGAAGTTTAAATGCGTTATACGCTAAGAATTATAGCGGGAGTCAACATTATTATTTGCCAAAAAAGACTCAACCGAACTAAATAAAACTCGGTATGTGGATTAGCAGTGAGGCCTACAATATAATAAGCAATACCAAAATAACTATTAACGGTCAGGAGTGGGGGTTATAAGGGAAGCCTGAAATTAAAAATAGCGATATTTCGTTTCCTATTGGTTTTTCCGCAAATATAAACATAACAAAAGTTGTTTATTTTGTTATTTGGAGTAACTTTTGTTATATACACTTTTGTCGTATACTTAAGTATAAATGAGTTATACGTTAAAACTTTAGCGGGTACTAACGGCTGAACCGAACTTAACAAAACTCGGTATGTCAATTAGTCAATCATGTTTGTATGTTTATTAGTGTTGACGCCTTAATTATCATAAGCCCTACCAACATTTCTATGGACGAGCAGGAGTGGGGTTTGTAAGGGAGGCCTGAAATTAACAGTAGTGATATTTTGTTTCCTATTGGTTTTTCGACAAACATGCACATGACGAAAGTTGTTTATTTTGTTATTTTCAGTAACTTTTGTTATATTCACTTTTGTCGTATAGAAAAGTATAAACGAGATATACACTAAAATCATAAGCGGGAGCCAACAATTTTGTTGGGCACTAACGATTGAACCGAACTTAGCAAAACTAGGTATGTGAATAAGCATTAATTCTTCCATGATTATAAGCTATATTAAAAAATTTAGGTTCAAAGGGGATTGGGGATTATAAGAGAGGCTGAAATGAAAAACTCGCTTTTTTATTTTCTATTTGTTTTTCGGCAAACGTGCACATAACAAAAGTTGTTTACTTTGTTATTTAGAGTAACTTTTGTGTGCATTCAATTTTGTCGTAAAATGAAGTAAACACGGGACATACGCTAAACGGAAGTCAATAATTATATTAGTACTTATTTAAGGGGTTTTAATAAATGAATATTATGACAAATGATGTTATGTTTTCGTCTTATATGATAGTTCAAAGTATGATTCGGATTAGTGAGGTTATAAATCTTCGTCATCCCCTCCTCATTTATTTATTTTTCCTAGAAAATAACTTTGTTATTTATTTCCAATAGAAATATAAACTATAAGAGCATTTCCATTATTTAATTTCTATAATGTACCTTGAAGTTATTGAAACAAATATCTAATATAATAACATAGATAACCCGTCCCGATTAGCCTAAGTTGCAAAAAGTGGACGTTAATAAATAATAATAATAATATAATAACAATTAAACGTTAATGGTAATGTCATTATGACAAAAAACAATATGCGTTTAAACTCGATATGATATTTTCAGGGTACCACTATTATTTAATTCCATCCGGTAGATAAATTATAAAATAATGTTTTGCATCAATAATATAAGTAGAAGAATGTTGAGAAGTCTCATGCGGGAGCGGAAGATGACGGGCCAGTTAATTGAATTAACTTATTTCCCGTCTGGCATTCCTGGTAGCGATTTCCAGTGAGATTCACTATTACAAATATAATCTTACGTGCAAAACTTTGCCTATACTCTGCGAGCTCGGATTGGCTTTTGAAAGGAAATATGTTCATTATAGATGATATTTAATTGTAATAAATACTACCCATAATTATGGTTTGAACAGTGAAGTCTTACATAAAAAATTAATTTTAGTATTAAAAAATGCCAACAACGGGTATAAACCCTTAAAACTGGGACGGGTAAATGTCAAAATAGTGTGCAAAGTAATGCCTTGCCAAAAAAATACCATCACCATTCAGCATCAAATGAATTCCCGGGCGAAGCCGGGTATCTGAGCTAGTATATATATATATATATATATATATATATATATATATATATATATATATATATATATATATATTTGTCTGTTAACGCTCTAGCGGTCGCAATTTTTGTTTGATCGTAACGAAACTCGATATTTAACCGTTTTATGTAAAACGACATATCAAGTTCGTTAATGGCTGAAATCGGACCAGAGGGAGGGGGGGTTTAGAGGGGTTTTTCGAAAAATCGAAATATCTCAGTTATTATGGATCGGATCAAAAAATTGTATAGAACCAATCTTATTGGGAATTACATTTACTATAAATATTGTTATATAGATTTATTCTCTATCTTGAATATTAACCGAGATATTTGCATTTTTATGAAGTCTGTGGGACATGTGGTGGGGTATTGTTATGATTAGTTCGGCCGTTTCCGTATCTGTCGGTTTTGGTGGAAGCTTCTTCTAACCTTACCTTACCTTCTTTACTTTGTGAGATTTATGTAAATACGTACTGTTCTTCTTCTTCTTCTTTAGTTCTTGGACTACTAAAATTTGAGTTATTAAAATATAAATTATTCTGAAAACCCAGAAGCTGTTTCAGTTGGGATTTTTTTTAAATTAACTGAAAGATTTCTCATTACCGTTTTTATTTACTCACGGTGGTGTTGTGTTACCAGTATGCAGATTTCACTATTGCTAAACTTCACATGGGAAATCTGCTTAGTTACGCAGCCCCTGCGTGACGGACTTTTTAGAAAACCAAGACGCAACAAAAACAAAATTGTGCCTCCCAAAATAGTTGAGTAGCTGAATAGATTTTCAAGGTTGCCTTAAATTTATGGTTTATATTTATTTTCAAATAATAGTTCTATTACCCATTCTTCCAACCATGCGGAAATAAAACATGCCTGTACAAAGATGATAAGCTAAAAGCTAAATAAATTCACATTACACTGTTGAGTTGGCACTTAAGTTATATAAAATTAAGGGTCATTAAGGAGTTTAGTAATGAGTTCTTTACAAAGCAGCAAGGATTAGTAATACACCAATCATATTTATAGCGTTTTCATATGCAATTTAGTTGCCATTGTTTTTGTTAATATTTATTATAATTTATAAATTTTTTGTATGGTATTCAGTGCTCTTAGCTTGCAGGCCTTGAATAAGGAAATAAATTTTCTGAAACGTCGGCTTCACTGTAACTTCTGTAACTTTCCTTCTGTAATCAACAACCCCTGACCATCCACTTTAAAATATTCGCCATATATACATTTAAATTAAACGTTAATAATTATATAAAATTATTTTGAAATACACTCGAAGGAGTAAAATATTAATCTCAATTACAGCACTTAAAATGACTGCCTATAAGCAAAAGCACTCAGAAGTTGACAGGGAAAGACCAAATAAAAGAGATGGATTAATGGAATTACTTGTGGATTGAATTGGACTTGACCAGGCCGTTGATTTAATTACTCTGACGGCAAACTCTCACTCTAAAGATTATTCAATAGAGGGAAAATTTTTATCTCTGGCCTTTAAGAAAAAATTGTTTTTTAATTAATATTTTATTCCCCCTTTAAATTGACAATTATAGTCTTAAAGCTACTTATTCACCAGTAGACATTGAACAACTTTTTGTTAGTATTTATATTAATAAGTGAGACTCATTCTTTTGTGTTGTTCTATACATATAATGAACATTTTTATTGCTTTTCTTGATATTCAGTATTCAAATATTCTTCATACATTAATAGCAAGGGTGGCCAACAAAAACTCATCTTTTCCCCCAGACGCAGACATTATTAAAAAATGCCCTTCATGTTTCGTGGCCTATACCCCATATTTCTTCAGGGTCCATTCCTTTTTTACAAATAATAGTCATAAAATTTATAATATCCCAAAGGTATTTTGTGTAAAATTAAAACGTTTATAAGCATTAAAAGTAAAAAATATAAATTTGTTAAATTTAACTACTGACACGAATTTACAGTATGAAGTGCTCGCCCCTTCATATTCTCCTCAAGAGGACGCTTAAGTTGAGTATTTTTGAGAGACCATTTTGTGCCAGTGTGTGCACGACTTCGTAAGCCTTCTTTCCATTTTAGAAAGGTTAAGCTATTTATATCACTTATTAGCAGATTTCCCCTGAGGGAAATCAGCTATTGAGGTCGTACTCATGACACGAGTTTTGAAAAATTTCCTCAAATGTCCATCGATCCTACCCAGGAGATGACGAAAATGAGGTCCGTTCAAAATTATATATATATTTGTATGTTAACGCTCTAGCGGTCGCAATTTTTGTTTGATCGTTACCAAACTTCATATTTAAGCGTTTTATGTAAAAAGACAGATCAAGTTCGTTAATGGCTGAAATCGGACCAGTGGAAGGGGTCTTTAGAAAGGGGAGTATTGAAAATTCAAAATATCTCCGTTATTATGAGTCGGATCGAAACATTGTATTGGATTAATCTTATAGCAAATTAAATTTACTATAAATATTGTTCTATAGATTTATTCTGTACCTTGAATATTAACCGAGATATTTAAATTTGTATTGTGTGTGTGGTCGGCAGGAGTCGGCTATGTTCGGGACTATCCGCCGAGAGCTAGTGCGGCCGTTTCCGTAACTGTTCGTCCCTCGTGAATAGGTTTAGAGGTTCCTTACTACTACTGTTATTATTAGGCAGATTTCTCTATTGTAAAACCTCACGTGGGAAATCTGCTTAGTTTACGCAGCCCCCGCGTGACGAACTTTTTTAAATGATATAATTAGTTAACAATAAAAAACCGTTTTAAAGTGCTATAATCATTTTAGCTAAAATTTCATACATTAACTTCAGGCAATGTTGAAAAAAACACAGGTAAATGTTAACGTATTCAACATAAAAACCCAATAATTTAAAATGAGTTCAACTTTTTTTTTTTTTGTATTGACTACTTCCCTAAAAAAGTTCAGTCCCTGGATTTATATATTTTGTTTTTAATAGGATTTCAAATACTGCAGTTATCCGGGCACATTCAATCTGACACATCTCACACTGTACACGGTTTTTAAAAACCCAAAGTGTTTTAAGCACTTTTATGAGCTGATATCACAATGTTTTTAATAAAAATAAAAACAAATAAACACAGGTTTATTTTTTCTATTTACACATTATTAGTCAATAACTCATTAGAATTAACTTGCACTGGATTCATTACTGAGAGTCTTTTATGCGTTGGCATATAACTTATATCTTAAACTTATTAGTTAATCTATGAAAGTCCGCCACGCAGGAACTGCTTAAAATAAGCATATTTCCCTCTTGCTCGTTTGACACACTAGTGCATAGAAAGTACTAATAACTTGCTTAATAATTCAGTAAAAAAAAATGTATATAACAGCGATTGTAGAGCATCAATAGTTTCACCAGAGTTGTCCTATAACATTTTTTGATCTGCCAGAGTAACAAAGATATTTTTAATTTTTAAACCTCTCCTCCCCCATATTCCAGGACCGATTTCAACTCTGAAATATTCAAATATGGAGTATGGCATGTAAAAAATAAACGAGATAAGAATGTAAAACTTGAATATTGACGTCGATATCAATGCGTAACTGAATTGAGCGTTGGATGGTATATATACTGAGCCGAGAAGACTTCAGTTCCTGCTGATAAAATTAAAACAATAATTATATCAGTGGTTTTACATATAATTAATGTTATAATGACTTGTCTAAATTCTGTATTTGGGAGAAGTAGAGAATAAACGGCGAGAAGAGATCTTCAGCATATTATATTCCGGAGGGAAATCTGCTTAGTTTTCGCAGCAGCTGCGTGATGGACTTTTTTGAATCTTTTATGTGATGTCCATAAATAAATAGTAAAATATTCTATGAAGGTCGATGAACTTTTTCCCGAATTTGTTTCAGTTCTCATGAAACCTGCACTAATTTTGAGAAATATACAAAGGTATTGGACAGAAAATTACAGAATGAAAAGTTGGAACGATGCTGAGGTTCAGAATTAATCTTAACCAACCGAGTACTAAAACTCATAAAATTACTACTCAAGTTAAGCTGGCGATAAAGTGGTCAAGGTCTTAGATTTTGAACAGGAGCTAAATTGGTATCAATGTCGCTTTTTCCTTCATTTTTTTTTTGGTTTACTTTAAAAGAAAAAATAACCCTAAAAGTCAAAACGGTGTAAATGATTCAGAGAGATGTTATTTTTCGGAGTTGGAGTAGCGAGGATGAAAAGTCTTTGAAAAGCCATCTATTCGAGTCTTTGATTCTTAACGATCCTTGAGGAGCCTCGCCCAGTTATTTATTCATAGAGAGCCGAGGGGAAGGTGGTAGGGGTGGGGGTTTTCACCCCTATTAATGAACCTTTTATTTCCTTCTTTTTTTTTTTTTTTTTACTTCTACCTTTTCAAATTTTAGTTCACTACTAGGTCTTCCGTTCAGTTTCAAGCCCTGTTTTTCAGATCGAATTCACGAAAAATAGGAAATAAATAATGAAGATAGATATGATTGGTCGCCATGGGATGTTTCTCCGCTGAAAATTCCACCCCAAGCGATATCATAGAAAACCAAAAAATGCAATGAACTTGTTTGATACTTGAGTTACGAAATAAATAAAACGTCCGTCATGCAAGGGCTGCGTAAACTAAGCAGATTTCCCACGTGAAGTTTAGTAATAGATAAATATACATACTGGTAACACAACACCATGAATAAATACAAACGGAAATAAGAAATGTTTCATCCAATTTCAATAAACTGCCGACAGGGAGCGTTAGGTTAGAAAAGTAAACAAACGGGTCTGCCCGCTTCACACCGGAAAGAAAACCAATTACTGAAATATATCAGAATATAACATATTAATTTTATTGAGAACTATTTACTATATCTAGTACTGTACTAGAGACCTTAATAATGAGTCAGAATAATTGTTATCTCAATCAATCAAATTTTTGTAGTCCAAAACCTTAAGACGGGGGGGGGTCACCAGAACATTTTTGCTTGTATCTCGTATAATAAAGGTCTCTTCAATACAATTTTTGGTATTTAAATATCGAATAATGTAATTTATTATGTAGCAAAGTATTGTTTACGTAACATGAGTAGAAGTGCCGGTTTGCTGATGGCTGAAAACTAAAAAAATGCAAATATCTCGGTTAATATTCAAGATATTGAATAAACGTGTATATCAATATTTATAGTAGATTTTATTTGCAATAAGATTGATTCTACACAATTTTTCGATCCGACCTATGGTAACGGAGATATTTCGAATTTTCGAAAATCCTCCCCTCTAAACCCCCCCCCCCACTGATCCGATTTCAGCCGTTAACGAACGTGATCTTTCTTTTTACATAAAACGACTAAATATTGAGTTTAGTAATGATTAAACAAAAATTGCGACCGCTAGAGCGGTAACAGACATATATATATATATATATATATATATATATATATATATATATATATATACAGTTTTGAACGGACCTCTTTTTCGTCATCTCCTGGGTAGTATCGATGGACATTAGAATAAAAATTTCGAAAATCGCGTCGTGAGTACAACCTCAATAGCTGATTTCCCTTAAGGGAAATCTGCTAAAAAACTATAGTAAAGCATTAATAATTTCATTTGAGTGGTCCTTAAACATTTCTATTCGAATCGTAACGGACGTATTTTTAATTTTCTATTTCTCCTTACCTTAAACCTCCCTCCTCGCCCCCTTTCTGAACCGATTTAAGCCAATAATGAATATGATTTATAGTGTTGAATGAAATGGTCGAGTGTATTATAGATCAAATAAACATCTTCCAGTCAAGATATAAAATTTTAATAGTTGACGTCATCGAAACATTTATTTTCATACCTGTCGGTGGAGACCGTCGTCACTGGCTGATGGCCGAGTACAGCTGGCATTGTGCTTCCGATGCAATGGCACCATCTTCAAGGCCGTTAAAAAGTTTATTACATTTATTTATTTTCATTTTTTTTACATTGTCGTGATTTTAACTCTCATCAGGACAATGGGAATTTATTTAGCAACGAACTCATTAAATACTCCCCTCAATCCCATTCTGGCTAGAAAAGGGTGGTAACCATCCCAGTAGCTCAAATTTGCTGTGAATGTATTTAATTGTTTAACAAGTAACGCCTTTTAACTGTATATTGTGAATAAATGAATTATAAAAGCACAATGTTGGCCCATTTTTGTTCTCTCCCTAAAACTCTCTCAAATTACTGACTGATTGCAGAAGGCATGACAACATTGACACACCAAATCACATTACAGGACTGTATATTGATCCGGAATACATGAACAAAACTGAAATATTTACACGACGCAGGAATATATGACCTCAGTTGAACCATGCTAATGCTGAAGAATTGTTGATATATATATATATATATATATATATATATATATATATATATATATATATATATATACATACATACATACATACATACATACATACATACATACATACATACATACGTACATACATACATATATTTACTCGAATATTAAACGAGCTAATTGTATTTTCATGTTTTAAGCCTTTAATAATAAACCCCTACTTCTACTCTTTGAATTTTGACATTATGTAACTGAGTATCTGAACTGCTATTGTCTAGAATGCATTTTTAATTCTTCTTAACATAGGGTAAGGATTAAATACTAAAGAAGAAATAGAGTTTAGATTATGAGATGAGATTACTTGTGAGCCATTCAAACAGGTGAGACATCTGTATAGGCTACGGAGCCTGTTGACGGACTTACTATATTTAAAATTGGTTGATTACAGTTATTCGTAATATACTTCCTTGGAGTTCGATTTCCAAAACTGTATTAAATAATTAATTTGGTCAATTACTGACACTCATGAAGATAACTAGTATTCCTATGAAATGAAAAAAAAGTCTGACAAGACCAATGCCAGATTCAAAATTGGACTGTTGATGGATTAGTGTTAGGATCATAAATTGGAGTGTCGATGGATTAGTGTTTGGATCATAAATTGGACTGTCGATGAATTAGTGATTAGAGCAAAAATTGGACTGTCGATGGATTAGTGTTTGGGGTGAAAATTGGACTGTCGATGGATTAGTGTTTGGAGCAAAAATTGGACTGTCGATGGATTAGTGTTTGGAGCAAAAATTGGACTGTCGATGGATTAGTGTTTGGAGCAAAAATTGGACTGTCGATGGATTAGTGTTTGGAGCAAAAATTGGACTGTCGATGGATTAGTGTTTGGAGCAAAAATTGGACTGTCGATGGATTAGTGTTTGGAGCAAAAATCGCTGAATTTCTCCAAGAATATTTAAGTCAAGTTTATAAGTCCATTTCGAAGTACAGCATATGAATTATAAATTGCCATTTATTTAAGAAAAAAGGTTAAAAAAAGTTGACTCCTAAAGCTACTCACCAGATTAAAAATAAAAAATAAAATGACATTAATTTATGTAAAGATATGTATTAAATACAGTATTTTCATAACAAAATACGCTGGTGGGCTGATTAGAAGACTGTCTTAGTACCCTCAAAATTGGGGCAGCTTGTTTTTATGCGTGTGTATATATATATATATATATATATATATATATATATATACAAAGACAAAGTTAACAAATTGCGTTTTTAAATTTTAATATTTATAGATTGTTTAGGTAAGTAACCAGGGTATAATTACAATAGTGATGTAAACAAAGAATGCTATTGTACTGGAAACAAGAAAATAATTATTTACTGAGTTAAATACAGTTATCAGAAAACAAACGTTTGGGCTTTGACATTATTTTTGTTGAGGTAATATCTTTTGATATTGCTGTAATGGAGATTGTGCGATAGTGACCAGATGTATAGGTAGAGATTATATTGGTATTTATTGATCAGCATATAAGATGTGGAAACAGACACGCACGCTGACAATTATGTCCAAATGACAACTTCGTGATATTGGCTATACATTATCATTTCGAAGAGATGTTTAAAAAAACGTCCGTCGAGCAGGGGCTGTGGAAACTAGATTTCCCTCGTGAAGTTTAACAATAGATAAATCTACATACCGGTAACACAATACCACCGTGAATAAATTCAACTAATAATAAGAAACATCCCGACGGGAAGCGTCTGAAATATAAACAAACAATTCTGCCAACTTCTCACCAGACATGAAAATAATTACTGATATATATGTGCATAAAACGTATTAGTTTGATTGAAATGTATTTACTATATCTAGTACTGTAATTTATAATGAATCAGAATAATTTTTATATCAATCAATCAAATATAAGTAGTCCAAAAACATAAGACGGGGGGGGGGGTCACATGAATGGAGTTGTATGTATCTCGTGTAATAAAGGTGTCTTGGAAACAATATTTAGTATTTAAGCTTCGAATAATGTGGTTTATTGCGTAACCTAGTATTGTTTATGTAACATGAGTAGAAATGGGGGTTTGCTGAAAGCTGAATACTGAAAAATGCAAATATCTCGTTTACTATTCAAGATAGGGAATAAATATATATATATAACAATATTTATAGTACATTTAATTTGAAATAAGATTGATTCTAAACACGTTTTCGATCCAATGTGTAGTAACGGAGATATTTTGAATTTTCATTTGAATCCTCTCCCTCTAAATACCCCATCCACTTGGTCCAGTTTTAACCGTTAACGAACCTGATCTTTCTTTTTGCATAAAACGACTAAATATAGAGTTTGCTATCGTCCAAAATATAATTGAAACCGCTAGAGCTGTAACAGACAAATATATATATATATATATATATATATATATAAATAAATTTATGTGCAATGACTGAAGGACGACTACGTCCGAGTTTGTACCAAAATCTCTTAATTTATTAACAAATCTTATAATAACATTTTCTGTATTATACTTATGTATTGGTCCAAATAATTTTCTTTCTTATTATATATATATATATATATATATATATATATATATATATACAATTTTGAACGGACCTCATTTTCGTAATCTCCTAGGTAGCATGGTTGGACATGTGAAGAAAAACCTCTATAGCTGATTTCCCTTAACAGAAATCTGCTAAAAAATGGGGAATTGATGGTGTTAATGCATCAGTTCGTCCGTGCACTAGAGAAATATGCTTAGCCTTCGCAGCTCCTGTAGAACAGACATTTTTGTCAATCAGTGTGGAAAGAGGCAATTTTTGTTTGATCGTTTTACGAGTTTATTACCGTGTCTGACGAAATGACTGTGAGATTTTATATTCCCTCCATCACTTGTAAAACTTTATAATTAATTGAATTAAACAAAGTTAGCTCTGTGCTCGTTTAATTTAACGGAGAAAATTAAAAGGGTAATAGGCTTGTAATAAACTGAAGTTGCCTGACGGAGGGCACAGTTTAAAAATGGCCTGACCTCAAAATAATTTAAAATAAGCTTTGATTGTTAAATTGCACTGGCCTGATTTCAAGAGCAGCTGTCTAATCAAATAGAGAAATATATATATATATTTTGTATTCGCGATTTGTTCTTTATTTTCTCAAGTCACGGAGGGTTATTTTCTTGTAATGTATATTCCTTTAATAAACCACCCTCTGTATATTTCTAATATTCGATTTGTTAGCGTCTAATATCTGTATTTCCACCATTTCATGAATATTTTAACTTAGGAATTCCTACTTGCTTATTAAAACGATTGTCTGAAATAACTAGATACCTCGGCTCTAGTGGTTCGTTAGCCTCGTTTAAGTGTCCATTGTCGGGTTTTACTTCTTTAAAAACTTTTTTTTTCTCTTACTCTTGAATATTTTTGTCGTGTCAAAAAATACATATTTTTACTAGGTAAAGAATTTAAGTTTCCCGGAAATATATTACAATGTCTAATACTTTTCCTGAAAAGGTTATCTACAGGTCACCACCCTTTTCTAGCCAGGGTGGGTGTGGGTACTTAGGATTTTATTTAATTCATTCCGTCTCTAAATAAATTCCTATTGCCCGGGCGGGAATCGAACTTCCACTCTAGGTTTATCATGTGTAGAAGAAGATCAAAGCTTTAACTCACATGGGTCACCTCAGCCCCTAGTCAATAAATACTTCAAATGATTGTTGAAATCACTTTCAATTTTCATGTTTCGCGCCCAGATGACTTTTCATGAAGAGAGAAATGTACAAACTGCATCGTTACAAACGACATTCCTTCGTTACATTAGTTCTATTTTTACCCTGACGAGGCGTCAAACAAGCACGAAACTAGTTGATAAATAAAAATCATTTTAATATTCATTTGAAATTTTCCTTTTTCTTTGACCTTCCGAAATACGATTAGTTTAATAAATTTATGTGGGTCATTATTTCAAAATAGGGGGCTCAAGTTAGCCGGTGAGTAAAGGCGTTGGTTTTAATCTCACTTGGTAAACCTAGAGTTGTGATTTTAACTCTCACCAGGGCAATAGAAATTTATTAAGTGATGAACGGACTAAATGAAATTCTTAGTCCCATTCTAGCTAGAGAAGTGTGGTAACCTGAAGATAACCCATCAGGTTAGACCTAGTAGGTCAAAGTTGGTGTCACATTGTAACAAAAACTGTGTTTAATTGTGTGACAAGAGACACCTTTTCACTCTACGGGTATACTATGAATAAATGATCTATGTCACTTAACTTACTTTCTGGGTGTAGATGTCATACCAAATGACATTACACGGCTGTTTATCGATCGTAGCCAGAATATATGAACCTTACTTACAAATGTGCAGGGCACAGCAACACATAACCTCATTTGAATCCATGGGGAAGCGTAGTTGTCTAAATTAACTGAATCTTTATCGGATCATAGCATATTTCTAATTTACTACAGGAAACTAAAATAGATCATACTCCAGATGTCGGTATAAATAAACAAGATCTTTCTGAGAAATGTATTTTGTAAACCAAGGAAGAATGATCTTATATCATTAGAGCTGGCAACGGAGTATAACAAAGTTATGGAGTAGAAAATAGTTTTAACTCTTAAAAGATAGAACTTTGTTGAAGAAGATATTTCAATTTTCTGGATTACTAGAGCAGAAATAGCTAGTGCTGCTAGTGAATAAAGTAATTTTAAAATAACCAATGTTGCATACTGTTCAATGGCGACTTTCTCAGATAGGGTTAGCAGGGAACAAATTCTATTTTCATTCCAACCAACGAACCTCTACTTATCAAAAATATAATATAGCATAATTTGAGAGTGGGCTTATCCCCAGAGCGATGGGTATGAAAATTGATATAAATAAAACTCTAAGGTTTGTCTGATTTTCTATTTAAATTCGGTGGGGATTTTTTTTTTTATCGAATTGGAAATCCTGTTAGTCATCCCACCCGTTTGTTACTCGACCACTCAAAAAGATAGCTGGAGGAATTGTATTCAATTTTATATTTGTGAGTCAGCAATCCAAAGGAACAACATATGCTATACGAGAATCAGAATTTTCAGCTAGGAGAGGTGGTTTTCCTCGAAATGAAAGCACATATTCATCTATATCCTGGTTATTATTGGTTTTATCGAATAGAATAAATGTTAAGAAGGAATTTTGTTTACAGTACCGACTTTGGTCCTAATTCATTATTTACATTTATGAATTTTAGGATTGTGACTTTTTCTTTTGACTTTTTTAAATTAAAAAAAAATAGTGAAGCCACCTTAATCTAAAACGTATAAAAGAGCTACAGTCGTGTTAAAAACGCCGTTAGCTTTTCTCCAGTGGAATAATTGGAGCAGAATACCAAATATGCAGGATAACATTTGAGTGTAAAATTCTTTTCTTGAAACTGTGCGTCTGTAGGAGATGTTTCATTATTGTGTCTACGTAGAGCGATTGTCGTGTAGTAGTTCTGTAGGTAATTCGACCTTAATATTTACCTGGGATGCCATATCTATTTCTACCCGTCAACCCCACTTTATATTTCATTCCACATTCTCCCTTAGAACCATATTCTGAACAGGACTTCATATTTTAGCTGGACACGAAGGGTAGGCGTTGGGATTTACATAATACTGAAAACCCCATGATAAAAATAATTCCATTGATATTCGATTTAAGTGCCTTAAGTAATCCCCACTTCTACTAATCGGTTTTTTATTTAGAAATAGAGAATATATTGCGACATAAGATCACGATTCTGTTATCCAACAAGTGGGAAATATGCTTTGTTTAGACAGCCCCCGCGTGACGGAATTTTTAGCAGATTTCCCTTAAGGGAAATGAGCTATTGATGTCGTACTCATGAATTGATTTTCAACAATGATCTTCAATGTCCATCGATCCTACCCAGGAGATAACGAAAATGAGGTCCGTTCAAAATTATATATATATATATATATATGTGTGTGTGTGTGTGTGTGTGTGTGTGTATGTATATTAACTCACTAGCGGTCGCAATTTTTGTTTGGTTGTTACCAAACTGGATATTTAAACGATTTATGTAAAAATTAAGATCCAGTTCGTTAATGGCTGAAATCGGACAAGTGGGAGGGGGGGGGGGTTAGAGGAGAGGATTTTCGAAAAATCGAAATATTTCCGTTACTATTAGGTCGGGTCGAAAAATTGTATACAATCAATCTTATAGCAAATTAAATTTACTGTAAATATTATTATATACATTTATTCTCCAATTTGAATATTAACAGAGATATTTACATTTTTCAGTTTTCTACCTTCAGCAAACACCCACTCCCACTCGTGTTACATAAACAATACTCTTTTATGTAATATACCACGTTATTCGAAGCTTAACCCTTTCCACTCCAAGGCTTTAATTGAATTATAGTATCTTACGATTCTAGAATATGTTTCATTCATTCGTGACTCAAACATTTCAGTAACAAAAATCCCTCCTGTTTTAAAATTTTCCGCAAAAAGAGGTATTACACCATGTCGAGTATCACTCGACAGTGGAGCTAGTGGAACAAAATCAGTGTCGAGTGACACTCGACATTGGAGTGGAAAGGGTTAAACAACATAAATAGTTTTCAAGAGACCTTTATTATACGAGATAAATGCAAATATAAGGACCCCGCTCCTTTCTTAGGTTCTTTGAATACTAAAATTTAATTGTTTGGGATAAAAATCATTTTGATCCATTATAAATTACAGTGCTAGATATAGTAAATAGTTTTCAGTAAAATTAATGTTTTATTCGAATATATTTCCGTAATTGTTTTTCTTTCCTGTGAGAAGTTGGCACACTTGTTTGTTTACGTTTCAGGTGCTTCCCGGCTATGGGTTTCTAATTGTAGTTTGTATTTATTCACATGACGTTAACGGTGCTATTGTGTTACCAGTTTGTACATTTATCTGATGTTAAGCATCACGAGGGAAATCTGCTTAGTGACGGACTTTTTTATAACTCGGCCAATCCCTTTGTAGAACACATCCAGATTGTACAAATAATACTAATTTTGACTTTTTCAGGTTGAAATGAACGCCGACACTCTGAAGCTGAACTTGATCGAGCTGGCTCGGACCGGAAGCCGATTGGTGGGCGTTGCGGGTCACGTGGACTTCATGTGTCAGGAAGTGGAGGCAGCAGACCCCATCACATTCACCACACCTGCTTCCCATCTCGTGAGTACAACTTTTACCGCCCAACGGCCATTAACCACAGCCATCTTTATTACGGGAGGCAATTCTTATAAATCTTACTTTATACACTCTCCCCCTCCCTCTCTCTATTTCCTAACTCCGCGGTAGTTTTGCAATATTTCCTATGAGAGGGGACTAATGTTCCCATTCCTTCCTTTTCATTTCGGGACCTGATGTATGGCTCCGTTATGCAGATTCCGTCCATATATGGAGCACATTTAAAGCTTTCTCCTACATGAGAATCGATAGGTGTTATCTCACCGCAAACCATAAGAAGGTTTGAGAACACTTAAGAACCAGGTCTTATAAACTGGAAGTCTTCCAGCCAAGTTTTTGAATTAGTCTCGCCTGTACATCAACTTCTTAACGAGCAGGGGGGTGCCATTCGGCAGGTGCGCAGATCAAAAATTTTTGCGACTTTGGCGCATGACGTCACTGGGCTGAATTCAGCTTTGTTTACATCGTGAGCATCGTTGTGTTTTTAGTTAATTGTTTTATTTTCCATTGTTATAAGTGATTTTTTTTTTCAAAATGAGTGAGTGTGCTATGGCAACATGTTCCAACAACTCTAGGAGAACAGGCAAGTCTGTATCTTATCACCGGTTCCCGAAAAACCCAGAAATTAAGAAACAGTGGATAGTTCTGTGTAGACGAGGAGATTTGAAATTTAATCCTACTTTTGCTCCTGTTTGTTCAGAACATTTCAGTGATAGTGATTACCAAAGGAATTTACAAGCAGAATTGTTAGGCTATGTTCCTAATAGATTGATATTAAAAGAAGAAGCTGTGCCGCATCTTAATTTACCAGTATCGTCCGTAAGTAAACAAACACCTACTAGCTCTACTTCTGACTCAAAATGTGAAACATCTAGAGACTGTAGGAGTAAAAAACGTGAAATAACTCAACGTGCCCTGCTTCACATTAATGAGATTTCTCCCAAAAAGCTGAAAAGTGATTTTTCATGTAATACAGAAGAAGTTGATTGTGATGGATGTATTCTCTTAAAGGAAAAAATTGCTGAATATGAATCCCAATTAAAGTCCTTGCTGATCCAAGTAAAAAATTTAGAAAGTAATAACTTTAATTTAAAAAAGAGAGTTACTAAATTGCTAACAGTTAATTACCAGCTAAAAATTGATGCAAAAAGAAGAAAAAATGCAGTGAAAAAAGAAATGGAAAGGATTTGTCATCCAGTATTATCCAAAGCCCAAATTCAGTGCTTACAAAACAAAAAATATCAGCAGCAACTGTTTTGGACAAGACAGACTTCATGCGAATGGGAGCTTTTAAAAAGGTAAGATTTAAAATGTATGAAAAGAATAATTTTCTTGTAGTGTTTCCTATAGAGCACTATAGGAGTATATTTCCATGCTCCATCATTAATGATATAACATGTTTCCTTCGCAGTTATTTATTCTATGGGACAGTGCGGTTTCAATGCATACACTCAAAAAATATCAGCAGCAACTGTTTTGGACAAGACAGACTTCATGCGAATGGGAGCTTTTAAAAAGGTAAGATTTAAAATATTAGAAACAGAATAATTTTCTTGTAGTGTTTCCTAAAGAGCACTATATGAGTTTATTTCCCATGCTCCATCATTAATGATATTACATGTTTCCTTCGCAGTTATTTATTCTAAGGGACAGTGCGGTTTCAATGCATATGCTCCAACATCTGTGCCATTTTCATCACAAGGATGCTACTAGAACCAGGGATTCCCTGCGGCTCAAAATGTTAGCATATTTTTATTACAAGGAAGACTACATCCCAAAGACAGCTTTTTTTTAAAAAAAAGATAAGTTTTAAAGTCTGAGTAACAGAATTATCTTCTTGTAGTGTTTTCTGTAGAGCACTATAGGAGTTTATTTCCCATGGTCTATCATTAATGATATTACATGTTTCCTCCACAGTTAGTTATTCTATGGGACAGTGCGGTTTCAATGCATATGCTCCAACATCAGTGCCATTCTCTTCACAAGGATGCTACTGGAACCAAGGATTCCAGTGACTAAATATAAGCATCTTTTTATTACAAGGAGGATTACATGCCAATGATAACCTTTAAAAATCTTGTACCTATATTGACTAGCTGATGTTTAAAATAATTTAGTCATTTTTATTCATTTTTAACTGGGTATCATTGTTTATTGCTTGGTTAATCTCAATTTTATTAACTTTTATTTGTTTGTATAATATGAGTCATTACTGTTTTCATGTTTTGGAGATTTCATCTTATTATAGTAAAGTTTTACTTTTTGTTGTGCTAATTACCTAGAAAAATTACGATTTTTAAATGTAACCCAACATATATAAATTTTAAGGAACTATTATGTATTTATTTTTAATGGAATCTAATTTGTACATGGTTTATTTGAAATAAAATATATTCAACTAAAGTAATTTGTATCATTTACAGACAAATACCATTTTAACAATTTTTTATTCGCCAAATTAATCAGAAAACTGCTTATATTGATCGTATTTCGGCTTGTCCGCCACGAATCTTGCAGCCCAGTGACGTAGAGGCTTGCTGCATTCTGATTGGCTACTCGCGAATGGCGCAACCTTATCTTATACGTACCTTGTTAACGAGAAGCCAGTTACGCTGGTACTATGATGCTTAGGTAAACTAAGATATCTGACGAACTGCAATGTGTATATTTTAAAGTCCGTCACGCAGGGGCGGCGTAAACTAAGCCGATTTCCCACGTGAAGTTTTACAACAGAGAAATTTCACGAGAGCCGAACAGTTAAGGAAACGGCCGATCTAGCTTTTGGCGGGAAACTCACTCTCATCCGTTATCCGCCCAGGTTTAATAAAAATGCAAATTTATTGGTTAATATCCATGATAGAGAATAAATGTATATAACTATATTTATAGTAAATATAATTTGCAATAAGATTGATTCTATACAATTTTTCGATCCGATGCATAATAACGGAGATATTTCGAATTTTCGAAAATCCCCCTCTAAACCCATCCTCGCTCTAGTCCGATTTGAGCCATTAACGAACTTGATCTGTCTTGATCTTGACATAAAACGGTTAAATATCGAGTTTCGTATCGATCAAACAAAAATTGCGACCGCTTGAGCGTTAACAGAGATATATATATATATATATATATATATATATATAATTTTGAACGGACCTCATTTTTGTCATCTCCTGGGTAGGATCGACGGACATTTGAAGAAATTAAACTTAAGGGAAATCTGCTAAAATATGTTCATGGCTACAACAATAGTACAATTAAACAATAGCAAGTTTGCAATAAGTTAGGTTTTTCACGATATTTGATACGACTTCGATAACGAGTATATTTCGGATTTTCGAAATTCCACTCTAAATTTTCCCCCTCCTAATCGCATATCAGCTTCTAACAAACTCGATCCTTAGCTTTATATTAAACGTTTAAATATGGGGTTTGGTAACGATTAATCGCTAACTGTGACTGCTGGAGCGTTATCAGATATATTTATATGTACACATATACGTGAGTGCGTATTGTTGGGCTTGTAGACCTGACAAATCTGTAGCTCCCCCGAGTGAGACTAGAAGGATTCGTGATCAGTATATAGTGATCAACTCGACGTAAGTATCGTTAACCACGAAGGACCGGTAATAAATTGTCTCCAATAGGCAATAGGAGCCTCATAATACCCATACGGGGGGGGGAGGGAGAGTTGCAATGATCAGTTGACTCATGTGCATGGGATCTAAGATCATCATTATAGTTAGACACCCCGAGGGGCTGTGAGACTATGCACACCCGTTAATCCACAAGCGCCGCGACACTTAGTGGCTTCATGAACTAATGTTCTCTCTTTGCGGAGATCGCATTTCCTTTTAACTTTTTTAACTCTCATGGTAAGTGTACACACTTTAACCCACACGGCCACCCATTCATACACTTTGAACAGACCTCATTTTCGTCATCTCCAGGGTAGGATCGCTGCATTGATTGATTGAATCGATGTATTTAAAGGCATTTTCTAAAACTCGCGTCATGAGTACAACCTCAATAGCTGACATGTCTTAAAGGGAGGGTGTGGGGAGATTTGATTAGGCCGAAAATAAAAAAAAATCTCAATTTTTCCATACGTTTCCATTGGTATAGAATATTTACATAGGACTTCTGCGTTTATCTTAAAAATATCTCTGAATTATGCATTGGAACGGCGATATCATGCATAAGTTTTAAATGAAGAGCACGTGCTCCTTAATAAATAAAATAAAAAGAAAATATTTGAAGAGCATTTTATTTAATAACATGGTTCACAAACTTGATTTTATATATTGATACAATTTCACCAGTTCATATAGGAAAATTATTATCCATATGATCATTTCTGGCACACGTAGGGATTTTGTGTTCTTTACTCTACCCTCTAGTTGAGGTTTGGTTTGGAACGCCAGCAAGCTAAGGCTTCTATAATACAGTAAAGAAATTTCACAGAATCTATTCACAAAGACACCACCACCTGCCCGTCAACCATAATTCTTGAAACCATCCTTCATTTTGCCAGTTGTAAGAAGGATAATCCCAAGATTAAAGGAACAGGGAGTGCAAAGAGTGAAAGAACTTTTCAACTCCTGAGTTGCCAGAAGGAAGATATTTGGCTGCGGTGCTCATCAAAGGAGAAGTTGTAAGGGTTCTCCTTTCCTTATCCCTGGAGCTGGCCAACTTCCAGGTGGGCTCCGATATAGCTGCAATTGCCAAGCTTTCAAGCCACTTTTCACTTTTCATTAAGGCCTCCCCACCATTTAACGGCTAACATCATTTTAGCAAGTTTCACTTAAGAGAAATCAGCTTTTGCGATTGAACTCATGGATTTTCGAAAAAACATCCTAGGTATTCTATCAATTTGTTAATAATTATATATATATATATATATATATATATATATATATATATACCCTCTCTCTCTCCCTCCTCTCCCTCTTCCTCTATCTTTCCGTCTCCCTCTCCCTCTCCCACTCCCTCTCCCTCTCCCTTTCCCACACCCTCTCCCTCTCCAACTCCATCTCCCTCTCCCTCTATCACTCCCTCTCCCTCCCCCTCTCCTTCTAACTCTCCCTCACACTCCCCCTCCCCCACTAACGCTCCCTCTCCCTCTCTTCTCTCCATCTCTCTCTCCCCCTCCCTCTCCCTCTCCCTCTATCTCTCCGTCTCCCTCTCCCTCCCCCTCTCACTCTTCCTCTCCCTCTATTTCTCCGTCTCCCTCTCCCTATATCTCTCTCTCTCCCTCCCCCTCTCCCTGTATCTTTCCGTCTCCCCCTCCCACACCCTCTCCCTTCCCTTCTCACTCTCCCTCTCCCTCTATTTCTCCGTCTCCCCCTCCCTATATCTCTCCGTTACCCTCTCCCTCCCCCCTCTTCCTCTATCTCTCCGTTTCCCTCTCCCTCTCCCACCCTCTCTCCCTCTCCCACTCGCTCTCCCACCACTCTCCCTCTCCTACTCCTCTCCCACTCCTCTCCCTCTCCCACTCCCTCTCACTCTCCCTCCCCCTCTCCCTCTATCTCTCCGTCTCCCTCTCCATCCCCCCTCTCCCTCTATCTCTCCGTCTCCCTCTCCATCCCCCTCTCTCTCTATCTATCCGTTTCCCTCTCCCTCTCCCTTCTCTCACCCTCTATCTCTCCGTTCCCCTCTCCCTCTCCTTTTCCTCTCCCTCTATCTCTCCGTCTCCGGCTCACTCTCGCACCCCCTCTCCTCTATCTCTCCGTCTGCCTCTCCCTCTCCCTCTCTCTCCCCCTCTCCCTCTCCCACCCCTCTCCCTCTCCCAACCCTCTCCCTCTCCCACCCCTCTCCCTCTCCCTCCCCCTCTTCCACCCCTCTACCTCTCCCACCCCTCTCCCTCTCACACCCCTCTCCCTCTCCCACCCCCTGTTCTCCCTCTCCCACCCTCTCCCCCCCCTCCCTCTCCCTCCCCCCTCTCCTCTCCCACCCCCTCTCTCTCCCTCCCCTCTCCCTCTCCCACTCCCTCTCCCTCTCCCTCTCCCTCTCCTCTACCCCTCTCCCACCCCTCTCCCTCTCTCCCTCTCCCTCTCCTCTCCCCCCCCTCCCTCTCACTCTCTCTCTTTCTCTCTCTCTCTCTCTCTCTCTCTCTCTCTCTCTCTCTTTCTTCCCTTCCTCCCTCTCTGCCTTTCTTTCATACACTCCTTCTCACACACTCTTTTTCTGTCGAACACTTGTCAATGAATCTCAAGTCTCTGTAACTAGTAGTGCCAAGCAATACAACAGCCGAGTATGACATGGGTTGTATCAAAGTTAGCCAATAGCCATTAAGGGGCATACCGTAATGATGTTTGTGCCTGGCCGAGTCAACAACAGTCACTGGCTCTGTAATTGTTGGTTCTCCATTATAGGCGATGTTTGGCCTCCCTCGTTTAGCCAGTCTCCCCGCCTCAATAACTCAAGCCTCCCCGCTACAAACTAATCTACCCAACACGGCCCTTATCACTCACTATCTAACGACAGTCCCAATTATTGAGGGCCAAAGGACTTTTTCGATACGAGTTCGATCGAGCAAATAACTACTTTATGAAGATAATGATCAAGATGTTTCATTACGAATATATTATCATTAGACACAGTGGAAGATGGTGTTTTAATAAATCTATTTTTTGAAGACAGTAAACATTTTATGAATTTTGGTGTGCACATTAAAGTGAAAAGAGGAGCTTCGAACTGAACTTAATCGTTACAACTACCAGACGAAGCATTTAGATCATGGTAATTTCAGGATCAGCTCCAGATCTGCTATAACCATTGAAGATACTTCCTAGGATAGTAGTATTATATATTGTTTCCTATATCAGCAGACTACTCAAATTTACCAAACTAGTTAAGCGTTTCTTTTTGTAACTAAAGATCAAGTTCATTAATGGCTGAAATCGGACAGGGGGTGGTTAGAGCACTTGATAATAGAAAATTCAAAATATTTCCATTATTCTGAGTCGGATTGAAAACTTCTCAAATTTAGCACATAAAGAAGTGACAAACAGCGCGAATGATATTTATTTAAGCAATTTTTTAAGCTGGTTTAAAGTTGAAACTGATGTTGTGTAATGATATAACAAATGAAAGTAAAAATTGAATGGGTAGGAGTGTTTACTGGGGTTCAATAAAATAACACTAATAAGTCTTCATTTTTAAGTTAAATACTTATTTCCATACTGTCTCTAAATGAGAAACTGTTAACATAGCGCCGACAATGAAATTACATACGTACACGAGTTAAACGAACTTTTACCTGAGTGAAATCCACGTATTCCAAATATTTTAGCATAATTAGAGGGCAGTTTGGGAATGTTTCATTTTAAATTTTAAGTAGATATAAGTGTCAGTTTCCGAATGTTTGTTTCTTCGAGAGAAATAGCTTAAGAGAGCATGATTCCTATGTAAATGTGTTATATATACCTGTATTTTATACGACTATATTAGCTATTATTTTATTATTTATTATTATTTTGAAAAGGTATTACTTTAGTTAATATCAGTTCATATTACATTAATTAATGAATTTTGTCCCTTATTGTTATAAGTTGTGTTGCGATCCCATGTGTGTTGTTATGTTTTGTGTTTTGTTCTGTTCTCAAAAGCTACATCGTATCCTTAGTTTTTATGTTATTTGTTTTCTTAATTTCCTTCAACCTTTGAGAGAGCGAAGTCGCAGAAGTCAAGAGCTATAACAAATAAATAAATAAATTGTATTTAACGCTTTTGAATGAAACTTATTATAAAGGAATTATATACGCTTTTGCCTTTTATTCCAACCCCACCTCTGATAATCTTGGTCGGAATCAGCCCTTAGCGAAATTGACTTTTTTCCTTAACCTGAAACAGTTAAATATGGAAACATTTTTGAGGTGCTAGGTGGTGAAGGAAGTAGATCACAGGTAAAAATCAACAAAAAAGGCTTCATTCCTTCTCAAGTATTTGTTATAAGCGGCAGAACTCTTTAGGACTTTCTCCTTTGAACCAAGAATTGCTTGAATCTCTTTAGTTAAATATAGAGTTTGGATACAAACAATTAATGCTCAAATACAGTATTGAATTAAAAGACACATACACAAATTTGAGCGTGCATCATTCTCATTCTCTATGATAATTGATACACATTTCATTCTAAAAAAATCTGCTTGTATAAATCACACTTTAAGTTGAGCAAGCCTTGGATAAAGATAATCTAGGAAGGAGGCTATTGGTTTGTTATCAATTATGAAGTCCTTTCTAAGTTCAATATATCATAACAAGTCAAGAGAGCAAGTTCTTAAATTTTGAACTGAAGGAAGTCCTGGGAAGATGATAAATCATCACTATCGTCCTTAGCCATTCCTCAGTTTCAACTTGGGCCAACTACAATAATTCGGGCAATCAATCACTCACACGTGCCCTCCATTGATTCCTCTGACGATAAGTCATGGATTCCGAGACAAGTACATTCCATCTGATATTAATTGATGTCAGCATTAGAGTTAGACGTGAGTAGTACACGAGGTAGATGGCTTGTAGGGAATCTGCGAGGATGCAGTAGCACTTTCGGTCTGGGAGAATGAAGTATGTTTATGGCAGTCATCTTGACGGAAAGATTTGAAGAGAGACGCCGCACACTGGAGCGAGTGATAGGGTAAGCCGGACATTCATTAATATCTCCGTTTCTACTGGTCCTAGAATATTGATTCTGGTGTCATTTTAAAGCACATCGAATACTCTATTGAACTACCTGATCAGCAATTTTTTAAGCAATTTTGCCAGATGCGATATAACGCTAGGGTGAATTTTAAATGTGTACATACAGATTACGTATCGCTTTCTAAGTAGAGAATTGTGATTTGTAGACACATAATATCAACATATAAAATATTTAGACAAGAAAAACATGTATTTAACTATTTCTTCGAACGTGAATGGCGGCTTCAATTGCATAGAGGAGGACGCGTTTTACACCGTATGTAGTTGGGAAAGGTCCGCGGGAGGTATAATACTTCATCCGTACCGAAAGTGTAAACACTAAAAGTAAAATATTTAATGAATAGGCAAGTTTAGGCAAGATCTGACGACGTTGTAAATAAGACAATATACTCCTAAAATCATGTCAAGTGGTATTTTTTGAAGCAAATACAAGCGATTTGCGAATTCCATTAAATAAAATTATTTTCAGCTCGACGTAAAAACAAAAAAAAAAAAAATAAGAGAAATTTTAAAAACCTTTTTTGCCAGTTTTTGATTTGTTATAATACTCTTAATGTGTACTGGAAGCAACAATAATTTATAAAATGAAATAAGAGTTCACGACGAATTTAATAAGCCAAGGTTTTTTTTAACATAGCAAGTATAACCTGGCATTATGTATAAACGATTGCAATAATATGGCTAAAAATCAATCTGCTCAATTGAAAAGGGTTTATGTGGTACTAAGAATACAATCAAAATCCCAAATTAAAACTTTTATTTTTTCCCCCAATGTCCAAGATTACTGAAGGATTGCTCCAGTGTGCGCCGGAGAGATAGACTGGAAATACAGAAAGAATAGATCCCATCTGACTGTCCAGGGCGATGCTATATAGGGCGTCTTTTCCTTTTCTGCTTCTTCAGCATTGAAATAGGAAAAGACGTAGACCTAGGCAAAGGTGGTAAGACATGGACTTGTGGAAGTTGGGCAAACTTAACAGGAAAAGCATGGCGAAGAAAAGCGAAGAAAATAGTATAATTCAGGCAGAATTATACGAATTATTTTTTCCTTGTTCTAACATTATTTTGGAGGTTCAGGTTTAGGCATGTGAGTGAAGCGTTTGACTTAATCCTCCGTCGGGCACAGCTGGGCTGAGGGGCCAGGAAACATACTTCTTGATGGCCCGCCTCACCTGTCTCCCTTGTGAGACGCCATTTCTAATAGTTTCCTGATTCGTGCTCATGCTTAGAATCCCCTACTAGTCTATTGCCATCCTTCATTCAGCCCGTCTGGTCCCTAGGTGGCTTGTGAGGCCGACTGCGCCCAATTGCTCCTTAATTTCAAAGATGAATTGTTTTCAAGATATATCTATTGCAATCGTTCCTTTTAATAAGATTAATTCTATTCTGTACGGAAGTTCGTCGATATCTTGAGAAATAAGTGCTAGTCTAACTCTGGCCTATCAGGCCGAGTTCATTTTACTTGTTTTAGTTTAAGCTTCATTCTATTCTAAAGTCATTATTTTACGTTCTAAATAGTATATTTGTTTTCCTTAGATCCTAGTGAAGTCTGTCCTACCGACGTTTTAAATTAAAATTGATTAGTAGTGGGGTGGGGCGTTAAAACATGTGAGTGGCCTCTGAGGCCGGGTGGGCCCAATTTTGTTTCTTCCAGAGGTGCGCCCGACGGAGGGTTAATCTCACTTGGTAAGCCTAGAGCAGTAATTTAGAATCTCACCTGGCCAATAAGAATTGACTTAGTGATGTGCTCATTAAATTAAACCTTTAGTTCCACTCTGGCTAGAAAAGTGTGGAACCTAATCAGCCATTAAGGCATTAACTGGACGTTAATAAATAATAGCAATATTTTGACAGCTCTTATTGTAAGGAATAGATATGCATCGGAGTATATTTATTTAATCCTCTTCACTTCAGAGTAGTTACCATTATTATCTAAAGGATACACTATGTAGTTGCAACTATTGATTTATTTCAAAAGCTGTTATTTTCGTATAGCAATATGAAGAAATCTGGAATTGTTAATCACAGCACTTCCTTATACTTTCATTACCTTAAAAAACGAAAAATTTGGTTGTACATATTTCATTGGAAAGTGATATTCGATATCTCCATTCCAAATCATGGGATCCAAAACCCGTAGAAAAGATAATTTACATATATTTTCATGATAAACATTAAATTTCCTATAGAATTCTTTCATGAAAAAAAAGTACTGAGAATTTTTTTTTTATTTTCTCTCTCGCCTAACCCCATCCTCTTTCCACTCCAACAGAAGGGGAGAAACAGAACTAGATGTTACAACTGCATTTGACAATCAACGGAAAAGGAGTATCCTGCATCTTTGACCAAACTTAAGAAACACCGATCCGATCACAAAACTAGTTGAGTCTCTTGATCATCTAGAAAGAGGAAGGCCTAGTAAGTCATATGTGAAAACCACAAAAAATATGATGGAATTTATTGCTTTGTACTTCGTGCTTTGTAATATTTTTCAACGGAATTATTTGTTTTGTGCTGTATTTTGACTAGTTTCAGCATAAAGACATTCCGTATAAATGTGCCTCCCATAACTCAAAATTAGCCTAGCCTCGGAATTTTGAAATTTCATATTTTTTATTGCTGTACAGACTAGCTGTGTAACTTCCACTTTTGAAATCAAGTAAGGATGAAGGAGGAGGTAACAATACAAAATTCCAATTTCTACGTTGTGTAGAAGAAAGTTGTATAGGGCCTTTTTCGTTTATCATAAAAAGATTTATAAATTGAGTTTATTGACATTTTTCGCCCTGATGCATTGGAATGGAATAATTTTAAATCAAGTGCAGCAAAAACTTTTACTACAATTTTAGTACAAAGAAGGGATGTTGTATCGAGATGTGATTATTAGATATATATTTTCTTTTCATTCCTTCATCTCTGCAACCGAAAATCCATATCTATTTAGAGTAGGGAGCTTAAAATACAAGTAGTTTTGAGGTAGGAAATCGGAGTCATAAGGCGAATTAATGGGAGCGGCTCAAGGCCTTTGATCCCCCTTGGGTTGGACCAACACCAACCCAACCTTTAGGCCTTTGGGTTGGGCCAATACCACCTCAACCCTGAGGCCCTTTGCTGTCCAACTTTCAATTATACACTATTACCTTCTCATCCTTACATGCTCCGGCCCTTCAGCCCTTAATGAAAAACTTCTCAATTCCCTTCCCTCTCCCGCGTTTATTGTTTTCCTCGGCACAACTGCAAATGCTGACCTAAATATTAAATTAGTAGCGCATCATGGTAGTCATCCATGGAGCAGTGGGCTAACGTAGCAGCAGTCTCAAACTTTTTAGCAGAGTTGCATATTTAGAGTAATATTCCGCTCATACAAAGTTCTTATTAAAAATAAACCATAAAACTAGCACCTAATTTCAACCTTAAATCCGACATATTGTTCTTTTCGGACAATCAAGGAGGGGGAGGAGTGAGCTAAATCGGAAATTTAAAATAGGTCTGTTACTATGAGCTAGAGCAGAATATTGTATACGGCCAATCTTTTTGCAAATTTAATTTTCTATAAATATTCTTCTATGCACATTTTCACTATCTCGAATATTAACCGGGATAATTTCACTTTTCAGAACACTCATCTACTATGTGAAATCAATGTAAATTTGAGGAAAATGTTCAAAACTTGCGTCTTGATTACGACCCTAAGCGAAATCTGCTAAAAGCATTCATATTAATATTTCCGTTATAATGAGTCGGAAACTAGGGTATAACTAATCTTGTTGTACATTTAATTTTCAATGAATGTTTTTCATACTTAACTATTTCTATGTTGAACATTAAAAGAGATACTGTATTTTTAGCAGATTTCCCTTCGGGAAATCAGCTTTTGAGGTAGTTCTCATGACGCGATTTTCGAAAAATTTCTTCAAATGTCCATCGATCCTACCCAGGAGATGACGAAAATGAGATCCGTTCAAAATTATATATATATAAGCTCTCGGTGGAGACCGTCGTCACTGGCTCATGGTTGAGTACCGCTGGCAAGCGCTTTCGATGCGATGGCATCATCTTCAAGCCTGTTAATAGTTGCACTGAGTAAGGGTAAGGTTACCTGAACATCAACATCCCGTTCGACAGATCTTAGTGGTACGTAAACAGATCTGGACTAAACGTAAACAACTAATACGGTGAACAGAGCATAAAACCCACTGACTGACGGACAACCAACTCAGTACAACTATCGACAGGCTTGAAGATGATGCCATCGCATCGAAAGCGCTTGCCAGCGGTACTCAACCATCCATACATACATACATACACACACACACACACACACACACACACACACACGCATGCAAGCACGCACACACGTTTTATGCAAAAGGACAGATCAAGTTCGTTAATGGCTGAAATCGGACCAGTGGGAGGGGGGTTTAGAGGGGGTTTTTCGAAAATTTGAAATATCTCCGTTACCATATGTTGGATCAAAAAAGTGTATAAAACCAATCTTATTGCAAATTAAATATACTAAAACTATTGTTCCATGCATTTGTTTTCTATCTTGAATATTAACCAAGATATTTGCATTTTTATTAAATGTGAGCGGTTAACACACGAGTGAGTTTCCCGCCGAAAGCTAGTTCCGCCGTTTCCGTAACTGCTCGGCTCTCGAATGGAGATTTCTCTATTGTAAAACTTCACGTGGGAAATCTGCTTAGTTTACGCAGCCCTTGCGTGACGGACTTTTTTTTTTTAATTTTCATTCTTGGGTGAACCACCAGATTTAGCCATCTCATGTTAGCAATAAGTCAATGTATTCTGAAACGTTTTATTATGTAAATGTATAATTGAGCAGCTACTTGAATTAATCTGTGACGATTTTGGGGCCTTAATCTCACCCCATAAGGAAAACGAATGTATATAGGTCCAATCGACCCTCACACTGAAATCCTAAGCCTAAGTTCATGTAATGCAAATATAATTTTTCATTTCACCAGTTATTTTCCTAAACGTTTATTATACTTTCGGGGGCTCCAGGTTAGCCATGTGTGTTAACGCGTGTTTAATCCCACATGGTAAACCTAGAGTGGCGAGTGCGATCCCCTCCCTCCAGCAATAGGAATTTTTGATAGTGACGGGCCCTTTAAATAGAATACTGGATATAAAAGTCCGTCTCGCAGGGGTTGCGTAAACTAAGCGGATTCTCCTCGTGAAGTTTAGTAACAGCTAAATCTAAATACTGGTAACACAGCACCACCGAGAATAAATACAAACGGAAATAAGAAATGTTTCATCCAATTTCAATAACCTGCCGGCGTTAGAAATCTAAAAAACGGTAGACCTCACACCAGAAAGAAAAACAATTACTGAAATATGTCAGAATATAACATATTAAATTTATTGAGAATTATTTACTATATCTAGTACTGTAATTAATAATGAGTCAGAATAATTGTAATCACAATCAATCAAATTTTAGTAGTCCAAAACTTAAACTTGGGGGGGGGGGGGCACCAGGACATATTTGCATGTACCTCGTATAATAAAGGTCTCTTGAATACAACTTTTGGTATTTAAACTTTGAATAATGTGATTTATCATGTAGCAGAGTATTGTTTATGTAAAATGAGTAGAAGTGGTGGTTTTCTGATGCCTGAAAACTGAAAAATGCAAATATTTCGGATAATATTCAAGATAGTGAATTAATGTATATAACAATAATTGAAGTACATTTAATTTGCAATAGGATTGGTTCTATACAAGTTTTTGATCCAACCTACAGTAACAGAGATATTTCGAATTTTCGAAAATCCTCCCCTATAAACCCCCCCCCTTCTCCTGGCCCGATTTCAGCTGTTAACGAACTTGATCTTTCTTTTTACATAAAACGACTAAATATCGAGTTTGGTAACGATTAAACAATAATATATATATATATATATATATATATATATATATATATATATATATATATATAGATAGATAGATAGATAGATATGTATATATATATATATATATATATATATATATATATATATAATATATATAGATATATATATATATATAGTTTTGAACGGACCTCATTTTCGTCATCTCCTGGGTAAGATCGATGGACATTTGAAGAAAAATTTCGAAAATCGCGTCATAAGTACAACCTCAATAGCTGATTTCCCTCAAGGGAAAACTGCTAAAAGGGTGGTTACCTGTAGATAACCCTTCCCAATTAACCATTGTAGCAGAAAATGGACGTCAATAAATAATTTATAATATACTTAACTCATTAACTGCTGTTGTTATTTGGCGATACTAGCCCTATATGCGGTACATGCCCCCGGAGGCATGCCCGGTAGTATTCGTCTTAGGCGGTACATGCCCCCGGGGGCATGCAACCTTTTCTTTGTATTTTTTTAACAATACTTAATAGTCGAAGGAAAAGAGATAATTTTAGGTTTTGTTGCTGAATCATTGCAACTAACATCAGTGAATTGACAGTAAAGAAGGAAGAGGATCAAGTAATATTACATCATAAAAAAACTGAATAATTAAAAAAAAAAAAAGTAATTTAACATATGTTATCAAAATTTAGATCTGAATAAGCAAAGAACTTATAAAATATAACAAATAAAAACATAATAATATAAAAAAGAGTTCAGTATTAAATATATATACATATAGATATATACATATATGTATATATATTGTAGTTCAAATTCTTCAATCATGAATTTTTCTTGACTAACATAATAAGAAGTCTAATTATTATGATGTCTATTGAAAACTTCCAAGCAAACCCCTGGATTATTACCCTAGTGCATGTGTCACAAAAACTAATAGCACGGCGAACTATTTTCGTGGCCTCCTTGCTGGACATGTACAGCACTGGATAAAAGCAGTTATGTATTCAGTGCGGCACATGCCCCCGGAGGCATGTATGAAAAAATACGTAATTCCTTTATCATATTACATAAATCAAACAACCTAATGGCTCTTTTAGCCATCTGAATCATTATTATTCATAAAAACAAAAAAAAAATATCCGCCGCACTGAGGTAATGATGTTTTAAAACTGAAACCGCACACACGTTGGGAGCGGTGCATGCCCCGGGGGGGGGGGATGCCACACAGCATCTAACGTGTTAAGATTAAAATTGTTTACTTTTATTTGCACTATATTTTTGTAATAATAAATAAAATAAGACGTGATCCGAGAGACTTGTGTTTTACGTGACTCTTGGAGTTTTAACATTGTCACAAAGAATTTCAATTTTCCGTTTACCAAGATTGTATATTAAGGGCTATACAAAGAGTTTCCATCCGAGATTTCCTATATTTCCTTGCACACCAAATTTTGAGCGAAGAGTTTTCCTTATTTGAGTGGTTCCAGGATTCTTGTATAAACTTTTCAAGGAGGAAATATGCCGGGCTGTATTTATTAAATTTCCTTAGCTAAGAATACAGCCCCAGTGAATATTTGTCAGTGGTTGAAAACTACAAAAAAAAATGTTTTTATTAAAATTTATCTTTTATGTTCGCACTAAAATTGTATTTTACTTCAATTAAAACCTGTAGTTAATGTATTAAAGTAAAATCTAAAATGACTTCTTAAATATTTTCTGAAACACTCTCTGTCCTGCATTCAAAATTGTCAAGCAATTGAAAAATAAAATAAAGTAAATACCAAATATAATGGTTGGTTTTATTTAAAAAATGAAGACATTGAAAATGCCTTTGATACTTTTGCCAATATGTTTTTCAGAATATTTTCATAGTTGTTAATTAAAATAGTAAAACATAAATTTAGAAACCCCGCCCCAATCCACGAGTACGAATTGTTTTGTAAACATTTTTATCATGGATGCCTAAAAACATTTATTACACTATACCAGATTACTACTTCTAAAATATATCATACTTCCATTATTGGAGGATTTTTTTGTAACTAATCACTTGTGATTATAGCGAAGTAAAGGAAGGACCAGTTTCAGTTTCTTTTTATTAACATGGAAAATAACTTTCATATCTGAGTCGGCTATGAAATGATATCCAAATATTAATATACGTTTGTAGAATATTTCAGAGAATACCGAACGAAGAATACTACAACTCAAATTTACTTTTGCTGTATATCTCATTTTCGAGATATTGTTGAACTTCCACGAAGTTACCTAACTGATCCTATCCTGTTGAAATGAAATTTTTTTTTTTCTTTCAAATTATTTCTGTATGTATTACGTTTCATTTTATTTAAGAAATGTACACGAGAGAAGGAAGAAATAGTCACTCATTCGACGTTTACAGTTGTTTTACCCGCCTCATTTCTCAGCTGAGTTATAGGCAGGGTAACTTGCAATAAGTTTATATTCACTAGTAAAACAAATCACATCTTAACGAAATATGTACTAAAGTAATTAAGAAGAAAATTGATGACTGAATAAGTACATTCAAAGTAATTAATGCGTCAAGAGGCACTGAGGCATAAAAAAAAAATTAATTCAGTTCATCGAAATATATATATATATATATATATATATATAATATATATATATATATATATTATATATCTTTTGTGTGTGTGTGTGTGTGTGCATGTGAATAAATGTCAATTTAAATATAAAGTAATCCTATCTGACCATTAAAACATATATGGAGAAGTCACATTTTTTGACTATATAAAATCATATTACTTTATATCTCACTACAAAATAACGTATCACATTGAGTTTAATATTCAACTTTTATATTGTTTCGTGTAGTTAAAATTATTATTGGACAAATAAAAATAACAAAGGACGATTGCTCGGATGTAGAATTATATGAAATCTGATTTTCCGGGAATATTGAAGAGAGTGTACGTGCTCGAAACCACTTCAACTAACATGATATTCTCATCAAAGCAGAATTAAAAAATAAAATAAAAAAAGAAAACATAAAACCTTTTCTTTCAAAGCATAACTACCAGATCCGATTAGAATTCAAGGGCTGTATAGGGAGTCCCTTTCCGTTTCACAAGTACATATACTATAACATACAATAACTACGTTACTTAAGTTATTAGGAGAAAGCCCTAGAAATATTTATAAAAGTCCGTCAAGCTGGAGCAGTCTAAACTAACTACATTTCCCACGTGATGAGATGTAAAACTACTGATCTCTCCTTACCGTATATTATCTTTTTTCCAAATAAAAGTCCGTCACGCAGGGGCTGCGTAAACTAATCAGATTTCCCACGTGAAGTTTTACAATAGAGGAATCTGCCTAATAATAACAGTAGTAGTAAGGAGTCTCTAAACCTATTCACGAGGGACGAATAGTTACGGAAACGGCCGCACTAGCTCTCGGCGGAAAGTCCCGAACATAGCCGACTCTTGCCGACCACACACACAATACAAATGCAAATATCTCGGTTAATATTCAAGATACAGAATAAATGTATAGAACAATATTTATAGTAAATTTAATTTGCAATAAGATTGAGTCTATACAATTCTTCGATGCGACGCATAATAACGGAGATATTTCGAATTTTCAAACCCCCCCCTCTCACTGGTCCGATTTAGCCATTAGCGAACTTTGTCTTTCTTTTTACATAAAACGATTAAATTTTGGCAACGATCAAACAAAAATTGCGACCACTAGAGAGTTAACAGACATATATATATATATATATATATATATATATATATATAATTTTGAACCGGCCTAATTTTCGTCATCTCCTGGGTAGGATCGATGGACATTTGAAGACATTTTTCGAAAATCGCGTCTTGAGTACGACCTCAATAGCTGATTTCCCCTAAGGGAAATCTGATAAAAGGGAGATGAGTAGAAGTGGGAGGTCAATAAAATCCTAACTAATGACGTGATTACAATCTATTTGTCCCCTTTCAGTCGTTAACAAACTTGATCTTTACTTTTTTATGAAACGCTTGTATATCGAGTTTGGTGTATATGATAAATCAAAAAAAATTCTGTCACGCAGGGTCTGCGTAAACTAAGCAGATTTTCCAAGCGGAGGTTTACGATAGATAAATATACATACTGGTAACACTACCGCAAATATTAAGTGAATAAATAGAAACGGTATTGAGAAATCTTTCAGTTACAAGTTAATAACTCTAGAATGGAAAGAGTCTAAATTGTAAACAAACAGGCCTGCCAACCTGAATACTAGACCGGAAAGGAAAACCAATAACGAAATATATCTCAACACAATACATTAATTTTATTGAAAACTATTTACTTCAGCTAATGCTGCGATTTGTAATTAATCAGAATAATTTTTAGTTATTAATTTAGTATGTATAGGAGGATTTATTTTATGAGTCTGATCGTAAAATAATATTTTCGAAAAGCGTTATTACTACTGATGTTCTACAATTGTTGGTATATACATGAATTTGTAACTCAAAAACTAAGCGAGTTATAGGACTTTCTTGTTTTCAGCCTACAATAAGCACCCCCCCACTCATCGAATTTTGACTTAGAAATAGGGAATATGGCGATATGACTAGTGTTTCACGTGGGAAATCTGCTTAGTTTTCGCAGCTCTTCTGAGGCCGACATTTAAATAAATAGTGTGACTTAGAAGTCAATAGATGAATAAATTTAACAACATTTTCGCAGTACATCAGTTGGATTTTTCTTCGTTACTTAAATCCAATGTTATATGTTGTGACTACTTTGAACTTAACTTCCATCTCCATTTCTCAGCGATAAGCCAGTGAAAATGTTAGAAATTCCAGTCGTTAACAGTAATTTATTTTTATCATACATCTTCTCTTACACATTGCCTTAAAGTCTAAGTGTGTTAATCTCTTAACTAATATATCAAGCCCTAAATAAATTTCATTGTGACTAATTAAACTGTCTTTAGTAAATAATGGACACGATACTCACACAATAACAATTCCCTGATTTGTTATCCCATTAATTAAAAAAAATCAATAAACAATTTATTTTATTGACTGCACAATAACTCTAAATGGAAAGGCTTGTTCTTGGTGTTAGCCCCGACACAGTTCTATAACGAAAATAATCATTTAGCATTTCTATTGTCATTCACGTAAGTAATAATGATAATTTCATATATGAAGATCCCCTACTATGACTTATTTGGACTGGTTATCTTTATGTAACCACCCTTTTCTAGTCAGGATGAGGCTAACGCAGGTATGGAAAAATAATTGTAATGTTATTTATTTACGTCCACTTTGTGCTAGTACGGCTAATTGGGACTGGTTATCTACAGGTTACCACCTTTTTCTGGCCCGGGCAGGACTAAGGATTTTATTTAATGAGTTTGCCTCTAAATAAATTCCTTTTTGCCCAGGCAGGAATCGAACTCGTCCCTCTAGGTTTACCATGTGTTATTAAGGCTAACGCTTTAACTCAGATGGCTTACATGAGCCCCTTGGAAAAATATTACGAAGACCTCGTTTCATATTCGAGTTACCAATATAACGTACAGCCAGTTGAGAACAATATTTCGTATTTAACCTTCTTATATGACTTTTCATGACAAATTGGTTTCTTGTTTATGTGCAGTTATTAAAAGTGCGGGTTTGCTGAATGAAGAAAAAAAAAGGCAAATATCCCGGATCATATTCCAGATAGACAAAAATAATACAGAGGAACATTTATAGAAAATTGAATTTACAACAAGATTGTTTCTGTCCAATGTTTCAATCCGACTCATAATAAAGGGGATATTTCCAGTTTTCAATGTTTCCCCAAGGAACTCCCACTCTCTTCGTCCGATTTCAGCCATGAAAGAAGTTTAACTTTAATCTTACAACACCCGTCAGGTCTGTACAACCCTTTCGATCATGTGCACCATGTGAAACACTTAAATATGGATTCTGGTGACGATCAAATAAAAAATGCGATCGCTGCAGCTGTAAGAAAGAATCATTTGTATATATACATATCAGAAAATAAGTTATTGGAATAGTTATTAAGGGTAAATTGATAATATACTATTATTAAAAATTCCATTTTACTTTTCATCATTTAATGTTTTGTTTAATAATGATCTAATTTATATATTGGAGTTAAGATTAATTATTTATATTTATAACTTCTTAAAAAAAATTGTATATACTGTTTAAAATTTGTTATTAGTCTTCAAATACATCTGAAGTACTATATTTTACGGGACATGTAGGAAATAAACTTCCTCTCCGAAGGGTTACTTCATTGAGGAAATAAATATAAATAAAAAAAATATATATATGTACATACACATATCATTTTGAACGGATCCGTGTACATTTGATGCCATTTTTCGAAAACAGCTTCATAATTATAACCTCTACAGCCGTTTTTTTTGCTTAAGGGAAATCTTCTAAAATGGCAAGGAAGTGTGGTAAACATTCTAAATGAATTCATAAATACTTTGAGAGAAAAATTTGAGAACAATTGTAGTAGATTACTTCTTTAATTTTTCACTAAATCCCATCCATCTCGGTCTCAACCATTGATGAACTGAAGCTTTACTTTACATGAAATGGTTAACTACCTAGTATGGTATCGATCTATTTGAAATTGAGCCCTTTTGATGGGTAAAATGTTCATTGATGGCATCTCAATTTAACCCTCCAGAACTCGCGTCAAGATGAGTGACCTGAGAACTCGTGCGTGAGAATCATTCTCACACCACCTATTTCCCTAAAAAAAAATTGGTATATAAAATATTTCCAACAAAACAATTTTTTATTTATTGTAAACATCAAATACTAATATTCAAAATTTATTTTATAGGTATCCTGTTTTGAAGAAACATTATGTTAAGAATGACATACATTGACTTTTTGTTTTACCTCCTCGGACAATAGGCACAAAACTGCGACGAGGTACTAGAACCAGAACATGTGGGATTTTCCTCATCTGCACCAGCAATCCTCTTCATTTTGTTTCTTTCTAATAGGGACATGGCGGTCAGTTGTGAACGGTTGATCAGGTGAGGTATGGTAAGTTTCTGAGCCAAAAAAAAAACAGTTTTCGGTAAATCGCCAAAGCACTCGTACGATGAGAAAAGTCGCGTATTAAAAAAGAAAACAAAGTTCCATCAGAACTCGCTTGATGAGAAAAACACTAACAATAAACCAAAAAAACGTTCCGCCAGAACTCGCATTGTGAGAAAAGCGCTCACACTAAACTTTTTCCGGCTGATGAAACTTGACCTGGCGACTGTCAGCTGATGATAATGATTTTGAGTCAAGGAGGGTGTTAAGAGGAGGTAACAAGGTGTAGCTAGAGAGAGAAGCAATATCGCCTAAGCCGTATGTATAATAATAGATATACCTTTTTTCTTCGGGGTGTGAGTTCTAGAGGGTTAGTAAACCCTCCGCCCTTCTTGTACAATTTTCCAATCATGACGTACTTCTGAGTGGTACAATTTTCTAATTTATTTCCTTTCGTCATTGATTATGTGATGGTTCCTTCTCAAATTTCGGTTAGGCTTTCACCCATGTATATGATCCTTTTCACGAGGGATCAAAGATACCGCCGGCCTTTCACCAACTTCCTCTAATAGAGGTCCATTTCCCACGGAAAACTCCTATTCAAAGACTCCCCCCCCCCTTTTTACAGACATCACGCACTTTTTCCCCGAAAAGCTGAGGACTTTGTTTTCTTTCTCATTCATTATTTTACTTCCCCTTGACGTGCCAATTTAAACTTGAGGCTTACTCATAGCAATTAAAAAGTTGGCTGCCGTCTCTTTAAACTTCAAGACTGTTCATTCTTTCATGACTCCGCTATAGAATTTTTTTTTCTCTCCCACTCCCCCCCTGTTCTTTGAAAATTAAACTTTTGAATGTGAATGAATACGGAGAAATGGATGCATAGAGTAGAAGAATTTCTCTCACAAGGGTTTAAACTTCAATGATATATATTATATAGCGAAAACCCTTTGGGGATATTGAGAGAGGAAAAACTTAGTTCTGGGGCTAAGAAACTTTTGTCAATAACTTTAGATACATAACATGTTTCTATCCGAGGCATACTAACAGAAATATACATGATTTTGTATTTCTCTCTCAACCCTGCACTTCTCCTGACCCTATCTGGCTATGAAGGAACTAGACGTCTAACTTTAAATTTAGCATTTATCCAGAATGGTATTAAATAAAAAAAAAAAAAAAAAAAAACTTCATGCAGGGGCTGTGTAAATTCTCTTAATTTCCAATTATACGAATGAACCGTTGGCCCGTAAAAACATAACATAAAATAACTGGGTTAATAAATATAGATTTATATATATATATATATATATATATATATATATATATATATGTGTGTGTGTGTGTGTGTGTGTGTGTGTGTGTGTGACTTATAATAACAATAAAAAATATTAATCCTATTTGAATTATTGAAGTGCAGCCATTAACAAATATAATTTTGGGGCTCAGATTAGCCATGTGAGTTAATAGTGGCCTTAATCTTACGTGGTAAATCTAGAGAGGCGAGTTCGATTTCCCCCTGGTCAATAGGAATTCATTTATTTATTAACACGACATTAAAACGATTCATTTATTTATTCATTATAGAAGACGACAGTATTTCACATGTGATTCAAATGCAATACATACAGTAAAGCTCCAATGCAAAGAAGAGTTTGTGTCTCGGGTTGGAATAATAAGTTTCGAGATTTTCGGTGATTTTTGAGTATCTTTCAGCGGACATAAAGTTTATTTCGTTAAACAATGTAAGGGGATGATATGTACAGTTTTACTTGAAGGGAACATAAGAAAAATAATTAAAAAATTAACTACGGAATAAAAGGATTAATAATCAACATAATGTTTTTTTTTTATTAATTTACGCAATCTGCTAATGTAGCGAATTGGAACGAGTCTTGTAAAGGTTATCCTGCGTAGAAAAGGTACCTTTTCTACCCAGGTTGGGACTAACGATTTTATTTAATGCGTTCGTCACTAAATAAATTCCCATAGTCCAGGTAATAATCAAACTTCCAACTTTAGGTAAACTATGTGTGATTAAGGTCAACGCGTCATCAAGTAATCAATAAAATTACTCTGTGTTAAAATCTTTACTAGTGAAAAAATCATTAATTTGTGGCAACAGAGATGGAATCAAACTAATAAAGGATTACATATAAAATTATATATCCCTGTTTTAAAAACCAATATCTCACTATCCCAAAATACATTTTATCTAACACAGATACTACTGGACACGGAAATGCAAATTCTTTCTTACTTATACAGATTCAAACTTAATGACTCAAATACTTGTAAATGCGACAGTTACACCCACCTTATTTATGAATGTAGACTGACTCAAGACATACGAAGGCAGTTAAGACTCATATGCCCGCATGGCCTATCCGACCCGATATTTTATTATCAAAAATTCTACATTTATTAAAAGCAATAGCCAATTCAAGCTGAGAGAGGAAAAGATAATATAAAATTAATATTATATAATTTTTATAGGTTATTTAATTGTATTACTGAATTGTTCTATTTAATGTTTTTTGTTCTATTTTGTCAAGTTTAATTTTCATAATCCTATTTACATTTTAACTCTCGGTCGGGCGCGTCAAGAATATTCCGCCATCGGGTGCGTGTATCTCAGAGATCATCCTCAACCGTTTTTACGGAAATACAGTTTTTTAATATATATTTTGCACTAAAATGTTCACTGTGTGATTTGAAACAATAAAAGAGGAAGTATTTGTTTGAAAGAAGTAAATAATTTTTAAAATTATCAAGTATTATAATATAAAGAAACGGTGGACGATAATATTTAAAATATAATTAAAAAACACAAATATCAAAAGGAATTGTTTAAATGCACATGCCTTAATTATTCAGTTGGTGAACAATATAAAAAAAATCTAAATATAACTTCAATCAACAATAAGTAGCACGAAATCACTTTTAGATAAGACTTAATGAAAATCATCAAAAAATTTTAAAAATACCAGTTTAATTGTTATTTCTTTTGCAGTGCTGCATTACAATTAGGACAAAACATGGAACTATGTTGTAATTTTTTTTTTTTTTTTGCAAATCTCACAACAGTAATTAGTACACCTACATTTATTTTCAGTTTTGCTTGGTTCACATAATTTTCTTTGTAGTGGAGGGACTTTTTTTATGCTGTTCTGTACTTGAGTTCAATGTATCGTCCAATTAGCTAGTGTACTCATACTCTTGTGAGTCTCTGTAGTCTTCAAGTTTCGTCCTTAGTTTTAGGTTGGTAAACGTCTACTATTGTCACTGCGTCGTGGAATATATCCTTGTACAAGTTCTTCTGAAAGCTCATGTTTGAGCAAAATAATAGGATAATAGGTTTATATGATTCCATTTAATAAAGAGAAACTTAATTAATGTACATATTTATGAAATACAGATTTCAAAAAAACTGACGAGATCGGGCGCGTTGTATCTAGGAGATAAAACTGAGTGACAGGTAAAACCCAAGACTCCGTTAAACACAGTCACACAACATACTTTGAGGGGGAGTCCTATAAACCACATAACTAGAAGCACTACAACACCACTCTCTGCTAGGAGGTGTGGCAAATATTTTTCTAGAAACTGTGTATCTGAGAGATCACGCGCCTGACAGAGGGTTAATATGTGTGTATATATATATATATATATATATATATATATATATATATATATGTATATATATGTATATACATTATTATATAAAAAAATTGTTGAAGGTTTTGACAAAATGCACCTATAATGCAAATATGCATGCGATGTGCAGAAAAATAAAATCCCTCCACATAGACTTACTATGAAGAGGAAATACGTAAGAAATGGTCAACGCCTTAACTTACAAAGCTAATCTGAGCTCCGTAAAACAAATAATAAATGCTCTATGAATGAACATGTGTAGTTTCATAGACATTATCGTCACATGATTAATTCATAATTTTCCAACCTTCCAACCGTAAAACATAAAACATGGATTTCTGCACTTTCTTGTGTGTTTTATGTATAATTATGTACACAAAAGCGGAAGTGTTTGAAGACGTTTATTTAAGTAGTACAAGTCTTCTGGAGACTGAGAAGTTTCACACTGAAGAACTGAACGCGGAAGTTCAGACAGCACAGAGCCCGAACACTCGAGATGAAAACTATTGTGTCTTCCACAGGATCAACTTCTTGATGGACAACCTGAACGGCAGTGAGTATTACACCTCCATCCGAAGTCAGCTGTGTGAAAGCTGGAATGCTCTTGACAACAAGGTTAGCGAATATTATGCCATTGTAAAATCTTATTCCGAAGAGAATCCTATTGTCATAATCGCCATTTCTTCGGTACTTATAATTCTTCTTTGTCTGAATTTTTGGATTGGCTTTACTCTTGGAACTATGATTGCCGTGTTTCGGCTCATAAAGTGTTGCGGAAAGAAAGCGCTCAGCTGTTGCGGTTTTACATTCGTTGGCGTTAGAAAATGTTCACCTGCGTCGTGCTGGCAATCGACTATTGGAAATGTCAACAGTGGCTCTGCCTTTTCCACGATGCAGTCATTTTCAATGACACACCCATGAGTATATATGATATGTGTTAAAAATATATATGTTTTTGTTTAAGTAATCATACGTGACTTGTTTATTAATTTCAAATGTTTTGGGGCTCAGGTTAGCCATGCAAATATTCATTTCAACCGACAGCGATAATTTCCACATGACTACAATATAATTTATTTATTGACGTCCACTTTTTGCAACTAAGGCTAATTGGGACGGGTTGTCTACAGGTTACCACCCTTTTCTAGCCAGGGTGCTACTAAGGATTTTATTTCATGAATTCCGTCACTAATAAATTCCTTTACCCAGGCGGGAATCGAACTTGCCACTCTAGTATTACCTTATGATATTAAAATCAATGCTTTAACTCACATGGCTAACCTGAGCCCCAGGTTAGAATAATAAGCTGTTAATGCCCCGTCCTAATTATCCTTAGTAAGATAAAGTGGAGAATATAAATAAAATAACAAAATAATTGTTTATAGGAATTTGATTTACGTCTCTGCTTTAGCCAAAATGGAACTACCGTATTTATATCTTTCTAGGCAAATAATCTATTGAGGTTGTATAAATGACATGGTTATTGAAAAAATTCTCAAAAGTACTTAGGAGATCAAGAACATGAGACCCGCTCAATCTTATATTCATATATTTGTTGCCGCTCTAACAGTCGCAATTTTTGTTTTATCGTTACAAAATCGATGTATGAGCGTTTTAAAAATTAAAGATCAAGTTCGTGAATGGCTGAATCGAACACGTAGGAAAGGGGGTTCAGAGGGGGGGGGGGGTATTTGAATTTCTAAAGTTCAAAATACCTCCGTTGTAATACATCAGGTCCAGGTTGCAATTTTTGCTTTTTCTACGAACTATTCTTATTGCAAATGTAATTTCCTATAAATGTTTTAATATTCTATTTTTTTCTTTGATATGATCCCAGATATTTCCATTTTTTAAGTTTCAGCCTGGAGTAAACCCCCACTCTTACTCACGCTGTATGCTTAAGAAGCTCTTCTACCATGAAACGCCTTATACCCAGTTTGCATACCTATATTGTTTTATTGTACTTATACTATGTTGGATTTGTGCAAATACGTTCTATGTTGACGTCATCAATTTTCAGAAATTGATCAGTAGGTTAATTCCGTTAATAGAAAACTGCTAATTAACAAAGCAGATTTCCCACGTGTTGGCATTGCCAGAGAACTGGTTTTTACTAATAGTGGTTCATGATAAAGCAGCTTGTACTTAATATAACATGGGTGGGAGTGGGGATTTACCGAAGGCTGAAAACTAAAAAATGTATATATATATATATATATATATATATATATATATATATTGAATATTAAAGAGAAAGAAAAACGTCGGTCACGCAGGGCTGCGTAAACTTAGCAGATTTCCCACTTGAAGTTTAACAATAGAGAACTCTCCATACGAGAGCCGAACAGTTACGAAAACGGCTGAACTAGCTTTTGGCGGGAAGCTCACTCGTGCGTTATCCGGCCACATTTTATAAAAATGTAAATATCTCGGTTAATATTCAAGATAGGGAATAAATGAATAGGACAATTTTTATAGTAAATTTAATTTGCAATAAGATGGGTTCTATACACTTTTTTGACCCGACGTATGGTAACAGAGATATTTCGAATATCCCCCCTCTAACCCCCCCCCTCCCACTGGTCCAATTTCAGAAATTAACGAACTTGATCTGTCTTTTTTGCATAAAACGTTTAAATATCAAGTTTGGTAACGATCAAACAAAAATTGCGACCGCTATATATATATATATATAAAATATATATATATATATATATATATATATATATATATATATATATAATTTTGAACGGATCTCATTTTCTTCATCTCCTGGGTAGGATCGATGGACATTCGAAGAAATGTTTCGAAAATCGCGTCATGAGTATGACCTCAATAACTGATTTCCCTAAGGGAAATCTGCTAAAATACATAGTTCAACATTTACAGTAATTTTAATTTGCAATTAGACTGGATCCTACAAAATTTTCATTCCGCTGTATAATTTGGAAGATATTTTGAATTTGCGAAATCTCCCCTGTAAACCTCCCTTCCACCCGTCTGATTTCAGCCATTAATGAACTTAATCTTTAGTTTTAGATAAAATGCTAAATAAACTATCAAAAAGAGGTTGGGACTGCTAGAGTATTAACAGACACACACACACACACACACACACACACACACACACACACACACACATATATATATATATATATATATATATATATAATAATACTGTACGTGTGTATGTCACTGAACTCCTCCTAAACGGCTGGACCAATTTGAATGAATTTTTTATGTATGCGTTCGGGTGATGCCTTGGATGGTTTAGAATTACAAATCAGCCCGGCAGATGGAGCGGGAGTGGGGGTTGTAAGGGAGGCCTGAAATTAAAAATAGCTATATTTCGTTTTCTATTGGTTTTCGACAAATACATACAGGATAAACGATGTTTATTTTGTTATTTAGAGTAACTTTTGTTATATTCACTTTTGTCGTATAACAAAGTATAAACGAGGTATACACTAAAATAGTTAAAGTGGGAGCCAACAATTTTTTTATTGGGCACTAACGATTGAACCGAACTTAGCAAAACTCTATATGTAAATTAGCATTAATTCTTCCATGATTATAAGCTATATTAAATTTTTTAGGTTCGAACGGGAGTGGGGGTTATGAAAATTCGCGATATTTCATTTTCTATTTGTTTTTAGGCAAACGAGCACATAACAAAAGTTGTTTTTTGTGTTATTAAAAGTAGCTTTTCTTTTAAACATAATATTATTAAATTTAATACCCTAATCGCTTGAAATATTACGCAGGACAACGTCTGTCAGGTCCGCTAGTATATATATATATATATATATATATATATATATATATATATATATATATATATGTAGCGGATCTCCATTCCACCGTCACCTATGTTTAAATTTGAAGTAATAGAAGGAAAATGAAATGCTTAGCCCCTAGCCCGGCTTGAAAATGGAAGCACTCTGTCGACAATTCGTTCGATTAGCTCTATTTGCATAAAGTGGACGTAAATAAATAACAATGAATAATGTATTCTTGTAGGCTGAGAGTGTATTATAGGCAATCTGTAAGGATCTTGAGTAAAAGCATTGGATATCCAGCGAGTTCTTAAATCTTCATTTTCCCAGCAATACAAATCGTTCAAAGCAAGCAAAGATGTGGAGAAGTACCTCATTTTTATCAACGATATCCACGTTACCAGAATCATAGCACAGTACAGACTTTCATCGGACAAGACTCTCAAAATATATTGGAACGGCAGTGCATACAAGCTTAACTGTGAGGAATTATGCAGCATTTGCAATCTGTATGAAGAGGAAACACTCCACCATTTCTTCTTCCGCTGCCCTATGTATAGCCACATCAGAAATGCATACATCTCCAAACATATTAATCCTACTGATTCACCAAATACACAGCTCAAGCAATTGTTCACAATAGAAGACAAATCTAAGGCACTTGATACCTATAAATTTGTTATAAATGCCCTTAAAGTACGAGCTTTCATAATGTTTGATTGATTTATCACTTCCAACACAAGATGTAAATATTTCATTTATTATTATAATTATTTATATATTTTATTTATCTATTTATTTTTCATAATTAATATTGTGCCTTCGGAACTGATTGATGATTTAGAAGAACTGTCTCTTTATTTTGTCTATTATTATACATATATATTTATTATATTTACTTATTATTATAATTTCATTTTATTATATTATTATTTTTTATTTATTTATTTATTTTTCTTTAATATAAGCAGATTAATGAAATTTTATGTTCTCGTTTATTTTTCTTTCTTTCTATTTCTTTATTCTTTATTTTAATTTTTGTTTCTATTAAATTAAGATTAATTATGTATCAAATTTGAAGATGACCCAATGTTGAGTAAGCTATTTTTACTATAATGTAATTCTTTGTTTATTGATATACTAATTATAGACAAATTATTTATTTTATCAATCACCAATATTATATGTATTACTTTAGAGAAGTATTGTACCTAGCTATGTGTTTTAATTTTTCTTCTTCTTTTTTTTTTTTCTTTTTTCTTTTTTTCTCTCTCTTTTTTTATTTTTTTTTTGTAAATATTCGGACCCCCTGTAAAAATTTTATACTTAAATACAGAATTTTTATATATCTATTTATATATCTATATATATATAGCTCAGATACCCGGCTTCGCCCGGGAATTGATTTGAGGCTGACTGGTGATGGTATTTTTTTGGCAAGGCTTTAATTTGCAAATATTTTGACGTTTACCCGTCCCAGTGTTTAGAGTTAATACCCGTTGTTGGCATTTGTTAATAAGAAAAATTAATTTTTTATGTAAGTCTTCACTGTCCTCCATATTGTCATATTTTCCGTCTCTTGTGCATTATGATTTCAGTTATTCCCGCTTTAGTTTATAGTGTATATCTCGTTTATACTTTGTTAAAAGACAAAAATGAATATGACAAAAGTTACTCTAAATAACAAAATATAAAACCCTTTTGTTATGTTCATATTTGCCGAAAAACGAATCGAAAACGAAATTCCGCTATTTTTAAATTCAGGCATCCCTTTCAACCCCCACTCCTGCCCATCCCTAGAAATGATGGTATGGCTTGTTATAATGAAAGCGTTAGTGCTAATACACATAGCGAGTTTTATTTATTTTGGTTGGGTCTTTTATCCCAAATAAAATTGTTCACTTCCGCTATAGGTTTTAGCGTATATCTCGTTTATAATTCGGTATACGAAAAAAGTGTATATAACAAAAGTTACTCTAAATAACAAAATAAACAACTTTTGTGATGTTTATATTCGCGAAAAAAACAATAGGAAACGAAATACCGCTATATTTATTTTCTGGCCTCCCTTACAAACCCCCACTCCTGCCCGTCCCTAGAAATGTTGGTATGGCTTGTTATAATAAAGGCCTTAGTCCTAATACACGTACCGAGTTTTATTTAGTTCGGTTGATTCTTTTGTGCCAAATAAAATTGATGACTCCCGCAATAATTTTTGACGTATAACTCATTTATATTTAGGTATACAACGAAAAAGTACATAACAAAAGTTACTCTAAATAATAAAATAAATAACTTTTGTTATGTGCATATTTGCCGAAAAAACAATAGGAAACGAAATATCGCTATTTTTAATTTCAGGCCTCCCTTATAACCCCCACTCCTGTTCATCTCAAAGAATTTTAATATAGCCTAAAGTCTAAGTTGGGCTAGTAGTAATACACATACCAAGTTTCATAAAATTCGGTTCAGCCGTTTATGCGTGAAAAGGTAACAAACAAACAAACAAACAAACAAACAAACAAACAAACAAACAAACATACACGAAAGAAACAAAATGCAGTTATGGTGTCTATGACATGTGAAACGAAAAGTTATCGTGAAATTTCGCGAAAAAATCAATGTACAGACAGAGGTTACAATTTTATATATATATATATATATATATATATATATATATTATATATATATATATATATATATATACTAGCTCAGATACCCGGCTGCGCCCGGGAGTTGATTTGCGGCTAAATGGTGATGGTACTTTTTATGCAAGGCTTTACTTTGCACAATATTTTGACATTTACCCGTCCCAGTGTTTAGGGTTAATACCCGTTGTTGGCATTTGTTAATAATACAATTAATTCTTTATGTAAGTCTTCACTGACATCCAAATTGTCATATTTCCCGTCTCTTGTGCATTACGCATAGATTTCAGTTATTAAGGATAAAATATTAACATAGATTTGAATTAATTTTTCCAGGTGAGGTACCTCATAGTTCAAATTGGAAAGGATTGTTGAGCATATCAATATTCCTACGCAAATTACTTGGTCCACACATTGTTCCTAGAGAAATGTATAAAACAAAAGTTAATCTAAATAACAAAGTAAACAACTTTTGTTATGTGCATATTTGCCGAAAAACCAATAGGAAACGAAATATCGCTATTTTTAATTTATAACCCCCACTCCTGTTCATCTCAGAGAATATTAGTATAGCCTAAAGTTGGGCTAGTAGTAATATATATATACAAAGTATCATAAAGTTCGGTTCAGCCGTTTATGCGTGAAAAGGTAACAAACAAACAAACAAACATACACGAAAGAAACAAAATGCAGATATGGCGTCTATGACATGTGAAACGAAAAGTTATCATGAAATTTCGCGAAAAAAATCAATGTACAGACAGAAGTTACAATTTTATATATATACTAGCTCAGATACCCGGCTTCGCCCGGGAATTCATTTGAGGCTGAATGGTGATGGTATTTTTTGGCAAGGCTTTACTTTGCACAATATTTTGACATTTACCCGTCCCAGTGTTTAGGGTTAATACCCGTCGTTTCTGTGGATTTGTTAATAATAAAATTATTTTTTTATGTAAGACTTCACTGTTCTCCATATTGTCATATTTCCCATTCCTGTGCATTATGCATAGATTTAAATTATTAAGGACAAAATATTATAATAATAAATTATAATTTGAATTAATCTTTCCCGGTGAGGTACCTGGTAGTTCATGTTGAGCAACTTTCTCTAAATAACAAAGTAAACAACTTTTGCTATGTGCATATTTGCCGAAACCCCAATAAGAAACGAAATATCACTATTTTTAATTTCAGGCCTCCCTTATAACCCCCACTCCTGCCCGTCCCTAGAAATGTTAGTGTGGTGTGTAGTATTATAACAAAGGCGTTAGTGCTAATACACATACCGAGTTTTATTTAGTTCGGTTGAGTATTTGTGCCAAATAAAATTGTTGACTCCCGCTATAATTTTTAGCGTATAACGCCTTTATAGTTCGGTATACGAAAAAAGTGTATATAACAAAAGTTACTTTAAATAACAAAATAAACAACTTTCGTTATATGCATATAAAACCAATAGGAAACGAAATATCGCTATTTTTAATTTCAGGTCTCTCTTATAACCCCCACTCCTGTTCGTCGCAGAGAATATTAATATAGCCTAAAGTCTAAGTTGGATTAGTAGTAATATACATACCAACTTTCATAAAATTCGGTTCAGCCGTTTATGCGTGAAAAGGTAACAAACAAAAAAACAAACAAATAAACAAACAAACAGACACTAAAGAAACAAAATGCAGTTATGGTGTCTAAGACATGTGAAACGAAAAGTTATCGTGAAATTTCGAGAAAAAAATCAATGTACAGACAGAGGTTACAATTTTATATATATATAGATATATATATATACATGTAGCGGATCTCCATTCCACCGTCACCTATGTTTAAATTTGAAGTAATAGAAGGAAAATGAAATGCTTAGCCCCTAGCCCGGCTTGAAAATGGAAGCACTCTGTCGACGATTCGTTCGATTAGCTCTATTTGTATAAAGTGGACGTAAATAAATAACAATGAATAATGTATTCTTGTAGGCTGAGAGTGTATTATAGGCAATCTGTAAGGATCTTGAGTATTATAGGTAGTAGACGTTGAAAAACCTTTAAATGTTGCTATCAATCTTAACAGTGGCACTTTAACTGAAGGCTTTTCCGAACCATTTTAGTATCTTTAACAGGATTCTCCTTTTATCATGGAACATTTGCATGGGAGGAGGGGGCGTTCCTTCTCCCTCACCTCCATCGGCCTTTTGTGTTCCCTTCTATTTTATTTTTTTTTATTTCTCTCTTTGGGGACGAAGGCATCAACACAAAAATGGACTTTAAAATATATTTTTTTCTTTCTTTTGAAATAAAAACATTCTTCCACCGTATAATGTTTCAGGTAAAATGCTTTGTTGTTAAAAAGTTGGCTTTTTGTATAGAAACCATATGGCTCACATGTCCTATTAAATAAATGTGTTTTTATGGCCAGCTGTTGATAATTAACTCCCCTTTATTCCTTCAAATTTCTATCTCTTATAGCAGATTTCCCTTGAGGGAAATCAGCTATTGATGTCGTACTCATGACGCGATTTTCGAAATTTTTCTTCAAATGTCCATCGATCCTACCCAGGAGGTGATGAAAATGAGGTCCGTTCAAAACTGTATGTGTATATATATATATATATATTTGTCTGTTACCGCTCTAGCGATCGTAATTTTTGTCATCGTTACGAAACTTGATATATAATCGTTTTATGTAAAAAGAAAGATCAAGTTCGTTAACGGTTGAAATAGGACTTGGGGGAGGGGGGGGGTTTAGAGGGGAGAATTTCTAAAATTCTTAAAATCTCCGTTAATATGCGTCCGATCGAAAAATTTTATAGAATCAATCTTCTTGCAAATGTAATGTTCTATAAATGTTGTTATGTACATTTCTTCACTATCTTGATTATTAACTGAGATACTTGCATATTTTAGTTGTTGGTCTTTAGTAAACCCCCACTCCTATTCATCTCATATTAAAAATATTCTATTATGTTATGAAAAGCACTTTATTTGAACCTAAAATACCAAACATTGTTCTCATTGAACTTGCAAATACGTGGGAAATCTGCGTAGTTAACGTAGCCCCTCCGTGACGGACTTTTTTCTTTGGAAGCCATATATTACGGCATCATGTATCAATGTCGTAATAAAATGTTCAAACTAATAAACCCGGATTAAAAGTTAGCCAGAATTATATTGGGCTTCAATAGGCGCTCTAAAGCTAATAATACAATTGTAGAACTGATTGAGACAAATTTTCGTTTTTTCCTATTGTCGGTAAAATATTTTCATAGAATGCTTCAAAAAGAAGATACTCTAATAAATCAGTGTATGGTCCATGTAAATTTATTTCCATTTTCTGACGATTGTTTCAAAGAAACCCACAATTCCGGGTTGACACACCCATGAAAATACACAATAGATGCTAAAAAATATAGTTGTAATTCGTCATCATATGTGACTTTGTATTATAATATAAGGCTGCGTAAACTAAACAGATTTACCACGTGCTGGTATGACACATTAGTGATCTCATCTCGCCATATGTTCTGACTGAAAACCAGAAATTACGTTTCTGTATGATAAAATGTAAAAATTATGTTATTTGTATGATAAAGGGTGTAAATCGCTAGAAATTGCAAGACACCAAACAAACAAATAAAAAATGAAATTACGAATTGCTCACTTGATTCTCACCTGGGCAACAGGAATGCATTTAGTGACGTACTCATGAAATAAAAGTCTTTGCCTAAAATGTTTCGATAGAACAAGAGTCATCTGCGAGAAATAAGGCATTCTAAGTGAGTTGCCATTCTGCAGTCTTGTCATACCAAATTGATCCGACTCGAAAAACTGAGATACTTCAGATATTAGTTTGTGAACTCTCACTCAGATTAATCGTATATTTTCGGCAAACGGTAAATACCTTATCATTAGTCATAGGTTCTCACCTGGACAAAAGACGTTATTTAGTGACGAACTTATTAAATGAAACACATTGTATTACCCTGGCTAGAAAAGGGTGGTAACTTGACAAGATAACTAGTCGAAATTAGCCATAGTAGCAAATAGTGGACGTTAATAAATACATTTCTTTTTCCGACAACTTTATGTATTTAAATGTATAATGTTCGAACCTTTTTGTAGATATTTAACAAATTAAAAGAATCTGCTATTTGTAGGTTTAAACACCTGGAGGTATTTGGAGAAGAGTGTTCAGCGGTAAGGTCCTGGATTATAGGATTAGGAAGGGCAGGATTATATTGGCACAGGGCTTTAGCAAGGGTTGTATAAACGGATATTGTGCCCATTGTTAACAGATGGAAAAATGATATCGGAGAATATTACCAGGGATTTCAAATACTCCCATTTCCTATTCACATCGTTATTTGAATAATATATAGCTGGCAAACACGGTATACTCGTGACGGATAAATAATACAGTAAATTATTCGTTGGGAGAATTATTTGTGGAGTACGATATACATGACAGGAATCACACTTGCTTTTGAGTATTCATCTAGGACCCGTGGCGGTGAATGTGCGTACATTATTTATTCCTTAACAATGCTTTTCTAATAATTGTTTTTTGGGCTTTTAACAGATTGGTCTTAACCGACATTAGCTGTTTCTATCAAGAAGTTGACCAGAATACAATTCGATCGTCGTTGATGTGGACGAACTCTCCAAACAGGCATCAAAAGAGACATTCATTCAGAGAGAGATATTCTAACTTCAACTACCTGACCCTATCATAATTAGATTTACAAATTCTACAGGCAACAGTTTGGACAGAACAACAGAAAATCATCTGCGAGAAATAAGGCATTCTATAAGCCAGTGGTCATCCAGCAGACGACATACCAAATTGATCCGAACCTTAATAACTAAGATATTTCAGATTTTATTAGCTGATTTCCCTTAAAAGAAACCTCAATAACTGATTCCCTCAAGGGAAATCAGTTATTGAGGTCGTACTCATGTCGAGATTTTCGAAATTTTTCTTCAAATGTCCGTCGGCCCTACCTAGGAGAGGACGAAAATGAGGTCCGTTCAAAACTGTATGTATATATATATATATATATATATATATATATATATATATATTTGTGTGTTGCTCTAGCGGTCGCTGTTATTATTTAATAGATACCAAACTCAATATTTAGTCTTTTTATGTAAAAAGAAAGATCAAGTTCGTTAATGGCTGAAATCGGACCAGTAGGAGGGGGGGGGGGGGTTTAGAGAAGAGCTTTTCGGTTACTATACGTCGGATCGAAAAATTGTATAGAATCAATCTTATTGAAAATTAAATTTACTATAAATATTGTTATATACATTTATTCTCTATCTTGAATATTAACCGAGATATTTGCATTTTTATTAAATGTGGGCGCATAACGGACGAGAGTGAGTTTCCCGCCAAAAGCTAGTTCGGCCGTTTCCGTAAGTGTTAGGCTCTCGTGAAATTTCTCTATTGTAAAACTTCATGTGGCAAATATGCTTAGCTTACGCAGTCCCTGCGTGACGGACTTTTTAATTTGTGACCTCTTTTAAAACCCTTTCTCGGATTAATCGTATATTGCCGGTAAACGGTAAATATCTTATCATTTAAAGTTGATGAAACCATGTTTTATCCACAAAAAATTGGGGGGGAGGGGCGTGGCCGTGCTCATTAAGGCGCGAGTATAGCTCTCAGTTAGTTGAATGTAAAAATAGATTAAGGTCTCCCACCAAGGGAGAACATTGGTTCACGTATTCAATGCCAGAGCGTACTAGTGTAGCGGCCCATGTGGATTAGCTGGAATCTAGTGCATATACGCCTGATAGTCACTCGGGATGACTCTGTAAGATCCCGCCCACAGTTTGGCTGGCAATGTGTTAACTGATAACTAACCCCCAGGGTAAAATCACTCCTGTCACTCTACAAAAAGCAAGATCCTCCTTGGTTAGTAATGTGAGTTGAGTGTGGAATATTTAACCCACTTCCCCTTTAGTAGTCTACATTTAAGGGGAAATCAATTCTTTTTATTCTTTGACGTGTCGTTTTAATAAATCAACTGACTTAACCCTCCATAGAATTAAGTCATTCTTTGACTGGCACAGCTAGTGGAAGGTCCCATGTAATGATGTCGTTGTTGTAGTTACTTCTTAGTGTTCTATTTTTTCTGACGATGCGTCACTTAGATACGAGAAATAAAAATGATTCTAATAATCATTTGGTGTTTTTCTTTTTTGCTAGTCTTGTGCCATAGAGTGGTTAAGTGAATTTTGAAGTTTTTTAAAAATTATTTTGCTAGAGAAGCATAAGAACAAAAATATGTATTACAAAAATCCACTTTTTCTATTTTCTTTTCCAATCCTTCTTGTATTAGTATAAAACATGGCTGTTATTTATCAGAAGAGGAAATAATTACTGAGAGTAGAGCCAAAGAAAGACTGTAGATACAGAGTATCTTAAATAGAGTATTCATTCACAAGATCCTTTTCAATGAAAAGCTTCATTCGTCTAAGCACATTCAGCCTATTCATGTTTAACAAATTCATTGCACAGCTAGAAGTAAAAAGAAATGACATTTCCTCATTATTTTGTTGTTGTTTCCTAACATAAGTTTGAAATTTTAATCTTGCGTTGGCTTTACAACTAAATAACTTGAAGATATATGACAGAAATTAGGTCTGTTAACGCTTTAACTGTCATAACTTGTTTGATCTTTACCAAATTATTTATTTATACCTTTCGACAAAAATAGGTTCCTTAATTCTCTGAAATCGGACAGTGGGACAGGGGAGGGGGTTTAGAATGGGAATTATTAAAACTAAAAATAACTACCGTATTAAAGGTCGGATTGAGGAACTGTCCAAAATAAAAGTTATTGTGCACTATATATATATATATATATATATATATATATATATATATATATATATATATATATATTTGTGTGTGTGTGTGTGTGTGTGTGTGTGTGTTTGTGAGTGTGTGTGTATGCTTGTGTGTGTGTGTGTGTTTGTTTGTGTGTGTGTGTGTGTGTGTCTGTGTGCGCGCGCGTGTGTGTGTGTGTGTGTGTGTGTGTGTGTGTGTGTGTGTGTGTGTGTGTGTGTGTGTGTGTGTGTTTGTGAGTGTGAATGTATTTTTCCATTAACGTTCTGGGGTACTCGAAAAAATAATTTATAGAAGATTGTCCCTCTTTTACACTCTCATTCATTAATGCAAACAAATCAATTTGTGTTTCCCAAACATCTACCACAGATGCCCTTCAGAGAAATATACATTTATTGAAGAAACATTGAACAACAAGTTATAATACTGTTCTAATGCCATTAGATATAAAAAGGAGCATTTGATAATGCTTGGTGGCCTTCAATTTTACTAAACTTGCGTAGCCTAAATTGCCCTCTTAATTCAAGATTTCTTTAAGAACAGGAAGGCTTACATCACAACACCAACAATTAATACTCACAAAATACAAACATTAGGTACTCCGCAAGGCTCATGTCTTTCTCCATTATTGTCGAATTTAGTCATGAATAACTTAGTACGAAATAAATTAATTCCTAACACAGAAATCATAGAATTTGCAAAGGGCATAATTATTCTTATAATTATATCAGATTTGATATTCGATTGGAAACATCCAAATTGTTTACAGAAATTGAAGTATTAATAAATCTCTTCACCGGCAAAAGAGCAACTCCAATTTCATACTAAATGTATGTATTCACATATTCTTTTCTAAAAAACGGTCAATTTCTTTTCTTATCATACGGTGAAGGACAACAAATTAATAAAGTAACTACCTATACGCGTGTTCGTGCACAAATTTGAAAGGACCTCTTCTTTTGTCATCTCGTTTGTAGGATAGTAGATATTTGAAGATAATTTTGGAAAATCGTATCTTGAGAACAACTTGAACTGCTTTATTTCCACAAAAACAGACTTTGTTTCGAAACGTTTGTTTTTTTTTTTGACAATATTTCGTTCCTATTTAATATTTTCCAAACATTATTTCTTAGAGACTCTACACTGTTTTAACCTATGTCATATCATGTACTGAGTCTTAATTACATTACAACGTTAATTTGTACAAATCCTGAATAATTTAAAGAGATGGAATCATTATTTATGAATCGTCTGTTGTATCTCTTTTTGTTCCATTGCTTGGAAAACTAAAATGTCTATAAATAACATCAAACGTCATCAGTAATAAGAATTGAAGTTGAGCTAGTTGAAATACTCCATTTCACAGTAATAAGAATTGAAGTTGAATAAGTTGAAATACACTATTTCACTGTCACTTTCATGTAGAATAGTATTAGCTTTTAACCGTGTTGATGACAACTGATTTTAAAGTGAAAAATGTGTCATTTAAATTATATTACACTCAGTCTAAGGTAATTCCCAAATTCATTTCTTATTCCACTAATCACTTTTCAGTGGATAATTACTTTTAAATTATCAATATTTCCCTTAAAATAAAATTGATAGATCTTGCAATAGTTTCTAGAATGTAAGACTTCAAAATATCAATAGTATTCATGACAAATTTACGTTTACCTATGTAAACAAAACTCTAAGGTTTGTCTGATTTTCTATTTAAATAGGGCGGGGATACATTTTATTTTACGTTTCAGACCATTCTAAAAATAATGACATCAAAATTGAAATATTTGTCAATCAGCCCCACAGTGTTTCAATTAGTACAAGCTAGGTGGACAACAGGCATGTTTAGAATTCTAAAATATTGTATTGGGATAATGGAAATAATTCTTCCAAAATATGATATCTGATATTTGTTTCTGTCTGGCACACTCCACCACGTGAGCAATTTGGTCCAAAGGTATGTATCCATAGCAATAGAATAAATCAGTTGTACTCCAGACATCATTTCAACCATGCAAAATGAACTTGTTATAAATGTTCTATGAACCAGTTGTTACATATGGATATTATTTGTGCTGATAAGTTCTAATTTCAATGTCTTGCACCGGATTTATAAATATGTTTTTAAATACTCTATTTAATATATGTTCATGATGATATTTCTAAATTACGATCAGAACTATTATTAAAATACCATACTATGTGTGTTAATATATAATTAATGTTAATTTATTTGTTTGATATGGATGCTGTTTTGGTAAGCAAAATGTTGCATTAATTGAAATGTACAATTTTATTAATAAGTACCGTCGTGGGGATGATTCCTGTGGGAACCGGCCAATGGAGGGCTTCATTGTCCTATATCAAATGTTCTAATTACCCCCGTATGAATATCCAACTAATTTACTTGGGGTAAGCCCCTTTTAACTAATTAAAATTATTGGGACGCGATTTATTTACATAGGGGAACGTAGAAATACCTGCCAAATGCCATGGAAAGTGGCGAAAATGAGGGTCCTTCAATATTATGTATGTTTATATATATATATATATATATATATATATATTTATCCGACCTCGACAGATCTGGAATTAGTTGTAAACCTCTTGTTCTCTTCTGTTTTATTTATTTTCTATATATATTTTTTTTTGTTAGATACGTTTTAGGTTAAGGCAAAGAACTCTTTTTTTTTGGGTGCTAGCACCTTTTTTATAATGTCCTTTAGGGACATCCAAGGGGTTAGTTACCCCCTTATTAACCTTTTACATGCCGCTCTGTGATTCCAGTAAAATTTTTATTTTTTTTCTCCAATATTGGTCTCAGCATGTTTCAGTTTAAATAGTTAATACAAAAAATCTAAAAAAAAAATTTTTTTTGGTGGTTTTCCAACTTGTTCCAGAAGTGGAACATTGGCAGGTTCAGGTTATGCAAAGAAAAACAACAAACTTTTTCTTAATACTTTCATTAGAATGTTCGATACAATAAGAATAATGTTGTTTTTATTAATATTAAAAAAAGTAAAAATTGTTATTATATTGTAATAAAACATTGAAACTGTTTGTAAAATAATAAAAAAATGCGTATGAACAATAAGAATCGAACAATTTTGTTCTGCAAATATAAGATTTAAAATCCGTGATATTGCGGAAAACAATCAATATGAATGCGTTTCTGGCATTCATTGCATAGATATTTCGTGTTGGTGGCACAATGAACACACCTTCCTTGGGAAGCCGAAATTATATAATGTCCATCTGTCTTTCGCCTGCTAGGAGGGATGGTATTCTTCGGCCCTGTCCGCGGACCATCTTTCCGTGGTAAAGCCCGCATTAGTGCCATAGCCACCTAAGATATCAATTTATTATGTCTGTTAGGCGTTCGTTTTCGTCAGGAGGAAGCTGGCAAATATCTATTTCTTCATCTGAACTGTTTCCCGATTCAGGATCACTCAACGATTTTAGGTAGTCCAAATATTCCACTGCTTTTTCCACGGTACGAAATATTTTTTCCATTTTTAGTTATAGATAATTTAAAAAAAAATCCACGAATAAAATACTTAACTATAATAAAATAAGAGAAAGAAACACGATGCGGTTACGACAAGAACACAGTAATAACTGAGATAACTACACCAAAGGATGTTTGGCGTAGTATTTCCAATAATATTTGTTCTAAGAAACTAAAAAAAAAATACGCAGATTTTCTCTATCGCTAAGGAGTTATAACAAAAATTGAAGATCTTAGAAAAGCAATTAGTAGTTCCATGAATTTTCGTGTTCAGTTTTGTACGAAGAAAACAACGTAGGAAACAATGAATAGAGCGATCATTTCTATAGCGTGAAGCTGCCATTGTTCCATATGTGGAACATTAAATTTATAATAAGTAAAACTGATTTTTACCATTTTTTTCTTTACATTTTCTACAATGCATTATATTCAGTAATCTATCACAATTAATTAAATCAGTATTAAAATTAAATTTTATTACTACAGAATTAAAGCGAAAAAAAATAATCAAGACGCCTCTTGACATTGAAAAATCATAAACTTTAACTTTTTTTTACCGAACTAAAAGTGATGAAATCTTTATTGAAAAAATTTTAAAAAAATATTTCAATCTTTGTTTTGATGGGAAAAAATTGTTTTTGCAAAAAAAATAATAATTAAGTTGGTCGAAAAAATTGTTTAAAATATGTTCCACTTCTGGAACAATGGCGTGTAAAAGGTTAATTGTGTATTTTATAAAGTGTTATAGGTTAGGTGAATCATGTTGTTGTTATTAGTATTTTATTATTCTATTTTGTGAAATGTGTTTAAAATCCAAATAAACAAGTAAAAAATATCCGACCTTGACAGATCTGGAATTAGTTGTAAACCTCAAATGTATTACAAAACCTATTATGTATTTGAAATACTTCTTAATGAAAATAAACTGTATTAAAAACCAAATTGGTATTTTAAAATAATATTTCCACACAGTTCTTAATATACCATTTTTTCAACTGTAATTAAATCTATATATAAGTTTTTGTGCGTGAAAGTGTAGATACTGCGTCAAAAATAATAATATTTTTCGTTTTAAAGATCTTATTTCTTTTTATCTCCAAGACGTTTTAAGCAAATTTAAAAAAAAGGAAAGAATATTCATACGATATATATACGAGAGAGAGTTATACTGTATATTATGCTTGCTATCGATGTAGCGGTGCAATATTTATTTGATCGTTAGCGAACTCTATGTTTAAATGATTTGTGTAAAACTGAAGTTCGTTTTTGAAGATGCCTAGAAAAATTCCTTTTTTGAAGATGATTAGAAAACCTTTTTTCGAAGATGATAGAAAATCATTTCTTGAACTTGCCTAGAAAATCTTTATTTTAAGATGCCGAGAAAATCATTTTTTGAAGACGCCTAGAAAATCCTTTTTTGAAGATGCCTAGAAAAAATCCTTTTTTGAAGATGACTAAAAAATCCTTTTTTGAAGATGTCTAAAAAATCCTTTTTTGAAGATGCCTAGAAAAAAATCCTTTTTTGAAGATGGCTAAAAAATCCTTTTTTGAAGATGATTAGAAAACCTTTTTTCGAAGATGCTAGAATATCATTTCTTGAACTTGCTTAGAAAATCTTATTTTGAAGAAGCCTAGAAAATCTTTTTTTGAAGATGCCTAGAAAAAAATCCTTTTTTGAAGATGCCTAAAAAATTCTTTTTTGAAGATGCCTAGAAAATAATTTTTTGAAGACGCCTGCAAAATCCTTTTTTGAAGATGCCTAGAAAAAAATCCTTTTTTGAAGATGCCTAAAAAATCCTTTTTTGAAGATGCCTAAAGAATTCCTTTTTTGAAGATGCTCAGGAAATAATTTGTTGAAGATGATCAGGAAATAATTTTTTGAAAATCCTTTTTTGAAGAGGCCTAGAAAATCCTTCTTTGAAGATGCCTAAAAATCCTTTTTTGAAAATGCTTATAAAATCCTTTTTTTGAAGATGTCTTGAAATCCTTTTTTGAAGAGGCCTATAAAATCCTTTTTTGAAGTTGCTTAGAAAATCTTTTTTTGAAGATGCCTAGAAAATCCTGTTTTGAAGACGCCTACAAATTCCTTTTTTGAAGATTCCTAGTAAATCCTTCTTTGAAGATGCCTCAAGAATCCTTTTTTTGATGATCTCAAACAAGTTATGGATTCCGATGGGTATAATAATATGAAAAAAGCATCTCCCGAAAGATCACAGTGGGTTGTTACTACAAGGCGTTGCTTTTACATCGTGATGCAGCTTTGGAACGGATATATCTAATACTACGTACATTCAAGTGAAATATTTTTAAAAGAAAACCAACCAAACATCTAATTCAATAGAAATAAAAAGGGTAACTGTGGTTAAATAGAGACAATGACGAGAATATGAGAGTCCTTGTTTTTATGGAAGGGACACTAAAAGGGTTGGACATAGATCGATCGGCCATTTATTCTGGTTCTGAGTCTTTGGAAAACAGCGTACAGAGTGCTAAGTTGGTTGTAGTTCAGAGCTCTGTAATTACTAGCGGAGATGCGTGGCCTTTGATGAAGAGCCGACCTACATATGCTTCAATTATCTTGATGCTTCGTTAACTAGCCCTTTGTTACGATGAATAATCATGGTTCCAAAGTTACTTGCAGCTCCGGGTATTATGCTTGACTTTATGTAATTCAATATTCACTAGTCAGTTATCAAAAGAGTTTCACTTAACCTCAATTATAAACCCATTCAAGAGAGGTCCGAATATGTATATAATTTAATACTTGTTATATGTTCCACTTCATGTATATATATATATATATATCATTATTGAGATAATTTAATTTGATTTTGAGACTCAAGAACTACTGAGTTATATTTTCTTCACTATTTCTAGAAGGGAAATCAGCTGTTAGGCTTTTCTCATGATACAATTTTCTGTGCAATTCTTCAAATTTACATCGGTCCTGTATAGGAGATGGCGAAAAATTCCGTCACACATGGGCTCCGTAAAGGAAGGAGATTTCCGACCTCTTAAAGACACAACTGTTCTCAGCTCAACACACATTCTCTTTGCCTTTGGAAAAATCAGATTAGTAGATTGAGGGTTTACTGAAAACTGTAAAAAAGAAAGTACGGGTATCTCCCTTTATATTTGATAATTAAAAAATCTGCTAAAAGGTATAGAACAAAAATTGTTGAGCACGAATAGTTTAACAAGATTGGTTCCATTACATTTTTCAACGGCAACCTTAATAACAGACTTGTATTTTCATATTCCTTCTGCATCTGAACCATTAATGAATACGATATTTAATTGGCAGGAACGGTCAAATATCGAGTGTGATATAGATCAATTAGACAGTTTCTAGTCAAGAAATAAAATCTTAATTGGTGGCGTCATCATACAATATATTTGAATGTATCTCACGTAGTAATAATATGTTGAAAACAATCTTTGGTATTTAAACTTGTAATAAGACATTTAATGATATAATCGTTTATTGTTAAAGTGGGGGTTTCGAAGAGGCTGAAAATTAAAAAAATCAAAATCCCTGCAAAAAAAAAAATAGAAAGAAATATCTTGTTTGGAAATTATAAAAAAAAATATCGCTCTTGAGCAATAACTACAAAACAAGTAAAAGAAATCGGCCACGCACATGCTGCGTAAACTAAGCAAATTTTTACCCAGCTGCAATGCACCGCTGACAACTTCACCTCACATTCTGCTCTCTGTTTCGCCCATAATAAGAAGAGTAGATAAGCAAGGCTTTAAATTTAAGTTGGACTTGAGATGTTTATTGGTGCAGTTGCTTTAGTGAAAATCGCACGAGCAAATATTTTCCTGAAGACTGAAAACAGAAAATGGCGAATAACTATATTAAAAGATGAGTTGGAGAGAAATGTCTAGAAGAACAGTTGTAAAATATTAAAATTTGTATGCTATTGGTTATTCAAAAGTTTTCGATCTGGCTCATGATGATGGATAAGTTTGATATTATTAATTTTATTTTAGCAGATTTCCATTGAGGTCGTACTCCTGACGTGATTTTCAAAACTTTTCTTCTAATGTCCATCGATCCTACCCAGGAGATAACGAAAATGTGGTCCGTTCAAAATTATATATATATATATATATATATATATATATATATATATATATATTTGTCTGTTACGCTCTAGCGGTCGCAATTTTTGTTTGATCGTAACTAAACTCGATATTTAAACGTTTTATGTAAAACGACAGATCAAGTCGTTAACGGCTGAAATCGGACCAATGGGAGGGGAGTTTAGAGGGGTATTTTTGAAAATTCGAAATATCACCGCTACTATACGTCGGATCAAAACCAATTTTGATTGTGATAAAAACATTAAATTTAAATTTTTATTTTTTTTGTTATTTATTAACATCCGTTTTGTGCTACTAAGGCTAATTGGGATGGGTTATCTGCGGTTTACCACTCTTTTCTAGTCTGGGTAGGACTTAGAATTTATTTAATGAGGTCGGTAGTAAATAAATACCTATAGTCTAGATGAGAATCAAACTCACGACTCCAGGTTTGCCAAGTGAGATTAAGACTAACACTTTTACTCACATGGCTAACCTGAGCCCCCAATTTACATTTTAAAATACAGTATTATATTTATTGTTCGTTCTGAATCGCTTAAATTGCGACACACCTAAATAAACTAAATAAATAAATAAATATTAGAACTACCCACATGCCACATGTTTTAGATGCTTTTGTACACATGTATATGTTTACCCAGAACGAAAAAATTACGTCAAATATTAGAAAAAAGTATCATTTTCAGCTATTAATTTCCTACTGATCATCCACCAACTATACTCATCACTAATTTTTTTTATATATATATATATTTTTTTTTAATGTTTACATATAAAATGTTTATCTATTTCACGTTTGTTATTTGTCATTGTTTTTTTCTGGTATTTCTTATTGTTACTTCTTGTTATCTATTTTACTTTTGTTATTTAACAATTTGTTACTTTTGTTATTGTGCAATTTTTGAAAGGGCAAATCACCTTTGATGTGATGTCCATAAATAAATAAATAAATATTGTTCGTTCTACAATAATTATGCTAGTTTAAATAGATTTGTTTGTTTTAAAAGAGACATTTATATTATTTTTAGCAGATTTCCCTTAAGGGAAATCAGCTATTGAGGTCGTACTCATGATGCAATTTTCAAAAAATGTCTTCAAATGTCCATCGAACCTACCCAGGAGATGACGAAAATGAGGTCCGTTCAAAATTATATATATATTAAAGGAAGGTTTCTTGAATTAGGAACTCTATAGAAATTCTGGTCTCTCAGTTCTCTTTTTGCTCCCTCAGCATTTTATTTTAGATCATCTCTCAATCACATTAACAGAAATATTTAACTTTATTTATTTAAACTTTAAGGCAAAATTAATTATTTGTCTTGTAATAATTCTGAATTTAAATAATACAAATGCATTCTGAGGGCATTTCATACCTACTCCCTCAACACTTCCTAAGTGAGTTTTGTGTAACTAGAGAGATACTAGCGTTGATGACGTAAGCGTAAATTGATGACGTCCGAGTTTTGTTAGGAATTGCTCGCCTGACGTCATCAAATGGGTATAGAACAGTGTTCCTCGTCGGTGATTGGCTGTTTGCATGACGTCATCAACGTTAGTATCTCTGTAGTTAGCATGGGATTCTTTATTATACAAATAACATCATTTCTGGTTTTCAGTCAGAACATATGGCGAGATGAGATCACTAATGTGTCATACCAGCACGTGTTAAATCTGTTTAGTTTACGCAGCCTTATATTATAATACAAAGTCACGTATGATGTCGAATTACAACTATATTTTTTTTGCAGATTTCCCTTAAGGGGAATATATATATATATATATATATATATATATATATATATATATATATATATATATATATATATATATATATATAAATATTTGTCTGTTAACACTCTAGCGGTCGCAATTTTTATTTAATCGTCACCAAACTCGGTATTTAATCGTTTTAGATAAAAAGGAGATCAAGTTCGTTAACGGCTGAAATGGGACTAGTGGGAGGTGGGGGTTTAGAGGGGGGAATATTTGAAAATTTGAAATATCTCCGTTAGTATACGTCGGATCGAAAAATTGTATAGAATCAATCTTATTGCAAATTACATGTGCTATAAATATTGTTATATACATGTATTCTCTATCTTGAATATTAACCGAGTTATTTGCATTTTTCAGTTTTCAGTCATCAGCAAACCGTCACTTCTACACATGTTACATAAATAATACTCTGCTACATTATAAATCACATTATGCGAAGTTTAAATACCAAAAATTGTATTCAAGAGACCTTTATTATACGAGATACATGAAAATATCTCCCGGTGACCCCCCCCCCCCCGTCTTAAGGTTTTGGACTACTAAAATTAGATTGAATGAGATAACAATTATTCTGACTCATTATTAATTACAGTACTAGATATAGTTAATAGTTTTCAATAAAATTAAAATGGTATATTCTGATATATTTCAGTAATTGTTTTGTTTGAGGTGCTTCCCCTCTGGAGGTTTCTTATTATCGTTTATATTTATCAGTTGATGTTGACGGTGCTTTTCTGTAACCAATGTGTAGATATATCTATAGTTAAACATCACGAGGGAAATCTGCTTTGTTTACGCAGCCCCTGCGTGACGTACTTTTTTGTTTTGCTGCATAAAAATTTGAACAAGACAATTTCGCTTCTTTTTCCTTATAATCGATGGGAATACATGATAGTTGGGAATGATTACGACAACCTCAATAGTGGATTTCTCGTATGGAAAATCTGCTAAGCAGAACACCAAATTCATTCATAAAACATTACAAGGTCTAAAGTAGTCGTATATATAAAGCTTAGCCGATGGGAGAAAGGCCGCCAAAGAAGTGTTAAAGTTAAGGTCTTTCTCTGATAAGTTGGTTTGGCAAGTGGAAGTCGGGCCAGAGAGTTTAGCGGTTCACTTCAGAATCCAGGCTTTGTCAGTCGGCAAAGTCGGGGGGAGGGAGAGCGCTTTCCAGAAGTTTCAACAACGTCTGCTATATTCATCAATGCAGAACCATTATCTATACGCCGTCATTCCAAATCTTATGAATGTTAGAAGAAAGTTTTCCACCAGTAAATATTTATGTGATTTCTGGAAGGTTTTGGTGGTGAAAGGCGAATTTCAAAATGTCCTCCCGTCCTACTTGGTAGGCGATGAAAATGAGATTCGCTCACATCTATGCGTTAACCCATTAGTGCCCACGAGCAGCTTTAGCTGCATCAGTTTTTGAAAATCCACCAGTAGTGTTGACGTTGTTATTTTTCTAAGTAATTTGGCTTAAAGTGAAGGGGGAACATTCCTTGAGACAATAGGGGTGAGAGGTGGGGTACCTGTAACAAAGAAAAGGAGCTGTGACTACCTGTTTCACCCTTTTCCCATCTTAGGTCAGTCCTCACTCAATCCTCCTGCTGGAAAGAGGTAAGTTGTACTTGTAATCATTATTATTTTGAAATTTGGATTATATATATTTTGTCTATAATATTGGTAGTTAATATGTGTAAAATATGAAGAAGAAAAAAAAAAAAAAACTAGCCCAAATTTGATGTTGAATTTTGCATGCGTCTAAAGCTGCTCGTGGGCACATAGTGTACTAATTATTTTTATATTTCTTCTTCAGACTAGAAAATTGTTTAGCAATTGCTCCTCAATAATATTTAATAGTCAAGAGGATATTTAACACATCTACAAATAAAATGTAAGTATTTTTCATTATGCAGCTATTCTATAGATATTTTATTTTATTTTTCTATATATATATTTTATATTATCATTTATAATATAACTAACCAACATTTTTTGAAGCATTTATTCTATATTATCCTTATGATATACCTTAGTGATATTGTATATTTTGTTTTTTTAGGAGTCATTCAAAGAATATAATGTCAGTCAATGACATCATTAGTATGTTGGAGGAAAGGGCAGTTGAACGAGGTGTGGAAACAATAATCATAACTGGGCCCGATGAATCCGGAGATGTAATATCTGATGAGGATTCAGATTTGTCTGACGGGGAAGCTGCTGGGGATCCTGTTCATCTCCCGGCACGAGTACTTCGTGGAGAAGGGTTTCGCATTATATGAATACAACCAGCATATGGGGGGAGTTGATCTAAATGATCAGTTTGTATCAACGTATCGGACTACAATAAGAACTAAGAAATGGTGGTGGCCATTTTTTGCTGGGCAGTTGATGTAAGCTGTGTAGGCTATTGCAGCGAAGGCTAGGTCGCAATATTCCGTACTTAGATTTTCGACGAGAGGTCGTAATATATTTGTTGAAACACTTTGGGACACCGAGAACTGGGCGAGGTTTTAAATAATCGTATACAGCTCTTGACAGTATTCGAAAAGATAGGACAGATCATTTGATTATAAAAGGTATTTCCAAAAATAAACTATGTGTCCAATGCAAGAGAAGAACCATATACCTCTGCAGAAAATGCAGCGTTTCGCTTCACCCTGAGTGTTTTGCCCCTTATCATGAGTAGAAGAATGGGCAAAAAATGTATATATGCAATTTGTTTTATTTTACCTCCTTCGGTTATTTGTTTATATATATATTTTATGTGATTTATAATTTATTTATCCATATTTGATTGTTTTATTATTAGATAGAGTATTTGTTGTTATTATAAGATAGAGTATTTATTTATATTATTAGATAGAGTATTTGTTTCAGGTTATTTATTTATATATTTTTTTTATGTGATTTATTATTTTTTTATAGATATTTCATTGATTTACTATTAGACAGAATATATATTATTTACTTATACATATTTGATTGTTTTATTATTAGATAAAGTATTGTTTTATTATTAGATAGATTATTTGTTTAACCTTAGTTTTGTTCCAAAAACATCTGAAAATTATTACATTGTATTGTTTGAGTTTCTTATACAATAAAAGTGTTTTAAAAATTATATTGTTTTAATGAAAATCCTAAAATGCTTTTTAATGAGGCAATAAATGCAGGTAGTTCCAATTGAGTGCACCAAGTGCCCACGAGCATCTTTAGCTGCAGCCGGATATTCAGCACTTCCCTTACCATACATTTTTTTTAATTATTTTTCCCATTGTCTATAAAGTAAAACAATAGTAAAAAATAAAAAAAAAATAAAATCTATCGATTGGGCACTAATGGGTTAACACTGTAATCATTTCAGCAGTTTTTACGTAAGGGAAATGATCTATTGGGTATATGAGGAAATAATTATGAGGTTGTACTCATAACTGTATTTTCGAATAATTTCTTCAAGCGTCTCATTACCGTACTCACCAAGACGACAAACAACAATCTATCTGTATACTTAGCTCTTTCACTAAATAACTAAATATAGATTACGTTAATTTCTGATATCGGACCTCGAGTAGACGTATTTTGAAGGGATTTACTGTCAAAAAAGAAGCTTTCAAAAAAGTCTAGGGAACTAGAATATCCTGTAGAATACTATCAAAAACATCTCACCGAATGTAAAATGATTACATGCAAAAACCACTAATTAAATGCAAAACTGATTGTGTATAAATCCTCTGACCCCCCGTAGGCAAAACTGCCAATATACAAAAACTTCTGAACCTCAGAAAAACTGATGACATAGGAATGTTCGGATCGTTGGGAAAAATGTCAATAGGAAACTAAAATTAACAAAATACAACCCCTATGACCCTTAGCAGAACTGATGTTATACAACAATCTCTGAAGAAAACTAAAACTGATGAAATACAACAATCTCTGGAAGAAACTAAAACTGATGAAATACAACCCCTCTGCCCGATAGCATAACTGATGATATACAACAATCTCTGGAAGAAACTAAAACTGATGAAATACAACCCCTCTGCCCGATAGCATAACTGATGATATACAACAATCTCTGGAAGAAACTAAAACTGATGAAATACAAAAATCTCTGGAGAAAAGTAAAACTGATGAAATACAATCCCCCCCCCCCTTATTTAAAAATAATATTAATAAAAGCCCAATCTTCCAATATATTTTAGAAATATATGGATATTTTAAATTTTCCTGATAAAGGACACATATTAAGCTAGTAAAACAGTCCATATGTCGTGCACGGTTAAAATTTCAAAACTTCTTAACATAGAGTTGTTAATAAGAGAGAAATAGAAAGATTTTAATTGATAACATCATCGCACATGTTTATATGAATCTCTATAACAAAGATCTTTTGAAAACAATATTTGGTATTAAAGTTGGACTACGACGTTTCTGGATATATACTTATTTTAGAAGTTTCGTTACTAAAAACTCAATATCCTATTAATTTGGTATAAGATTGGGTATATATCATTTTTCGACCCGACTTGTAGTCACGGAAATATTCTAAATTTACGAATATCCATCCTTCTAGGGTAAGTCTGATTCCATTCTTTAACGGATTAGATCTATAATTTTACATGTAAGGTTTATATATCGAGAATGGTAAGTTTAAAACTATGAGTGTGGCCCCTAGAGCTTTAACAGACAAGTATATGTATTATTTATGATTGTTTGTGTGTGGGTACGGGGGGGGGGGGGTGCGTGTGAGTTTGTGCGCACGTGTGTGTACTTTTGAACTTACCCCAATTTCGTAATCTTCTGGGTTGTATCTAAGAAATGTTTTTAAAATCTTCCATAAGAACAATCTCAATTGTTGATTTCCATTGTGAGAAATTTATTAAGGCTACTGCATAGCAGTATCGTTGGAGGTCACAAAATAAGCTATATGCTTTGGTTCTATACTTCATGGAGAGCACAAAATAAGCCAAAGCATACTTTTGAATCGCCAGTATCTTCGTCTGTATTACAACTTCTCATTTCGCAAGACTGCTAAATTCTTATTTAAGGTTATTCTAGTTGTCCTCGAAAACCAAGACTTACCGTATGAGGAGTTAGGACGGAAACCTAGATTCCTGTATGCGTCTCTCGAGTATCAGGAGTTTTTTAGTAAGGAACCCACACAGTCCCACTTGTAGATAACACGTCCTCATTAGTCGTTATAACATTAAGTAGACGTTCAAAAATTATATGTATATATTCGTACTCAAGAGCGCATGGTATGAGATGTCCTGTTGAGGATTTTGTTGAAGAAAATTGTCACAGTGAGGTTAAGTAGAGAAATTGAACTATAATAAAATCCATTTTCGTAGAAAATACAGGACTGGCATAATATAATCCCCGGCCGAAATATGAACAATAAGAATGAGATGGTTACCTTAAAACCAGTGAACTTGCTCCCAAATAAGGTGTAGAGGTTAAAGCTACGTGCTTAGACTGCCAGACTTCATCGACTAGTCAGCACTTACTCCACGAAAGGAGTATCGATTCTAGTACGAGGACTTGAATTTGGATTCGACGCTTTATAACGAGTCAAACGTGACTTGGATCCTGAAAGCGGCTCTCCATTCATTTAATCCGAATCACCTTAAATGTTTATTTTATTTATTTATGTATTTCAGAGCTTCTCAACAAGGGAGGTACAAGGGAAGGTCCGGAGCCCCCACAGTGAACATGAGACCACCATTAGTCTACAGCTAACTGAGCTATGTACAAATATAACATTAAATATGGGAACAATTTAACAAAATTAACATTTCATTGGGCGTTTTAATCATTACTGCTAACAGATTTCCCTTAAGAGAAATCAGCTATCAGAGGTCGTACTCCACGTTGAAAAATGTCATCAAATGTCCATCAATCCTACCCAGAAGATGGGGGAAATGAAGTCCGTTCAAAATTATATATATATACATATATATACGTGTGTGTGTGTGTGTGTGTGTGTGTCTGTTAATGCTCTAGCGGTCGTAATTTTTGTTTGATCATTTCGAAACTCGATGTTTACTCGTTTTATGCAAAAAGAAAAATCAAGTTCGATAATTGCTGAAATCGGACCAGTGGGAGAAGGGATTTTCGAAAATTCGAAATATCTCCGCTACTATACGTCGGATCGAAAACTTTTAAACCAATGTTATTGCAAATTAAATTTGCTATCAATATTGTTATATACATTTATTCTCTATCTAAAATATTAACCGAGATATTGGCATTTTTATTAAGTGTGTGTGTGCTGATAAAGGATAAGATGAATTTGGCTATTGAGTTTCTGCCGAAGGTTAGTTCGGCCGTTTCCGTATCTGTTCTGCTTTCTTGAAATTGGTTTAGAGACTCGTGTAAGCTTCTATTTTGTGAGATATTTGTAAATACGTTCTGTTGATACTCCCCCCCCCCTCTTCATTAGCTCTTGGACTACTAAAATTTGAGAGATTGCGAAAAAAATTATTCTGATTCATAATAAATTACATTACTAGATATACTAAATAGTTTACGATAAAGATAATATGTTATATTCTATCTATCTGTTCAGCTCTGTGTGGTTGGCAGACCTATTGGTTTACAATTCAGAAGCATTTTCCGTTGGGAGCTTATTAAAATTAACTGAAAGATTTCTCATTACCGTTTTTATTTAATCACGGTGGTCATAAGTGTTACTAGTATGCAGATTTCTTTATTGTAAAACTTCCCGAGCTAAGATTACGCAGCCCCTGCGTGATGGACTTTTATACTTCCTTATTCGTTTTAAATTAAGTGTTGTGACTCCGAAAAAGTTAAAGTTTTAGATTCCGATTGAATTATCCGTTTGGACCCTCCCTGAACCAATTTTCATTAGTTTCAGTACAAAGTCTGTACATGTCTCATGTACAGACCACGGTGTATTTAAAATGTCCTACGCAAGTGCTGGGTAAGTAAGCAGATTTTCCACGTGTTTCAATATGAGACGCGGATGATTTCATCTCTCCATCTATTCCTTTTTTCTCACGAAGTAACAATCCTATATATACACTGGAGTTAAAATGTTATTTGGATTTGAAATGTTTAGCCAAAATGGGATGAGTATAAGTAGAGATCTACAAAAGGCTGAAAAAAATACAAATACCTCCGTTAATATTCGAGTAGGAGGAAACATGAATCAAATAATAGTTACAAAAAATTATAATTCCATCAACATTGGTCATGTAACTTTTTTCGACCCAACACATTGTAACCGAGATGTTTCGAATTTTCAGTTATTTACCCCTTTAACCCCCCTCCCCAAGATGATTTCAGCCACTGCCTAATATAACCATTATTTTCTTACAAAACCGTTAAATATTGATTGCGGTGTTGATAAAATAAAAATTTGAACATAGAATTTTTAATGACGACGATTTCACACTGTAGACATCCAAAAATACAATATTGGGTAACGATCAAACAAAAATTTCTACCACTAGAGCATTTACAGACAAATATATAAATTTCGACAGGAGCTCATTTTCTTTATCCCTTGTGTAGGATCAATGGCTGTTTTTCGGAAATGTTCCTTAAAGGCCTTTAAAATCTGTGAAAGCGATGATTAGTAATTATTTTATATTAAAGAAACTACTTCAAATGAGTTATTTTTGTAAAAAAAAAAAAAAAATTCTTTATTAGTTTCAACTATTAATCAATCCCCAATTAACCGTAACTTCAATTGTAATTACCTTTTCGGCGGGCGTTTTAAAGTTGATCTCGGACCTTAAAGAAACAATTTAGTTGACATTTTGTAAAATCTCCCAAAGCCGGCTCATTAAAACTTTAAATAGAGTTGTGCAACTGTCGTGGAGGAGCTAAAATGCAGACTGTCAGGAAGTTGGCTCTGCCTTGTTCCCGTTTGAACGGGCTATGCACTTAACTTTAAAGGACGTCTCTTTCAACTACACTCCAAACTTGAGACAGGAAGATTGAACACATTTCTTGCTCGTCTAAAAGGATAGACAGACTTAGACTTGTATTCTTGACGGCCTACAATGGCTGTCCAGATGAAGAGTTTCTCGAATAAATTGTTGACCTTTAGATGTCAATTACATCTTGTTCGTGTCGTTTAAAACAATCTAAATTTATATCGGAGATAGAACTTTCATCTGGCTTAAGTTTAAAACTTGAAAGCAATTTGCATCTTTCATTCTCTCTCGATAGTAATCAAATGTATTAATTGGGTACGAAAATATATATGAAATTTCAAATTAATACTAAAAAGAAATTATTTTTAGATATTATTGCACCACTGTACTCTTTTCTGTTTTTTAGCTCTAGAAGGGCAGATTGTGCAAAAGGAGACAAGATTTTTTTTTTATCATCTGTACACTTTTTTCTATATGGAATATTAACGGAGAATTTGCATTTTTTAATTTTTTTTTTCATTTTCTTCCTTCATAAAACCTCCACATTTGGTTATCGCACGTTAACGATAATTTGGAACGTCTTATTCCAAGAGTAAATGTATATTCTTTTCAAAGTACACTTACTATGTGAGATACCTGCAAAAACGTAGTGTGAGGACGCCATTAATTGAGATTATACGTTCTTGACTCTCGAAAATTCAAAATATTTCCGTTATTATATTTATTTATTTATTGGAGCTTCCCAGCTTTGGCGATGTTGCTCTAAACAAAAGCATTTGTAACTTAAAAAACAAAACAATACAAAAACAAAATTAAACAAAACAGAAATGGAACAAAAAACAAAAGGAAAACAAAACGGATAAGGAACACAGAACACAAAAGGAACATAAAACATAAAAGTATCACAAAACAGAGAGAAAACACGAAATACAGAGATGAAATCAAAACAGAAATGGGAAAGAAATAGAAACGCAACTCAGAACAGAACTGGGGAAAAAAATAGAACACAAAAGACGAAATAGGCGAAATTAAACACAAAAACGGATCTGGAACTCAAAAACAAGAATGGAAATCAAAAAACAAAAATTGAACACAACAAAGAAAAAAAAATAAATGAACAAGAGAACAAATATAGACAAAATTTAAAGCTAGGTACCAAAACTAAAAATCGAAACTATTGGGGAAATCAGTAATGAAATATTTAAATATTCAATAAATAAATCAATAATTAAAATAAAATTGGTGTATAAAATGAATAAGAGAAATTTAAAATGATTAAGGTTATTATAAGTCACATAGAAAAATATCATAGAACAAATCTTGAAAATCAATTAATTATCTACATTAGTAATTCGATACATTTTCTTTTTATACCGAATATTAAGCGAGTTGTTTTCACCTTCAGTAAATCCCCTCTTCTAATAGTCAAATGTTGACTTTACATAATTGAGTTAATAAATGTCTCATGTTTAGCGTACATTTGAGTTTCTGTATATATTGGCTTTAGACTACTGGAGAAATAGAGAAAAGATGGTATAATGAGGTGACGACTTTATTATTCCAGCAAGTGAGAAATCTGCTTGCCAAATAATTTTATTTATCTAATTTCTTTCACAATGTAATGTTCTGTAATTACCTTGTTATGTTATGTACTAAATCATGTATGGTATATATGCTTTTGTACTTAACTTTTCCTGGTGGGAGCACCGGTGGCCGGGCGGGTTGAGGCGTGGGAACATCTGGGGTTTGTACATTTCGAGTTGATCACTCTCAGGGTAAAAGCACTGTCTTAAGAAATCCTCGGAGTTGCTCGAGGGTCGCTAAAGATCTTAAAGGTATATAATGCCAACCGGAAAAAAAACTCAACGGACTTTTTTTTAATTTAAAAAAGTCCGTCACTCAGGAGCTGCGTAAGCTAAGCAGATTTCCCACGTGAATTTATACATTAGAGACATCTCCATACGAGAGCCGAACAGTTACGGCAAAGGGCCGAACTAGCTTTTGGCGGGAAACTCAGCCGTCCGTTACGGCCCAAATTTAATAAAAATGCAAATATCTCGCTTAGTATTCAAGATAGAGAAGAAATGTATAGAACAATATTTATAGTAAATTTAATTTACAATAAGGCTGGTTCTATACAATGTTTTGATCCGACGTATGGTAACGGAGATATTTCGAATTTTCGAAAATCCCCCTAAAACCCCTCCTCCCACTGGTCCGATTATTATCAGCTATTAACGAACTTGATCTGTCTTTTTGCATAAAACGTTTAAATATCGAGTTCGGTAACGATCAAACAAAAATTGCGACCGCTAGAGCGTTAACAGACAAATATATATATATATATATATATATATATATATATATATATATATATATATATATATATTTGAACGTACCTCATTTTTGTCATCTCCTGAATAGGATCGATGGGCATTTGAAGAAAATGTTAGAAAATCGCGTCATGAGTACGACCTCAATATCTAATTTCCCTGAAGGGAAATCTGCTAAAACAACATTTGAGAAGGAATTGCTTTGGCTCCAAATGTCTACTTGAAATTCGTCTGTACATAATTCCCTTATATCTAATTAAGGGTTGGCTCTCTTCTGTGCAATGATATCTGAAATGTCTCGTACCTCTGACCGCCAACGATCACTAAATTGAAGTCCACATTGTTTTTTTTTTTTTTTAGAAAATAGAATGTAGAAAACACTTAATTGAAAGATAACGCCGCGCACACACACACACACACACACACACACATAATGATGACATTGCTTATACATCAATCATGATTAATAATTTTACCAATAAACTAGTTAAGAAAATTAAAGACTTTTGTAATGTGTACCCATATATATATATTTCTAACAAACAACCTAATTATATTTTTTATTTCAGATTTTGCCAAGTTGGGATGCACCACGATCTGGGTCTGCATCAGTGAAACTCCGAACAACAGAACCCAATGGACTATTGATGTTCAGTCAAGGCAGTAATTCTCCTCACGTGAGTATCTTTTAATTTAAGTGAAAACATTTTCAATCATTTTAATAAATTAATGTCAATAACAACTCTTATTAATCCTTTATACAATATACGCCTTTTAGCAACGCTTGTATTAGTACCGACATTAATTATGAGAATTTCAGCATTAACCTTTATTGTATGTATCACCTACAAACTTGTCAAATAATAGACTTGACAAATGGAAAGTGTCACATCTCTAATGAAAACCGATTCGTTTGCATTATAGAAAACACTCAGACAACATTCAAAACATAAAGGAATTAAGGTTTTTATAAACACTATAAATAGGCATATTAATAATATTCAATTGTAAAGAACAATGATTTTATAGAAGTAGAACTTTTTAATTTAGAACTTGACTAGCTCCTTTGTAAACCATAATTTTTATGTCAGTGTAAATAGATGATACTTAACCTTTTTAGTGTCACGTAAAAACAGGAGCCTTTGTGAAGATAACCAAAGGAAATTGACAAATTTACTAGGGCACCGAGAATTGCTCTTAAAAACCAAATTAAAAATGATAAATTTCGAAATGCAGCCTATTGTGGGAGAGAGGTAGATTAAAAAGTCAAAACTTTTACACCAATAAGAAAGACTGAAAGAAAGATTATAGTCTCTCCGTGTCGATGCGTAGGGGGACACATGTGCTATCTGATAACTATCATAAACACATTGGGATTACGGTCACAAGAAACTATCCCGTGTTGAGTTTCTACCAACACTCTAACGTATAGTGGCTTTGGCACCAACCAGCAGAAAAGAAATCATTTTTTAAATTAAGTCTAATATTTTTATTTTAATTTCAAACCAATGAATTTGAACCATTTATAACGTTTTATAAAGTTATTTGGAAATACAGAACTCTTGTGACGCGTACAATATGTGCCAACGCTTACTTATAAATATCGTCATGAGATAAAAATCCGTCACGCAGGGGCTGCGTAAACTAAGCAGATTTCCAGTTTTACAATAGAGAAATCTGCCTAATAACAACTGTAGTAGTAAGAAACCTCTAAAGCTAAAACATTATTTAGGGCGTAATAACCCAGTAGTTTCTAGCCCCAAAAAACAGTTGACCTAACCTCTAAACCTATTCACGAGGGACGAATAGTTATAGAAACGGCCGCCAGAGCTCTCGCCGGAAAGTTCGAACATAGCCTACTGGTGACCACACGCAGAATACAAATGCAAATATCTCGGTTAATATTCAAGATACAGAATAAATGTATAGAACAATATTTATAGTAAATTTAATTTGCAATAAGATTTATTCTATACAATTTTTCGATCCGACGCATAATAACGGAGATATTTTGAATTTTCAAAAATCCCCCCTCTAAACCCCCCCCCTCCCACTGGTCCGATTTCAGCCATTAACGAACTTGATCTTTCTTTTGACATAAAACGATTAAATTCCGAGTTTGGTAAAGATCAAACAAGAATTGCGACCGCTAGAGCGCTAACAGACAATTATATATATATATATATATATATATATATATATATATATATATATATATATAATTTTGAACGGACCTCATTTTCGTCATCTCCTGGGTAGGATCGATGGACATTTGAAGAAATTTTTCGAAACTTGCATCATGAGTACGACCTCAATAGCTGATTTCCCTTAAGGGAAATCTGCTAATTATATGTACATTTACAGCAGATTTAAATACTGACCAATTATTACTTAAGAATGTTTCTTGAGTCATAAGGTCAAAAAATAAAACTATTTATTCAGATAGTCTTTATTTTATCTCCGGCGCGTTTCGAGTGCCACCACTCCTTCTTAAGGCGTTATTTAGCCATCACTAAAAGTTAAAAATAATCCTTATATTATAATATATGGAATATATTATATAACATAATCGTCTTTTAAGCTATAATTGGCTACAATTGGATAGTTGCTTCGTAAAACTGATTTAAAGACGTACTTAAAGGCTTTTTGCCAATTACAGGTTTAAAGACGGCTGCATTATATAATATAGTTCATCTAGAATAATATAAGGATTTTTTTTTAAACTTTTATTCATGGCTAAATAACCCCTTGAGAAGGAGTGGTGACACTCGAAACGCGTCGGGGATAAAATAAATGACTATCTGAAGATAGTTTTATTTTTTGACCTTATGACTCAAATATATATATATATATATATATATATATATATATATATATATATATATATATATGTGTGTGTGTGTGTGTGTGTGTGTGTGTGTGTGTGTGTGTGTATAAACATTACCGATTTATAAAAAACTCGATATTTAAGCGTTTCATCTAGTAATAAAGATTCAGAAATATCATCAAGAGGAGAAGGGATTTCCGGGAATCAATATATAGCATTCAAAACACCTGAGCTATTTTGTGTAAAATCGACTTATGTGATATTTAATTGATAATTACATTTTTAGTAGTGGCATTTTTCTCTTACTCTAGTACCTATTAACCGAGATAATTGTAGTTTTTATTTATTTGTAAGCCCCGCTCTTACTAATCTCACACGAGCAGTACACCAGTATATCATATCACAGATTCTCTTAAATCAAGCTAGTTATCAAAAATAATTTTTGCTTAGCCCTGAGAGCTGAGGCATCGGCTTGCATGCAATGAGTGAGTGGCCTAGAGTTGAGCAGATGTATTGAGTGGGGTCCCCTCACCTGAGAGGCGTGATTTACTGCATGCTTCAATCGTGAGCACAATGAGCCCCCTGCTGAATAGCTGATGCCGGCGTGCACGGTTCCCTTACATGCCTTAATATATGCATGAATTTGCATCAATTTAATAAGCCGCTTTCGGCACATTCATACACGAATATGTATGTCGTCGGATTGAGTTCCTGTATTTATTTACACTCCGTCTTACCCAAAGGAAGTATTTGTGGTTTTATTTCGAGATGAATCGGCTCTCAATAGCGACACTGATTTATCGAATTCGGAAGGCTATATTGATTTCTTAAGTAAAATTCTGTCACGCATGGGCTGCATTAACTAAGCAGATTTCCCACGTGCGTCGCGTATTAGCATTTATCTCAAAACGAAAAAAATTCAATGGGAGCACTATTTGGTATATAGGCTACAAATCAAGTGCTTCATAATATTACAGCTTATTGTTGGTATGGTTTGAGTAGGAGGAAATCTCTCAGTTAGAGAATAAATATATATAACAATATTTATAGATCATTACATTTGCAATAAGATAGATTCTTTCCATCTGCAATAAGATAGATTCTTTCAATTTTTCGACCTCCCCCCACTCCCCGGTTAAGCAACAATAAGACAAAAATTGCGACCGCTAGAGCTGTAAAAGACAAGAGTTTGTGTGTGTGTGTGTTTGTGTGTGTACATATATTTATATGTTAATAAAACATTACTTCGATTCCAATTATAATAACAGATATATTTCGATTTTTAAAATTACCTTTTGTCTAAAACCTCACTTCGAGGGTGAGATCAAAACGGCATATTTAAGCTTAGTACAAGACGCTTTGTGATGTACTGCTGTATTGCTAGTGTGAGATGACAAGTAGTGGTTGTTTATAAATGGATAAAAACTACTAACTGCTAATATGTCGATTGTTAGAAGAGCCCCGACCTGGGAAGTGAAGATTTTGGATGTAAGGGTTGAAACTGATGATCTTGGAAGCTTAGTAAAAGAAGAGCAAGATTGAATATATGAGTCTTGCTTCGAAGACCCAAGGAAGAAGTAATTATTGTTAATGTACGTCCAATAACAGTGGGGGATTAAAGGCTGAAAATTAAATAACTGTAATAGTCTATATTTAAATTACAGAAAACCTGCAATAATTATAGAAAGTTATATTTACAACAACCTAGAGTGGCGAGTTCGATTCTCGCCTGGGCAAAGGAAATTATTTAGTGACGAAATTCATTAAATAACGGCCTAAAATACCACCCTGGCAAGAAAAGGGTGATAACCTTTAGATAACCCGTCCCGATTAGCCTAAGTTGCAAAAAGTGGACGTTAATAAATAAATAATAATATTTACAACAAGATTGGTTTTATATGTGACTTTTTTCTCCGACTCAGTAACGGAGATATTCTGAATTTTAGATTCTCTCCCCTTCTAAACCAATCTTCCTGTCCGCGTTTATCCATTTTACATGAAAAACTTATATTTCAAGTTTGGTGACTGTCTAACAAAAGTAACTGTCTCTAGAGCAGTAACAGACAAGTTTGCTTGGTTGGGTGTTTAAATAGTTTATAATGTAACTCATTGTCATCATCTACTTGACAGGATCGATGGATATGTGAAGAAATATATTGGATATTGCATCATGAGTACAATCTCCATCCAATAAAAGTTGGAAAAATTTAAAATGCGCATTACAATTTCATCATCTCAAATCCTTCAGATAATATAGAGACAGTCCGTATTAAAAATAGTCAAAAGTTTATAAATGAACATTCGTGCAAGTATTGGAGGAAATGAACGAAGAAACAACTTTTTTTTTTTTTCTTAAAACAAGTAATATCGGGGAAAAAAGAAAGGTGAAGTTGACTCTTCGGATTAGATTCTCTAACCGCGAGAGCCTGGGATATTTGAAATGTGTCCGGTGGAGCGGAGAACACTAAAAAAACACGGAGAGACGTCAAAAGCCCGGTGTCACCTGTTATTTTACTCTTTGTAGCTCTATTTAAAGCCTTTCAAAAGTAAATATAAAATTTCCATTGGTGGCGCTGCCTCTTTCTTTTGACGCGGGGTGGAAAAATAGTTCGATTCCAAAGCGAAAGGAAATGTTTAAAATATTTAGTCTAGTCCAATAAAAAAATAAATTCCTTTATACTCCAATTCAAAGAAATGGTTTAAAAATAATCACCCAGGCTTCAATGGTGGAGAATTGCATATTATTTGTACCCTTACTGTATTCAAAACTTGTTTTAGTAATAGTTGTAATAATAGTGGGTTTCTACCAGCAGTATTTTACTCACCCAACAAAACCAGAGATTAGCATGTTCAAATGAATCATTTATTTCATACAACGTTAAATGGATAGATTAAGGATGCCAATTTGAAACCAAATAGACCACGTATTACTGATGGCAATACTTTTCTGCCTCATGAATAATCGACTGTTCGTCTGATAACTATATCTGGCACAAAGATCAACTGGTATTGTCCCAAAGGGTCCTGTGTTTTAGATCTGTGACATATAGATGATACATTGGCACAGTAGAAGAACAATCTCAAAAACTATATCTTCTGAGGCTTTCCGAGTCCGACTTCACCTTTTCATTTTTGCAATTATTGTTTTGATCGACTTAGGTACTTTCAACATATATAATACATATTCGAACGGATAGAGTTTCAGCAGAATTTCCTTAAGGGAAATCAGTGACTGAGGTTGTATTGATGGTGTGGTTTTCAAAGTATGTCTTCAATTTCCCATCAATCGTACCCGGGAGATTGTGAAAATCAAAACATTATAAGTATAATGTTGTACTCGCCCTATTCATTGGTCTCAAAACAGCTTATCATTCAATTGCTAGAAGCTGTCTTTGTGAAATTTTGACAGACCTGGGATTCCGAGGGAAACGTGTCCGATTGACAAGGTCGTACATCGGGTTCCCGCTGTCCGGCGTTGGTTCCACAAGAGATTACTGAATATTCCACGTTACGTCAGAAAGGAGGCAAGGTGAATACTTGTCTTCTATTCTGGTGCTTCCTATTTGAGTAATTGAGTCCCTGATTATATCTAGCCTAGGTTACATTTTAATTCTTTTTTTCATAGGCTTCGTTCTACAGAAGAAATAGAGCTTAGATGTTGAAATGAGATCACCAGTGTTTGTCTTTCTAACAGGTGGGAAATCTCCTCAGGTCACAGCACTCACCTGACGACTTTTTGGTCAAATAGGTTCGTTAAAATGATTAGCTATCTTGGTTCCGGGGTTCTTCCCATACGGCTCACGACACTGGCGTATTCCCCGAAGACCAAGAGCTAACTAAGTAGATTTTCCTCGTGAAGTTTAGCAATAGATAAATCTACATACTGGTAACACAATAGCACCGTCCGTGTGTTTAACCCTAGAATGGTATTGAACGTAAAAATTACGTATGATCTGGTTTGAACTGTTATCAAAGGGCCGTTAACGACCCCACCACCCTCACCCCTCAGCTATGAACCCTGCAGACAGTTCGGCCTTGACCTCCGCCAAGTGCAGCTAAGTGGACCTTACCACACATCCAATACTATTTTTCGAAATAAAAACTACACGTAATATTTACGTATCAATACTATTACCGCAACTTTTTGGCACGTAAAATTTACGTATCGCTACTAATAACCGGTTTTTATGCCATAACTTAGTTATATTATTCTCAATTTATCTTCTTCCAATTTTTTTTTATATTCTAATTTATTTTCTCTTAATGTTTTTAACTTTTATTTTTGAATATAAAAAAGACAAAGATATATAGAAAGAATATAATAATCTGTTTATAGTTTCGGAAAAATGGAGAAAAAATATTCAATGGATGAAAAAAACAGAAATTTGTTGAAAGAACTCTGCGATGAGTCAGATGGGGAAAATGACAATTATGAAGTAGATGGTTATGGATACGACAGCGATGATGATCCGGAGTATTCTCCATGTCATATTCTCCATGGGTTGAGCCTTCGGAAATGATTGCACACAGAGTGGGCTAGATAGCGATCAGTGTGAGAAAAATTTAGAAAACATAAAGGCAATCGAAGAAAGAGAAGAAACACAGAAGCAAAAAAAATCTAAAACCTTTTAACCACAAAATATTGACAGATCAGTCACAATAAATGTAGAAGGTGGGGTTGTGCTTGGTAAGTATGGATATGAATGGAACACACAGCCTCTGGAACAAAGCGCCTGAAAGGAATGGCGTGTACATTTCATAGCTTAATATTGATTTCATTATTGTTATTAGATATTAACGTAGATATAAGTTATAGAAAAGTGTATTTTTTAATAAAATAAAAAAATAGTCACAAATATTAACAAATTTTGAATAATTTCACCAATTATCAGTTGCACACGTAAAATTTACGTATCAGTACCATTAAGTGGGAAATAATATCACTACCATTCTAGGGTTAAATGCAAACGATAATAAGAATCCTCCCGACGGGAAGCGTCTGAAATGTAATCAAACAAGTCTGCTACCTCTTACCGGAAAGAAAAAACAATTACTGGAATATATCAGAATCTAACATATTAATTTTATTGAAAACTATTTACTATATCTACCACTGTAAGTTATAATGAATCAGAATAATTTTTATCTCAATCAATCAAATTTTAGTAGTCCAAGAACTTTATGACGGGGAGAGGGGTCAACAAAACAAATTTGCATGTATCACGTATAATAAAGGTCTTTTGAAAACAATATCTGGTATTTAAGCTTCGAATAATGTGGTTTATTACATAACAGAGTATCGTTTATGTAACATGAGTAGAAGTGAGGGTTCGCTAAAGACTGAAAACTGAAAAATGCAAATATCTTGATTAATATTCAAGATAAGGAATAAATGTATATAACAATATATGTAGTACATTTAATTTGCAATAATATTGGTGTTATACTATGTTTCGATCGAACCGACAGTAACGGAATTTTCCTTAAGGGAAATCTGCTAAAAACACAATTAAAAGAAAACCTACATTACAAGCTTAGTACGAGGAACTACTCGGCGGTTATTTATTTCGCCTACCCCTTAAGCATAAAAATAGAGTAGATTAGTGTAGAGGGGGATGGGGGTGGATTTATGTTGAAGCTGACCACCGATTGCTCACAGTCAGCTAAATGAGAGAGAGGAACACACGAACACTGGAGGGCGTGGAACATACACCAACACTGGGACGAGCCCAGGACGCTAATCCCAGGGCCCCTGGGGTCCGTGGATTTATGTGGGTTCCCCTCCTAAGGATTAGGAGGGAAAGAGAGAGAGGGAGAAGAGAGAGATAGAGCAAGAGGAAGGGTTAGAGGGAGAGAGAGAGAGAGTGAGTGAGATGGCTTTCCTTTATAAAAGTAGTGGGGATGAGGGGCACTTCGGTTTGCTTTCCACCGCGATTTTAGGATTCCAGCTGTTAGCTTACATTAGCAGTGCGCTTTTTCAGGCTTTGCCGCTGTGGGATGCTGCCCTTTAAGCAGGGATAGCTTTGAGCCCCATTTACTTCCTCCAGAGAAGGTTAGGGCTTACTCTTATCCTAGGTTTTTATTTATTTCCCTTTGTTTCATCCCTTAGGGATCATACAGAGCAGATCAGCCCTGTCCCTTCGGAAATACTATTTTCATGAACTCTTATATTTTCCAATAATCTACTTTCAGCTTGAATCAATAACGGAAAGATTACATAATCAGTTGATAAATAAAGAATATTTTAGTTATGTACTGACAATATTTTAATTCTACTGGCCTGCATTGGAGGGCCCTTCCTTACTATTAACAAGATTTTAATTAATTAATTTACTTAATGATAGTAGAGGATGGTCGGGTATTGGTCTCAAAATTCTCAGTTTTTCAAACAGAGGAGTTCATTTATTTGTGCTGACAATTTTCACTCTACACACCCATACTACCAAAAAGGAAATCTCATACACAAAGACTTCACCACATCCCATCCTGAATTTCATCCCCAAAATATTATTATCATAACAAATATCCTCGCCAAAACCAATATCTTGGAGCCTTTATAAACGGAATCAAAAATTCCAAAAAAAAAACCTACAAACACAGAAAATGAGATACACACTTTACCTCCCCTTTTTCGTCCCCTAACATATAAAACAAAATGAAACAAATAAATAAAACTATAAAAGGTACATTTCCGTCCATCAACTTAGGACTGGCAACAAAAAAAAACTTAAATCTCTTTACACCAAACTTAAAGATCCTCTTCCTCATGACCAAACACCCAACGACATTTACTAAGTTCCATACTTATACCTAATTGGAATGCGGTATGCATTGGAGAGACAAAACGACACCTCAAAAACATATTTTACCAACACAAACTCACTATTAGAAAAGCAGACATAGACAGTTCTACCCTCGCAAAACAAGGCATCACAAATAACCGTACCTTTGATTTCAACGACACCTCGATATTAAGCACACAAAAAAATCACCATAGACGCCTCATTTCTGAAACTTTCCACCTTAACATAGACCCCAATAGCATAAATTACGATACAGACAAACAAAAAATATCTCCCATTTATGCAAACATTTTTAAAATATTACAGGCTCAATGCAAGGTACCTTCCTTCCTCTAGGTTTTCCACATACCCTCTCCATTTCGACCTGCCCGTGTCCTATCCTCATTCTAGATGTAACTTTCACTGAGTACGTTAGTTATTTTGCTCCCTTCTCCTCCTCTACCACGATTGGTTTTTACCATATCTAACTTTTTAATTTCTTACTATAGTTTATACATTCAACCCCCCCTTATTTCATTGTCACATATGTTACATTACTTTTTTAAAATATATTTATGACCTTATAAAAACATTCTGTTTCACTATTTTTCAATTTCTTTCACTTGTTGGTCTTTGTTCATTGTTAGCTGTGAGGAAGGAAATCAATGGTGCCCGAAACTGTCACCAATACATAAACTCCCCTATTAGGAGAACTGAGAATTTATAGTCGATACCCAACCATCTTTCTAAGATCATTCAATAACCTACAACTGAGAGATTAATTAATTAATTTATTCTTAGTGGTGTGTAGCAACATACTATTTAAGAATCATCTACAAATCAATGTATATGAATAACACCATAGATCTAACAAATATGTATCTTAGGTGTCATCTATATAACCATATAATTATAGAGTACTTTCAGTAGATTATATTTTAACGTGCTGTTTTAATTTAGAATACGAAGTTCAAAGTGATGTTTGGTATCTGTGTTATTCACATATATCTAATAGCTGTTAGAAATTCAATTAATTTAAACATCTACTGTTCTCCCTGAACTTAAATGACCTTATATGAATCCTGTGTCGTGTAAATATGTGAGTATGGCTAATTCATTTTGGCTGGACTCACTCAGCAGTTCTGTACAGTCATTTCGCCTGTCAATGTTGTCACGTTTTCTGCAGTACGTCAGCAAATGTTTTATGAAAAGCTCAACATCAACAGCGCTAATGAAAGATCATTTTCTGCCTTGGCATAAAAAATGCACTTCTCTCAAGAATCTTGCTTATTTATTTATTGTTAGTGTTCCGGTAAATATGATATAAGCCTTACATGACTCTATAATCATGTGTCGCGTGAGTACGGTTGATATATATTGGCTCTTTATCAATGTTATCTTGTTTTCTTCTGGACTCGCCCGGCAGTCGTGGTCCAGGCAACGCAGCTTTAATCAGCAGGCACTGAGGATGGAGCGTTGACTCCGAAAGTGCACTCTGCATTATATTAAATACCAGTAGAGGACTTGGCCTTCTTATTGATCCTTATAGTTTTTTTTTTTCCTTTTTTTTTTTTCCCAAATATTACCATTGAATGTAAACAGCTGGATTACCATTCACTTGAAAAGTTGACTTTATCTGTCGAAGCTTTTTGTCCATGAGTATAGTCCATGTATGTTTCCAGTGTTGAATGAGTGATGAGTTTTTCCTGGTGAGCAAATGAACTAGAATCGGCACGATTTTTGAGACCAGCACTTCTATAGAAATGGAGTGTTCTTACCTAGTATTTTACGAGCTGATAGACAGTTCAATCTAACTCCTCTTCAAGAGTAATAGTGTCAAAAAATTTTGGTTACGAGTGGATGAGTGCTTTATATGTTGTATAACTTGAAGGGAGTCGAGAGATTTGATGCAGAGTATAATGTCTCGATTTACTCCAAACCTATAAAGATGGCGAAGAGTTCGGTTGAAAATATGCTGTAATTTAATAAAGTGCCTAAAGAAGGAAGTGCTAAAAAAACATAATTGGGGACGGAGGAGTCCAGTGGAACAACAATGCTAGTATTCGATTAAGCTTATAATATTGCTTTCAAACAATAGGTCGTTAAAAAAGAAAAGAAAATTGTTATACTACTTTTCACTTCCCTGTTTTGATGTTTACCATTGACTGTTACATCGATTCGGTAAAGAAACAGAGGCAGATCGATGTAAAGGTGTCCAAATAGGGACTTGCAAAGGCTTGGGGTTTATAATTGAAGGATGCTGACTGTACTGAATGGCTTAAAATGATTGGACTTAGCAATATGTTTTTAAGTGTTACAACTGTAGTTGACAGTCAGACGAACTGGTTTTTAAGCCAGGCTTAACACTTTGACTGCGGCTGACGACAAGTTGTCGGTTTTGTGAGTTGTTCAGAGGTGCGACACGTTGTCGTCAGGTCATAACAGAAAGTTAAATGTGTGGGGATTGCTCCAGCCTTTACCAAACCATTCCGTATTTGACTCTAGCACAGTGAAAGAGGTCCTTGAGAGAATTGCTTCTTCGCCGCAAGATTCCCTGTTTTTTTTTTTTAATTGTTTTCGACTATTTTACAAAAAGGTAAGTTTGAATGATTATTTTTTTTAAAGTTATCGTTAATAATAATTGCTAATGATAAATATCTATTTAAAAAGTAGCTAAATGAATTAAAACAAGCTTATTTTGTTGGAAAAATATTATTTCAACCCCGAATTTATCATTCTAAATTGTTTTATATTTTAAAAAATCAATTATAATAAAAAAAATCAATTATAAATTACTGAATAATAATTCATCAATCAGTGATTGTGAACAATGTCTTTATTGTTTAATTTTACGGTTTTCTAAGTAAAAATATAATAACTAAAAACGTGAATTACATTATTAGACTACGGCTAGGGAGTATGGTGCTTTCCCGGTGCGGTTGACGACAACTTGTCGTTCAGCGGTTTTTTTCGCGGAAAACAATTAAAAGATGATACAATTTATAATATACAGTTAAAGTAAAGTAAAACGAAACTAATTAACAAAAAAAAAGTTTCCGCCCCACTGAAAAATGTTGTTGAAAATCTCCGCAATCAATGTGTTAAAATGATAAGTAATAAACCTAGAAGAATGATCGATGCAACCTAGAAGATGACGAGCGTGAGCTCCGTTCAAAATTATATACACACATATTTGTCCGTATCGCCCTGGAAATCCCAATTTTTTGTTCTCAATCCCAATATTTTTCAAAATTCAATATTTGAACGTTCGTTATCTGCTAGAATGGGATGAGGGGGAGCATGGCATATTAACAGTAATCAAGTATTTCATGAAACGTCATATTTCAAGCTTAAATAACAAATTATTACTGCATAAGAAACATGTAAATACGTTGTGTGATGACATTAGGTCATTTTTTGTTTGGAAATAGACAATATATAGTGAGAATAGATCAGTAATGTGCCTGGGATTGGGCACTTGGGAAATGTGTTTAGTTTACGCACCCCTTGCGTGATGGAATTTTCTTAGGTCCTAAGTATTATTCTGGTATTAGCGCAATTTTCATCAAAATATTGAAGTATTCATTTACTTTACTCATTTGTTTTTGTCATGCAAATGAAGTAATTGATACCCAGCATAAATCTTTTGTAATCATGATCAAGAAAACAACTGTATTTTAGATTTTTCTTGTTGTTGGAGTATTTCAAATAATAGCACAATTAGCCGATAGGTTTTTACAATTTAGACAATACTAATAATAACAGACTTTCCAACTCATTGCGTCCATTGCAAACTGTACGGTCGAATGGCAAATTGTTGAATGCTAAATGTACTGACTATATTCGTAATTGGAATGCCCTTTGTAATCTAATAATGTAAGCAATTAATATAAAAGTATATTCAATCGATCGGTTCAATGCACCTCAAAGATCGAATACAAATTATTTAATATTCGTAGAATTACAAACCTTTCTACGAAATCGCTCTTTTGACGTATACAAGCGTATATTGGAGTATTTTAAAACGGTCTTTAGACCTTAATACTCCTTGAATAATTTTTAAAGTTCATTCTAGCGGTGTATTAATGGTTGATTCGATTTTTCACGGAACGAGAGACGTTAAAGACTTCCCTGGAAAAAGAAGGCTCTATAGATCGATTACCGCCCCCCGTTAATTGAAGCCTGTAGATTCTGGATCAGCTGTGTTGCTGCTATCGGTCACTTGGAACATACACAAGGTACAAAATAATATTAAACAATTTGTAGGGGCGTGCGGTAAGCTTTTGCGGTAATAATAGAAAATGTCGGCACCAAAATGTAATGGCGGAAAGCTTGTGTTAAAGGCAAGAGTAAGAGAGAATTTAGACTGAACCATTTGTTATTTCTCCTGGAGAGATGAGGGAAAAAGATAAATAAAGAAAACAAAAACAACTATGTGAGTTCTCCTAAGAATTAGGTATATTGAAATAGTTCACTATATATCTATATGCTACTCGTTATATCTAGAGGATGAACAAGACAAAGGAACCTTACGTTATGCATTAACTTATCTGTAATAGAAATATATTATAATAAAATGAAATAGCAGTAAACAAAAGAAAGTAACTTTATGAACTAATATGGCGGCCATATAACTATATCTACAAATGAGCGGTCAGTCCGATGATATATGAGTACTCATTCGATATTGGCGCAAATAATGCTAGCATTATTAAATAGGTACTTGCGGTAATCATGCACTTTCCTTGAAATGATGGAGTCTTCTCGCTTGTAGCGGTGATAAATACAGTATGACAATGAAACAACTGAATGACTATCACGGGTGACTTCCAACTGCGGTTGTCTATGAAGCGGTTATCTATGAAGCGGTTATCTGTGAAGTGGTTATCTATGAAGCGGTGATCTGTAGTGGAGGGAGAGGGGCTAGGCCCCACTGGCTGTATGAACGACCCCAGCGTCTGAGAGCAACTGACCGAGTCCTTTTTGCTAGCCGATGCCTTCTTGAACTGCCTGTGTTTTTCCGCTGTAGCCACGGCCTTTGGCGATATGCATGTGTGTGTGGCGGGTGGTGGAAATTTAAAATTCAAACTGACGACTGAGCACAATTATTTATTGTTATTAATTATTATATAATATTTAGATTACTGGCCTGAAATACTGTTAATGAAGTCTCAGATTTATAATCATTCAATGAACATTGTTGTACAAGGGATACACAATTATGACAATATTTTAGTCCATACAAAAAAACTCCGTCACCCGAGGGCTACCTAAACTAAGCGGATTTCCCACATGACACACTGGTCATCTCATTAACTATTCACTATTTCTCTCCTAGTAAGAAGCCTTTGTCAGAATTAGGAAAGACCATTTTTTTCTTTGAGTAAAAATGAGGGAATTAAAAAGTGGGGGTTATCGTAGGATGAAAACATAAAAACAAATATAAATCTCCTAGTATTCCAAATAACAAAGAAGTTTATTTCGCATCGATTGTAGAAAATTAAAATTGCAATAACATTGGTAATATTTACTTTTCCAGTCCTACTCATAGTAACTGAGATATATCAAATTCTCAATTATTCCCCTCTCTAAACCGCGCCCTGACTAAAGGACGATTTGAATCATGTGATCTTTAGTGATTTTTTTTTTCCCCATAGTAAAACTATGAAGAGTTATTTATTTGAATACATGTTCCATTGCCCACATGGCTTATTACATGTATGATTATGTTTAAAGACATTTTTATTTTATAATATATATATATATATATATATATATATATATATATATATATATATATATATATATGTTTATCAACTATCTACTCAAATATTATATACAAGAAATAAAATAATAAAATACAATATTAAAATAAGGAAACAAAATTAATAAATGAATTGAAAAAGTAAATAAATAAAAAAATACATTAAGAACAAAAAACAGGCCAATTAATGTTAAACTCAAACCCGATGTTTAATTTGAGAGTCTATCTATAGTAAGGCAAATAAATTGAATTATGATTCCCATTCCTCACAATCAAGTTCACATTCTAATGTATTTTTGGTACATCCATATCTATAGTTTTGATAAATTTTATAAGTTTTTTATTATATTTGTTAAATATAATATGAGGTGGTTTGGCCAATTATCTCCATTTAAAAGTATGTTCATTATTAAATTTGATCTATATTGAAATCAAAATCTTTAGGGATGAATAACGATTGTAAATAAACATTTTCCAGTCAAGAAAAAAAAGTCAATATTTAGAGGAAAATTTCAGGGATACCAGAAGAATACTTAGAAACTAAAAAAAAAAAAACTGTGACGCAAGGGCTGCGTAAACTAAACAGATTTTCCAAGTGCCCAATCCCAGACGTACTACTGATCTAATCTCACTCTATATATTGTCTATTTCCAAATAAAAATCTGGTGGTTAGAAATGGGAGGTCAATCAAATTAGTTGATGATATCATCACACAAAGTATTTGCAAGTATCTCATCCAGTAAATATACAGGGTCCGGCAAGAAAACCTCCCTGATTTCAATAGGCATTTGCAAAAAGAATAAGAAACATACAGAACAATTACTTATATTTGTGAATAGCCTATATAATACCATTTTACATCACTTAGTATACGTTACTTGGTTTTGAAAATTATGTCCGATAAATTATGTCCCCCATTTGTTAAGACATTCACGAAGTCTTTCCCTGAAGTTGTCCATAGTTCTTCGTGTACCTTCTCTTGGAATGGCTGTCACTTCCTGCCTAATGACATCTTTTAGTTCTTGCAGAGTTCTGGGATGTTTTTTACACTTTAGCCTTTAAGTAGCCCCACAGAAAGAAATCACAAGGTGTTAAGTCGGGTGACCTTGGGGGCCAGGACATGTCTCCTCTTATCCCTAGAATGGTAGTGATATTATTTCCCGCTTAGTGGTATTGATACGTAAATTTTACGTGTGCAACTGGTAATTGGTGAAATTATTCAAAATTTGTTAATGTTTGTGACTATTTTTTTATTTTATTAAAACATACACTTATCTTTAACTTATATCTACCTTAATATCTAATAATGTGCACGGCAATCCTTTCAGGCGCTTTGTTCGAAACACGTTCCGGAGGTTGTGTGCTCCAATCATGTGAAATCATCATGTGTGATCATGTGTGCTGCTTATGTGAAATGAGTAGGAGTCGAGGTTTACTGGCTGAAAACTAAAAAATGCAATTATCTTCATTATGTATAATTACGGTGATCTATCGAATTTTCGAAATTCCCCTCTAATCCTCCTCCTCTTCCACCTTTCAGACTTCAGCCATTAAAGAAATTGGACTTTATTTTTGCATTCAACGCTTATATATGGAGTGGACAAATGTAAATATATAATTTTGAATGGACCACATTATCGGTATGGAAATTAGAAGACATTTTTTTTTATGAGTAATACATCCATAGATGATTTCCCTTATGAGAAATCTGCTAAAAACTAATGTCTACAATGCATTAGGAGGAAATCCCATGTGGGTTCCCCTGTTGCTGTAGGGAATGATCCAGTGGAACAATAAGTGAACTGTAACTTGGGAGAATGTTCCCGAAGGAGAACCACTCCGAATGATTGAATGTGAGAGGATTGGGAATAGTCTAGGGTTTGGGGTATCTTAGAACCCCAAAGATGGCTTCCAACGGTCAGGGTTACTGCTCTCTTACAGCCCCATACAAACCACTTGCAATCTTTTAAATAGATGGCTTTAGGATTTACTCTTCACAAATCTCTCTCACTCTCTCGCTCTCGGGTTAGTAACTTTAAGCAAATTACCCCTAAACAAATACTAGAATCGAGGTTCTAATCGTAAAGAGATTTTCGGAGTAATTCATCAAGTCAGCATTTCTATTTAGTAAGAGATGATAAAAATGTCTGAAACGCTGTGGTTCAGTAAACTAAGCAGATTTCTCTTAGTGCTGGTATAGCACACTACTGATTTCTTCGGATCATATATTTCCAACTTATAAATAAAAATACGATGATTAGAAGTGAGAGTTTCCTGAAGGCTGAAAAATATTACGAAGACAGAGTAGCATGCTAAATATGATTGGGCCCACATCTTTTTTCGATAAGACTCACTATAATGGAGATATGTTGTATTTTCTAACTCCTCCCCCCCCCCTTAAAATCCTCATGTTCCTAGTCAGACTTCAGCCATTAACAAATATGTACTTAAGGACGGGGTCATGAACCGGGTTATTATCGAGTATGGTTTAGATTATATGTGGGCAACAACCGGGTCGCTGTAAGATTAGATATCGCCCACGAGACATTTTGAAAAACCCAATTAAACAAAAATATTACACTACTTACTCTAAATGAATGGCAGATGAGGAGATATTTGTGTGTTTGGCAGTACTTATAAATGGGAACAGTTCTTTTCAATGATGTAAGTTAATAAATCAAAACATCGTACTAGGCTGACTGAAGGTAATTTGGAAAATTCTTTACGTGTTTGTATCAATGGAATTAACCCAAACATCGATGGATAAGTTTCCCAAATTCAAGCTCAAGTGTCTCATTGATTTCGTTGTCGCTATTTAAACTTTCGTTGTATATAATAATTCCAACTTTTTTCCAAAGATTTAAATATATATAATGTTGTACCTATGTTTTCATTTCATTTAGTTATTTTAATAAATTGTATTATAATTACATTGTCGTATAATTTCATGACTGATATCTATTGTTAAAAATTATGAAGACTACTTTCAATTTCACTACTTTTAAAAACCTCTAATCCGATTTCAGCTATTACTCAATTTTATCTTTAGTTTTCCATGAAACTCTTAAATATCGATTGTGGTGTTGGTCAAATGAAAATCATGTAGTTTAGAATATAAAATCTTAGATGGTGCCGTCACATCGAAACTATTTGGACATATCACACACAGTATAAGTTGAATGAAGACAATATTTGGTATTTAAGCTTCGAATAAAGTGTTCATACTGCTAATGCTGCATGAACAGTAGAAAAGTTTACTAAAAGGGAGGTTGATTAATTACTATGATGTGAAGGAATGCTTGTCTTATTATGTCATGAGACCGACCTCAGTAAATAATTTTTCTGAAGGAAATCAGCTAAAACAAAAAGTCCGTCACGCAGGGGCTGCGTAAACTAAGAAGATTTCCCACTTGCGTCCCGTATTTGAATTTATCTCATGACGTAAAAGTTCAATGAGAACAATATTTGTCCTTTAGGCTTCAAATAAAGCTAATTGTTGATATGACATAAGCAGGAGTGGGGAGAGGGTTTACTTAAGGCCGAAAACTAAAAAACGCAAATATCTCGGTTAATATTAAAAATAATGAAAACATAGTCATAACTACATGTATAGATCATTTAATTTAAAATAAGATTGGTTTTATACAATTTTTCGATCCGACGTATAGTAACAGAGATATTTCGAATTTTCGAAAATCGTCACCTCTATACCCCCCTCTCCTTGGTGCGATTTTAGCCGTTAACGAACTTGATCTTTCTTTTTACATAAAACAACAACAATCAAGTTTGGTCACGATTATATATATATATATATATATATATATATATATATATATATATATATATAAATAGATAGATAGATAGATAGATAGATATACAGTTTTGAACGGACCTCATTTTCATCATATCCTAGGTAGGATCGATGGACATTTGAAAAAAAAAATCGAAAATTGCGTCATGAGTACGACCTCAATAGCTGATTTGCCTTAAGGGAAATCTGCTAAAACAGTTATACCACATATATACATTTAGAAAAGTATAGCTGTTTGGTAAACATTTTGAAAGCTGAATTCTGAATCTATCGATGGGGACATCCTTCTTCAGTTGGAAGCATCAATCAATCATTTGAACAAAAGTTGAGTGAGCAAAGATTCAATGATCCATCAATTGGTCCATCGTTTGACACCCAACCTTTCATCAATGGAACATCTTCCTCTCATTCATGAATTATAATCTTCCCTCATTTTAGCCATAATGTCCATTTCTGCCAGTTCAATTTTTTTTTTGAAGATTCTTTAAAGTCCGACAAGCAGCTTCAGCGTCACCTAAGCAGATTTCCCACGCGCTGGAATATGATACGCTGATGATTTCATCTCACCATTTATTCTCTTTTTTTTCGTAGTAAGAACTCAACAAAGGAAACAGGAATTAAAATGTTAGTTGGACTTAAGATGTTGAGGTGCTTGAAAAAATATATTGGATGAGTAGTAGTGCGATTTACAAAAGGGTGAATCCTCCAACAAAATAGAAATAACTCAGTTAATATTCGATTAAATGAAAACATGTAAAAGGCAACCGTTGTAGAAAATGAAAATCCCGACACCATTAGTAGTTTAACATTTTTTGATCCTACTCACAGTAACCATTATATTATTACGTTTCAATTATTCCCCTTCTGAGCCTCCTCTCTCCTCTCTAAAGGCTGACTTTAGCAATATTGAGAAATTTCGAGTTTCCCCACTCTTAACCCTCCCCTCCCCTACTTTTCCAGGGCCTTTAAGGTACTTGATATTTAGTTTTACCTAAACCGTTTAAATATAGAGTTTGGTGACGATTATGATGGTTGAGAGAGAGAGGGTAGGAAGAGAGGGAGGGAGAAAAGTCCGTCACGCAGGGGCTGCGTAAACTAAGCAGATTTCCCAAGCGAAGGTTTACAATAGATAAATATACATACTGGTAACACCACCGCAAATATTAAGTAAATAAATACAAACGGTAATGAGAAATGATTAAGTTACAAGTTAATAACTCTAGTACGGAAAGAGTCTTAATTGTAAACAAACAGGCCTGCCAACCTGAATTCTAGACCGGAAAGAAAAACCATTAATGAAATATATCTGAATATAACACATTCATTTTATTGAAAACTATTTACTTAAGCTAATGCTGTGTTTTAAAATATATCAGAATAATTTTAATCTCAATTTCATAAATTTTAGTAATTGGAGAACAAAAGAAGGGGAGGAGGAGATCAACAGTACGTATTTGCATATATCTCTCAAAACAAAAATTCATTGAAAGCAATATTTCATATTTAACATTTTAATCAGCATATATCAGCTTATTATTAATAAGACTCTAGTAGGAGTTGGCGTTTACTATAATATCCAAATATCTCGGTTAGTACTCATTATACGGAAAATATGTATATCACTATATTTATAGTAAATTGAATTTGAAGATTTTTCCTATACAATTTTTTGATCTGACGTATAGTAACAGATATTTTGAATTTTCGAAATTCCTCCCCTCTAAAGGCCCCCCTCACCCTGGTCCGATTTCAGCTGTTAATGAATTTGATCTTCCTTTTTACATAAAACGACTAAATATCGGGTAACGATTAAACACTAATTGCGACCGCTAGAGCGGTAAGATTGATATATATATCTAGCCCTAGAACGGTAGTGATATTATTTCCCGCTTAATGGTATTGATACGTAAATTTTACGTGTGCAACTGATAATTAGTGAAATTATTCAAAATTTGTTAAGTTGTTGTTGTTTGGGACTATTCTTTTATTTTATTAAAAGATACACTTTTCTTTAACTTATATCTAAGATAATATCTAATAATGTGCACGGCAATCCTTTCAGGTGCTTGGTTCGAAACACGTTCCGGAGATTGTGTGCTCCATTCATATTCATTCGTACCAAAGACTACCCCACCTTCTACATTTATTGTAACTGTTCTGTCAATATTGTGTGGTTGAGAGGCTTTAGGCTTTTTTTGCCTCTGTATTTATTCTCTTTCTACGATTGCCTTGATGTTTTCTAAAATTTGCTGACTCTCATCGCTATCTAGCTCACTCTGTGTTGCAATCATTTCCAAAGGCTCAACCTCCTCATCACTTGGAGAATATTCCGGATCATCATCGCTGTCGTATCCATAACCATCTATTTCATTATTGTCATTTTCCCCATCTGACTCATCGGAGAGTTCTTTCAACAAATTTCTGATTTCTTCATCCAATGAATATTTTTTCTCCATTTTTCCGAAACTATAAACAGATTATTTATATTCTTTCTATACATCTTTGTCTTTCTTATATTCAAAAATAAAAGTTAAAAACATTAAGAGAAAATAAATTATAATATAAAAAATAAATTGTAAGAAAATACATTAACTAATTTGTGGCATAAAAACCGGTTATTAGTAGCGATACGTAAATTTTACGTGCCAAAAAGTTGTGGTTAATAGTATTGATACGTAAATATTACGTGTCGCTTTTATTTCAAAAAATAGTATTGGATGAGTGGGAAGGTTCACTTAGCTGCACTTGGCGGATATCAAGGCGGAACTGTCTGGAGGGCTCATAGCTGAAGGATGGGGGTGGTGGGGTCGTTAACGTTAACCCTTTGATAACAGTTCAAACCAAATCATACGTAATTTTTACGTTCACTACCATTCATGGGTTAATGAATTTGATCTTTCTTTTTACATAAAACGACTAAATATCGGGTAACGATTAAACACTAATTGCGACCGCTAGAGCGGCAACAGACTAATATATAGATAGATTGATAGATATATCTAGGATCGATAGACATTTGAAGAAAAATTTCGAAAACCGCGTCATGAGTACTGAATAGCTGATTTCCCTTAGGAAAATCTGCTAAAAATGGAGAGATTCACCAATATTATTGATTGGTTTACTTCTTTTTTTTATAAAAAAATAGTTTAAAATCCACAGTTCGTGTTTATTCACACTAGTTATCTCTCGGAATCAAATATATGCTGGCTGCAATGAAGTTGTCTTTTGTAGCTGAAGACTAAGGAATGTTGCCTCAGGGTACAATGTAGGATGTGCTGAACAGGAAACAGAGGCTCCTAAATGTGTGTCAGTGATCATATTCACACACTCATCTAATCAAATATTATTGCTACCGAAGTGAGAATACGAGTGGAATAATGCCCTATTCGTTATTCGGGCTTTATCTCTTCCCGCTATCTCAGAACCTGATCTGTCCAAATAACATTCAAGTTATTATATCAAAATGGAAAGGCTGAAATTACAGAGCTGAGCTCTATTATAGTTGACGTTTAATTATGTAAATTAATTCATTCCGAAATAACACAATACAAATGATGCCAGGCAGTTTTCTCTTCAGTTCAGTCTGATTAATTACCAACAATAATCAACGTAAATTAGCGACTGCAGCTTGGCCGTTTCATTACGGCACGAGTTAGTTTGCCAGTTAAGTATCGACGGAACTGTGCAAGTTAGTTAAGTCGGGAAGGGACTTTATCTCGCAAAATAAACTTGACACCCTTCGTTCTATATCAATCAACTGCTTTCTCTCGGGAAATGGTGTGTGTCGTAACTCTTGTTTTTAGCAGATTTCACTCAAAGGAAATCGCCTTTTGAGGTTACACTCATTGTTCGATCATTACCAATCCGATATTTAAACGTTTTATGTAAATTCGCCAATGGCTGAAATTCGAAATATCACAACCAATTCTATTGCATTTTTAATTTTTTATGCTCACTAATCGGGGATGGGTTATCTACTGGTTACCGCCATTTTCTAGCTAGCATAGAACTAGGGATTTTATTTAATGAGTTCCTCACTAAATAAATTGTTATTGCCCTGGCGAAAATCAAATTCACCACTCTTGATCTACCGTTTAGAACATGCCTTAACTGAAATGGATAAACGGAGCTTTAGAACATTAAGTAGCAAATATTGTTCCCATTCAATTTTTACTGTGAGATATGTACAAATATTCTTGGGGTGACATCATCATTTTCGATTTTATGTTCTAAACTACATGATTTTTATTTGCTCTACACCATATTCGATATATAACCGTTTTACGGAAAACTAATGATTATATTATCAAATCAGCCTTGAGGGAGGGGGAAATAATTCACACTACGTAATTGCAAGAACCTCATAAATTAAAGTTCAATGGAAACAATACTTGTTATTTAAGATTCAAATAAAGTGGTTCATGGTATAACAGCTTATCGTTAATTTGTCATGAGTAGGAGTGGGGGTTTACTAAAACCTGAAAAATAAAAAAATACGGGTGATATTCCGGGGGTGAATGAACGAATATAACAATACGTACATAGAATTTTAAATGTGCAATAAGCTTGGTCCTATACAATTATTTCTGTTCACGAATAATAACGGAGATATTTTGGACTTTTGAAATTCTCAAATTTCAGTTAGAGCCTCCCCATCCATTTCACCCAATAACGAATTACTTTAAAAGGTTAACGAGGTTAAGAAGAAAAGTTTAAATATCAAATTTTGTAACTATCAAACAAAAATTGACAGAGACATTTGAAGAATGGTTTTGAAAACCACGTCGTGAGTACAACCTCAATAGCTGAATTTCCCTTCTAGGAAATCTGCGAGAAATCCCTGTATTGACGTAAACATTAACATTAAAGCAGAGAAAGCTATTAGCTGCCCCCACTTCCTCTCTGCTTGGCTCAGTGCCTGATTGATCGCTCGCCTTAAGATGTTTCCGCATTTATCGATTGTTTGTAAATTAGTTTGACGCCCTTTTAATGGCCTCTCCATAGAGCTATCGCGGTAATGGAAAATATTTGATTAAATCTAAAGTCGTCCCATTTGAATGAAAAGGTTCTCGGAGAAGAATGAGCTGGGGAAAGAGGGTATTTAGGCAAGTTTGGAAGAGTAATTTTGTACTAATCTTGTTTAGTTAGCTCAGAATATTTGTGCATTTCTCTTGTTCAGATTAATTAACGGTTTTATAATTAAATGTGGAAAAAAATCGAACTTGTCAGATATCTCCAAAGTAGAGAAGTCATCTTAAGTAAGCTATTACAGTAACATCTTGAAGTAATACAACTATTTAAGTAATACATATTGTATCTCAGAAAAGAATAATTTGTAACCACCACTGACTCATACAGCTCATTCCTTGTGTTCTCAACCCAAAATCACGATGACACCTCACAAATCTAGAATAAAGTCAATTGTAAACCTCAAAGAAAAAAATATATCGCATGTTTCAGTTTCTTCCCATTTTGGCTCGCAAGGTATTGAAATAGCGGATTGTAATTTCCTAATTTAATTAGGAAAAGTATTAGCCCTATATTGACAAAAGTATTGATAGTTTTACTCGGACTGGTTGACCATTAATAATATTCTCAGTGTCAACAATAGTATGAATACATTTAATTGAGGAAAAATATTAATTCTATATTGATAATTATGTAGATGCTGTGACTTGAATTGTACGATAATTCTAATATACACATCACCAACCTTTGTATGAATATATTTAATTAAGGAAAAGTATAAATCATTTATTGACAAATATATAGATGATATGGCTTTAATTGGATGACCATTACTAACGTAGTAAGTGTTAACATTTGTATGAATATAATAAATTAAGGAAAAGTATAAATCCTTTATTGACAAATATATAGATGATATAGCTTCAATTAGATGACCATTACTAAAGTAATAAGTGTTAAGATTACTTGATTTTAATAAATTAAGGAAAAGTATAAATCGTTTATTGACAAATATATAGATAATATGGCTTTAATTGGATGGCCATTACTAACGTAGTAAGTGTCAACATTAGTATTAATAATTAATATATTTAATTAAGGAGAAGTATAAATCCTTTATTGACAAAAATATAGATGACATTGCTTCAATTAAATGGCCATTACTAACGTAGTAAGTGTTAACATTAGTAAGCATATAATAAATTAAGGGAAAGTATAAATCCTTTATTGACACATATATAGATGATATTGCTTCAATTGGATGACCATTACTAACGTAGTAAGTTTTAATATTAGTATGCCTATAATACATTAAGGAAAAGTATAAATCCTTTATTGGCACATATATAGATGATATTGCTTCAATTGGATGACCATTACTAACGTAGTAAGTTTTAATATTAGTATGCCTATAATACATTAAGGAAAAGTATAAATCCTTTATTGGCACATATATAGATGATATTGCTTCAATTGAATGGCCATTACTAACGTAGTAAGTGTTAACATTAGTATGCATATAATAAATTAAGGAAAATTATAAATCCTTTATTGACAAATATATAGATGATATTGCTTCAATTGAATGGCCATTACTAACGTAGTAAGTGTTAACATTAGTATGCCTATAATACATTAAGGAAAATTATAAATCCTTTATTGACAAATATATATATGATATTGCTTCAAGTGGATGTCCATTACTAACGTAGTAAGTTTTAATAATAGTAAGAATAAATTTAATCCAGAAAAAGTATCAATCTTTTATTGACAAACATATAGATATGGCTTGAATTGCCTGACCATTACTCATGTGGTAAGTGTTATCATTAATATGAATATAATAAATTAAAGAAAAGTGTATATCCTTTATTGGCAAATATATATATGATATGGCTTGATTTGGATTACCACTACTAATATAGACAGTGCTAAGATTAGTATGAAAACATATATTTTAGAAAGAAGCATTAATCCTATATTGACAGACGGCATGGCTTGTGTTGGATAGCTTTTAGTGAGACGTTGAGTGCTGGCAAAATGGTCAGTTTGATCCGTTTTTTCTGTCGGTCTTGCATAGACTTCATTATTGCAACCTGCAGTATAGCATTCCTCACAATCTCCAACTCCTGCAGAAATTTGTTCGCACTTCTCTTTAGCTCCGCAGCCCCTTGTGACATCCATAACTTGACCGTTTTCTTCTGCAACAGAAACATTAGACTTCTTACAGCTTACTTGGACCGGAATATGATTCTTATTTTGATGCCATGAGTCACCAACAAAAACACCTTTTTTTTCTACGGAAATCTTTTCATCCCAAGTGTTTCGTGGCCTGTGTACCACGTCATTCCTTTTAATAACGAAGTGTCTTACTTTCTACTCCCGTAGAACGAAATCATGCGCTTGGGGGAACTAGTTTGAACGGACTCCCCACTGTCCACGAGTGAGGAGACTTTGGAAACTATGCCAAAGTAGAAATGTATTTTGTAACATCTGCTGAAAAATATATTTCTGATTACCTTACCTGAACAATGTATACAAAATATAAGTATGATGTCATATTTCGAGATGAGTTTCATATTTCTTGAGATTCAAATCATGTTTCCAGATATTTTAGAATCCCTTCGGCAAAGGAACTGCAGCAAGAGGAATAATTAAAAATACACCTCATTCTTTAATTCTGTATTACCAATCCATGGCCTATTCCGGACTTGGAATCAGTTGAAAGTACAGTTAATTTATGTGGTGATACTAACGTTTACTAACCAAAGATATAAACAATCATACAATTATAACTGAGCCAACAAATACTGAAAACGATACCCGGCTATAAAGGAATGTTTGATGGCACTTAATAATTTGCAATTGAAATATATATATATATATATATATATATATATATATATATAATTTGGAACAGAAGCTACTGATTCTGCCAAGGGTATTTATTAAAATAAAAAATGTAGTCTAATATTCCTTTTTTTCTTTATTCCGTGAACTATTAATGTTTAACAGAAAGTAATTAAGCAGTCCTGAAGTAGGATAAAGTATAAAGCATAATTGTAATTGTTTCTAATGTCCCTAATATATTTATAAATCTAACTATTAACCTAACTTACTATTAAACCATGTGAAACAAGGTCCACTGCACTGCATTATGTCTTCAAGGGGTTCATAGCATGTTTCCATACACATGTAACACCATCTTGCTTCTCCTAAAACGAGAACAAAAATTATTTTTAGTCCAACAAGGAAGTGGAAGGATTGCCGATTGAAACCTATCAGCAAAGAGAAATTGTGCCGCTTGCTAACTAAGAAGAAGTGAAGGGGTTACTTCTGCCCGATTCCATTTTCTTTTTATACGATCCATTGCTGATAGCCCTCAACAAGGAAATGTATGAGTCTTCCTGGCATTGGATTGCAGATTGAAGGTAGACTGCATATAGGATACTCTGCTGCTAGGCAAATTCCAAGAGGTGAAATGGATGTTCCTGTCCGTGGGATCAAACTTTTCTGCTTTCACAATACTCTGCTGCTTGTATAGGTCCAGGAAGTGAGGTGGGGCTTACTGTCCGGTTGGTTGTAGATTCTACTTTTTCTGCAATGAGTATCCTTTTCTGATAGAGAAAAAAGAATGTAGAATGTTCTTCCTAGGAGTCGATTGCCGGTTGGTGCTAGCCAGTATATAGAATGCTCTGCTGTTTGACAACATGCAGGAAGTGAAGTGGTACATACTGTCCGGTTGGTTGAAGATTTGACTGAACAACAAGAATGTTGAATGGTCTTTCTGACAGTAGATTGCTCGTTGATGCTAGTCTGCTTCCATTACTGTAAGTCTTCCCAAGGAAGCTGGAGGTTCGTTTCAGAGGAGTGGGTTACCAATTGAAGCTTGCCTGTGTTGAGAATACCATGCTACTAGACTCCTTCAAAGATGCTGAATGCTATTCCAGTATTTTGGGTTGCCGAAGCCAGCTGATCAGTGCAGATCCAAGTATACTGCCAGGCAACTTCTACTAACAATAAGAGGGCAGTCAATAACGGTCAATCCGTTACTATTTAATGTGTGGGGGCAATACTCAATTTACAAGTGACTTGACAAGCGGTACAGCCTCCTGTAAAAGTATATTACTGATGGTGTTTATAGAATACTCTTCTCTTGAGTCGGTTGAAGACGATGTAATTTTGTTTGGAGACCAAATAAAGAATACTCCGAGGCTAGATTTCTGAGTTACTAGTGACCAGTTTTTCCAAGTTATTGCTTTACTAATTCCTATAGTTTAGAGTGGTCAGTCCTGGATTAATAAATGAAGTATTGAGAGACCTAATAACCACCTACGATAACAAAATTTATCCAAAACATGGTAAGTGACTAGCAGTTGCAGTAGAAGTAATTGCCCTGTGATTAAATAACCATAACAATTATCTGTAATTTTAACAATTCAAAAAAGATATCCAATAGGTAAAATACATAAGCATTTGTATTTGGTGCATGTTAATTGAAAAAACCATAGATGCCACATATGTTCATTTGTGCTACTAGAGCTAAGAATAACGGAACCGGTCTAGACAAGTGCAAGCGACTGTTTTTAAGATATCCTTTTGTATAATCTGGTTCTTTTAAAGAAAATAATAACAATAGATAGTTTAGCACGCGTATCCTTTCCAATTCAAATAACATGATTATGAACGCAAAAAATTAAACTTCATAACTATTAGAGGATTATTCAATCTTTACCTGTAGGAAGGTCATTCAGCAGTATAGGAACAAAAACTAGCAGAAGATAAATGATTTCTCTTGCTTGCATTTTTCTAATTCTATACTCGTAAAAGGCTCTTCAATCCTATTATTATCAATTTTAACAACTGTCCTGTAAACAGCTGAGTGGGACCAATATGTTTGAACCTGTCACATATGATTCGATAGCATAGTTTTTAATAATTATAGTTCTAAAAATTAGTTTAAAACAAGTGTATTATTGAATGGTGGTACAAGGATATCTTTTTTTCTGAACCTTCTGGATGAAAGGGCTATTTAGGTGTCAGTCCATGAAAATGTGTTTTAATCGTTTTAAAACAGGGCTGGACCTCCCTTGGTGAATTTACGACCTTTACGCCCGACTATCTGGTTCAAGATATTTACAAAGCCTTTCATATATCAAATTCTAGAATATTAGCATAGAATAATAGCATAAGCTATTAATGATCAAAATGCTCGTAGACATAAACATTTATTGGAGAAGCTGTTGTCAGAATCAAATATAGTAGTATCCTTAGCCGACTTGGCTTTAATGTTTATATAAAAATTTAAGACTTGGATGAAAAATAAACATCTGGTAGGTATGCATTTTTAGCAGATTTCCCTTAAGGGAAATCAGCTATTGAGGTCGTACTCATGACGCGAGTTTCGTAAAATTTCTTCAAATGTCCATCGATCCTACCCAGGAGATGACGAAAATGAGGTCCGTTCAAAATTATACAATATATATATATATATATATATATATATATATATATATATATATATATATATGTCTGTTAACCCTCTAGCGATCGCAATTTTCGTTTGATCGTTACCAAACTCGATATTTAAACGTTTTATGCAAAAATAAAGATCAAGTTCGTTAACGGCTGAAATCGGACCAGTGGGAGGGGGGGTTTAGAGGGGGGGATTTTTGTAAATTCGAAATATCTCCGTTACTATACGTCGGATCGAAAACATATATAGAACCAATCTTGTTGCAAATTAAATTTACTATAAATAATGTTGTATACATTTATTCTGTATCTTGAATATTAACCGAGATATTTGCAGTTTTCTGTTTTCAGCTTTTGAGATGAGATCGGCTAACTTCGGGTCTAGTCGTGAGTTTCCGTCAAGAGCTAGTTCGGACCCTTCCCGTAACTGTTTGACTCTCTATTATAAAACTTCACGTGGGAAATCTGCTTAGTTTACGCAGCCCCTGCGTGACGGACTTTCTATTTTTAGCATTTGAAGTCATTCTAAGACTAATTTGACATTTATTTAGTATTTTTTTTATATGTCTTTTTATAGATGATTTATTCATTTTAGAGCTTCGTAACTTAGGCGATGTGGCTCATTTTAATTTAAAAAACAAAAGAAAAAAAATGTAACTACTAACACAAAATAATACAAAACCGCATCATATGGAACAAAAACCCAAAATAAAGAAGAAAAATGCATTATTTAGAACAAAGTACGTAAACAGAACAATATTAAATAAAACTCAGAACAAAACGAAAAAGCAACAATACCAAATTTATTTAAATGCAATAAACAGATGATAAAAAAGTATTAAAAAGAATTTTATATTTTAAAGAAATTATTAGTTTACAAGTGATTATAGGAGAGAGGGTTCTACAAATATAAACTCTTAGATAGAATATGCATTGTAGGGGCTGAAATATTTATATATTTTTTTCAAATTAGGAACTATAAGATTTTGCATTCCAACTCCCAGTCACCGGCTCATAGTTATTTAATTTGACTGAACAGAATCTTGAAGGTTTCCTAATTTCTGTGAAGGAAATAAATAATTAATCTAATTATACTCGTAGACTTCCAAGCCCCTTGTCATTATTACAATCGACGTCTTCGGCTATTGGAAATGTGTGCTAGACATACTTCCAGCTTCTTCAGGGCACCCTCTGAGACGTAAGAAATCTGTTTGGAAAACAGTTCTTCAGCTCTGAAAAAGGTATCCTTTCCGAAACGTTGGGAAACAACAAGAAGACAAGGTCAATAACTGAAGACCTCGTTAAAATTAGTTGATTTATTCTTTATTTATCGCGAACAACCATTAAAGCAGGTCTAGGGGTTAGAATAGAATGGTTAAATCAGAAGAAAACACTTTTAACCTTGATTTTTGGCATCATCATTCACAACAAAATGATGAAGAAAAGAAGGTCGTCCTTTAAGAGATTTTGACACCGTTCCAGTTATATAAGTACATTGTGTTATCTCCTCGTAAAATTGGGAGTACACGCTAGGGCTTTCCTGTTAGCCCGCTTATTTCTCCTGAAGAAGAATACACATTTCCCGTAAGCAGTTTTGAGGTCCGGATAAGAACCATCTGAGGCGCGGCTGTAGGAAAAAGAGATATGGAAAAAAAAAGTATATATATATATAGGTTCAAGGAGGGGGAAGGTCGGAGTGGGGGTTATGAGGGTGCTTTATTCCTGGGGACTTTGTGCTCTAAGCCCACCCTAAGCCTCTCTACCCGTGTAATCTACTTAGGCCCGGCCTAAGCACAACATCCACCTAGTACCATCCTGTCCGCTGCGTTTCGCCAGAACTATAATACCACGGACCTTCCACTCAAAAAAAAATACCCTAGATAATCTGAGTTTTGCGGTAAACAAACCGCTAAGGCAAATCCCCCTTGCGAAACCCAAAACAAACTTGCTGTTTGACGCACTTGATCTTATGATTTCAAACAAGCTTATTAGAAGAGGTGCGTTGAAAAAACGCTAAAAAAAAGCTAGAATAACTATGAACAATTACAATACTTTTAAGTACCAGAATCACAATTTTTAACGGACAAAGAACTGACAGGACATTATTTTAGAAGGTTTAAAATCCATGACAAAAACAAACGTATTTGGGACACATGAACAAATATTTTAAGATATTCTTTAAAATTTAATACAAAAAGTTCAACTCAAATCAGGAATATAATATTAGAAGTAGATAAAACGTTTACAACAATAAATATAAGGGCATGGATGTATCGAAAAATACATTGGAATTTAAAGTTAATTATGAGGAATGATAATTAGAAATATGTAAATATATTTTGCTTTACAGATACTTACAAATTTAAGAAGATCAAAACCGTTGGTTGAGAGTATAAACTTTTTATTGCTTATTTTACCTTCTACATTCGTTTTATTTTGTTTTCTTGCATGTACTTACTTGATTTAAATATTAATTTTACCACTTCTTAGTAGATGTGAGCTATTGAGGTTGTACTTATGATCTTCGAAAAAAAAGAAAAAAAAAAAAAGAGCTATCTTTTATTATCAGCAATTTAGGTTGTACTCATCCTGCGATTTTCGGAAAATGTCCTCAAGTGACCATAAATTCTACTCTAGAGATGGCGAACGTGAGGTCGAAAAAAAATATACACCCGTGCCATATGATATATATTACCCGTGTGTGTATTTTTTTTTAGCAGATTTCCCTTAAGGGAAATCAGCTATTGAGGTCATGACGCGAGTTTCGAAAAATTTCTTCAAATGTCCATCGATCCTACCCAGGAGATGACGAAAATGAGGTCCGTTCAAAATTATATATATATATATATATATATATATATATATATATATATATTTGTCTGTTAACGCTCTAGCGGTCGCAATTTTCGTTTGATCGTTACCAAACTCGATATTTGAACGTTTTATGCAAAAATAAAGATCAAGTTCGTTAATGGCTGAAATCGGACCAGTGGGAGGGGGGGTTTAGAGGGGAGGATTTTCGAAAATTCGAAATATCTCCGTTACTGTACGTCGGATCGAAAAATTATATAGAATCAATCTTATTGCAAATTAAATTTACTATAAATAATGTTATATACATTTATTCTGTATCTTGAATATTAACCGAGATATTTTCATTTTTCTGTTTTCAGCTTCTGAGACGAGTTCGGCTAACTTCAGGTCTAGTCGTGAGTTTCCGTCAAGGGCTAGTTCGGGCCCTTTCCGTAACTGTTTGACTCTCTATTGTAAAACTTCACGTGGGAAATCTGCTTAGTTTACGCATCCCCTGCGTGACGGACTTTTTTTTATAACGCTCTACCGGTAGTAATTAATGTTTGATCGTTCCCAAAACTCGATTTTTAAACGTTTCATGGAAAACTTCATTAATGGCTGAAATCTAACCAGTGGAATAAGGGGGGGGGGGATTCATAAGGTTCACTTCGAAAATTCAAAATACCTCCGTCATTAAACGTCGGATCGAAAAAATTCAATAACTGCAATCTTATGGCAGATATAATTCAATACAAATGTAGTTAAATACATTTTTTTATAAATCTTGATTATTTACCGTAATTTTTGCATTTTGCCCTATCAGCCTTCAATAAACCCCAACTCCTACACATTTCATATTAAAAATAAGCAGTTTCATCATGAATCATTTTATTTCAAGCTTAAATACCAAATGTCTTTTCCACTAAACGAGCTTAATGAGATATTGTGATCATGTCACCAATTAAGACTTTGTGGTCTAGACGGAAAATCCTTATTTTTTCTATTGCATACTCAATATGTAGAAAGGGACAAACGAAGAAAAACATTTTTAGAAAATTAAAATTTTAAACAAGATTGGTTGTATACATTTTTTTTGAAACGACTCACAATATCGTAGGTGTTTTAAATTTCGATTTCCTCCCCTCAAAACCTCAGCACCCTCAGTCCAGTTTCAGCCGTTAACGAAATTAACCTTCAGTTTTACATAAATCGTGTATGTATCTTGTTAATGATCAAACGATAAATTACTACTACTAGAGCGGTAAAAACAAGTATATTTAAGTACACAATATGTGTATATATATATATATATATATATATATATATATATATATATATATATATATATATATAGGAAGATTTTTAAGAGTTTCCTCGTATCCAATAGAGGATTTTCTTTACAAGGAAATTCACTAAAAATATAAAAAAGTACCCCTTACACGAGGAATTATCCAGTGGGGTTGGTTCTTGTGAAGGCCGGCAAAAGGATGTAATATAATTAAGAGGGAGCAGAGAGATGGGCCGTACTAATTATGTTAATGAAGGAGCCGCCATTCACAAAAACCACAGCAGTGTTTCTACCACCTGGCTTAGGGATCTGCAGTCTCTGTCCTCTACATTTCAGCTAACATCCGGCCCAGATACTTATTAAAATCAAAAATTTCCAGTACTGTACACGGTCAGTAAACATTAAGTGCTAATTTTCTCAAGTTTCCATCGATCCTTCCTAGTAGATGATAAAAATGACGTCTCTTCAAAATTGTATATACATAAATACATGCATACATACATAAAGACATACATGCATACATAATTGCCTCAAAGATATCACAATACCAGAATGCTACAATAAAATCACACTTACAACACAGTTACTAACAGATAAAATTAATAAATGGCAGCAGAAATGGTACATGAGTGCGAACGTACACCAAAAATTATATATTCCAGACATTTAAGATCAAAGAGAACAAAAGTTAGCATCACACTTATTAACGGAACAACGAACTCTTAGGATAATCGTTTTTTCCTAACAGATCATACAAAGTGTAACTGGGACTTTACTTCAGAACAGACTTTCAGACACTTGCTCTATGACTGTAGTCTATAAACTGACCCAAGGAAAGAATTAAAAACGGAATTAAAACGCCTTAAAGACAATTGGCCTGTTTATATATATATATAACTTCTGTTTTATAAATACAATACACAATTTAAAATATCAGTCACGCAGAGGACCTAAAAAAGCAGATTTCCCACATCAAAATTTGCATTTATATGAAAACCTAAAAGTTCAATGAAAAGAATATTTGGTATTTAGAATAAATATCGAGTTTGGCAATGATTAAACAAAAATTACGCCATCTAGAGCGTTAAGAGAAAAATATATATATATATATATATATACAGCTTTGAACGGACCTCGTTTTCATCATTTCCAGGATAAGATCGAACATTTGAAGAAACTTTTCGAAAATAGCGTCTTGAGTGCGACCTCAATAGCTGATTTTCCTTAAGGAGAACCTGCTAAACATATGCTGAACAAGTGTATAACTGTATGAATTATTTAAAACTTCATTACTGTTAATTTAACTATTTAATTCATCATTGAAACAAACATTTGTTTTTGTTTTTTTTGTAAATAATTTTATTTTACAAATAATTAATTCATTGTATTAAAAAAAAAAATATTGTTGTTTTGTATCAAGCACATTTTATGTAGAAACGTATGTACGAGGCGTGTGGTAAATAAACTTCCCGTTGTGTATGGCTACTTCAGAAAATAAATAAATAAATATAAAAAAAAATATTTGCATACATTCTTCTTATTACCACTCAAGCTATCGCAATTTTTCCTTTCGAATATTTTCAATAGGCTGTTATATCATGAACCACATTATCCAAATTTTAAATACGAAATTATTGTTTTCATAGAATTTTTACTGTGTGAGATATCATGCAGAGATGACGGGAAGATTTTACTTTATTTCGAAAATGTTCAAAATTTTCATCTATGCCATACTCGATGGGCGCGAAATAGGGGATTTAGGGGGTGGAAAAAATATTATTTATTCCTTCATTATTGTATTCAGCGTTCTGTAAACCTCCAATACTACTCATCGGATTTTTACTTAAGGCTAGATAATAGACGTTGAGTTGAGATTGTCTGCGTATTATATCCCCTTTGCATTGAAACTTGATAATTTTCGCAGCCCTTACGTGAGGGACTTATTTTTTGTTAATCTCAGCTCCTACTCATGAATCTTTCACTTTAACCATCACCAATCAGCTCGCGCCAAGCTTAAATTTCAAGTTTCATTAACACTTGGTTCATCCAAAGCGTGAAATATACGTAGGATAGAATACGAAATGACGTAACAGTTTGAGTCATTACAGGACTTTTTCATATTTGATTAAAATAAATTGGGATCAACTTCCGTCCCATTCAGTTTTGAAATTTGATTTGGAAACCGAGAGATTTATAACAAGAGCAATTATAGGAGCTTTATAGTTCCTGTTTCTCTTTAATTATGCACCAATGAGGCGACCCGAAGTACTTATAATTGGCAATAGGACCTTCTTTTAGTAAAAGTCTCTCCTTACACGTTCCTTCGTAAATTGGACTTTGCATATTAGATTACTGCATTAAGACAAATCCATTTGGGTAATTCAATCTTTGTTTATAATTTGGGCTAAATTAGGTAAATCTAGAACTCTATTAGCTCAATTAGTGAACTTATTAGTTCAATAAATGAAATAGTAAATATTAATATTAAAGCGTTTAGTATGCAATATCAAAACATATTTACAAAATCTTAATTGCGGGTATCATCACGCTACGTATTTCCATGTATCTCACACAGTATAAGTAGAATGAAAAAAATATATAGCATATTTTGCTCGAAATTTGTGGTCGATAGTCAAAAAAAAAAAAATCGAATGTTTTTTTTTAAAAAAAATACCTAGTGATAACTCGTTCGAATTAGGCATGGAAAACACATAAAAAAATAAAACTGTTTCTGACATGACTTTCTACTCTCCAAATAAACATGCAGAAATAGGAGTGGAAAATCTGATTAGTTTATGCAAACCCTGCGTGATGAAATTTTTAATCGTCCACCGATCTTTCTACCATCAACTGAGTTTACTATGATCCAGGAAGGAATTTTAGTGTAACTTTGTCATGTGCCCAACCCCTATGGCTCTGCTTCTTCTGAAGAGAAAAAGTCCGTCACGCAGGGGCTGCGTAAACTAAGCAAAAACGTTACTATGTTACGTGAAGTTTTAAAGTATTCAAGGACTATTGGCCCGTTTAAAGAAATAAAATCCTAAATGATTTTTTTTATTTATTGAAAGCTCCATGGGTGTGTGCGCGCGCTTGAGTTAAGTTTGTCTCCTGAGGAGAGTAGTTGTATATTTTACAATGCATTATATCATACGGGCTTTAAAGTTTTATCTGTTCCATTTACATAATCATTTATATTCAGATCTTTAGGTAGTTATTTTCACTCATTTACTGCCTACCACGAATAAATCTTATACTTGTATAACACATTTCGTATGAAAAGACTTTGCCATTTATACTACTTTAAGTTACTTGTATAATTAATGGAAATTGTAGCGATCTTATTAAATTCATAAACATAGTAAAGAGGGGGGACGCTAAAACAGTTAAAGAAATAAAAATAAAATGAAAGAATTAAGCCACTCAGGAAAGTCTTTGAAAAACATGTCCCCCGCTTAAACGAAGGGTAGCGGGTTGAATATTTGAGCTGACAAGTTACATTTGTAAGGGAATACGTGAGCTGAAGAGAAGGGGACGGCTCTTCAGATCTATGGACGCTTTTAACTACGCAGTCAAGCCCGAATAACTCTGAGGTCGATATTCTGGGTTTTCAGCCGAGCGCCCCCCTCACTTTCACTCTACACAAGAAAAACAAGGAGGGATAGGTGGTCTTTCATCTTTCTAACATCTTCAGGCCATCAGGAGATAACCCCTTATTTTTTACTGGAGGCCGGGGATATTCATATTTTGATTATTCATAGCTTCCGTTATAAGTGGTGGGACTACATTTATGGTAAAGCTTCTTTCGGAAGTCCCATAACATTCTCGAGTATTATGATCCAGAAAAATCTCACGTGCCTTGTAACTAAAGAACTATAACTTGATTATCAAACATGCACGCATGTATGGTTGTGAGACATAGGCGTTGACGAGTACGGTGCAAAGAAAGGCTAAAAGGTTTGAGATAAGGCTCTCTTAGCCGTAATTGGCCAAATGTAGAAAGGTGACTTAGGACTCTGGAAACGGAAAACAATGAAAGGATATTGTATCTAAAAGTAGACAGTCGAATTCAACAGATAGCGACAGAAAGAACTTCCCAATTGCGGACTTCAAGTCTCTTTCAATCAGATCCTGAACTAACACAAACTTGTAGGAATGCATTTTCAAATCTCGATGCAAGGTTTTTCTTAAACTTCGATCGGATACTCGTAGGTCTGCTGCATGCAAAGCAATGAAGAGCCTGTCCGTCGAAAATTCAAAACCCATGAATAAATGGGTTGCTTATTGGGAACAGTGCCCCGTCGATCGAGTGTGAAGCAAATGAGTGAGGCGCATTGAGTATTTATTGACGATCCGCTGTTTTTAATAAACTGCTCCACGACAAAAGCACGTTGTTCACCGGACCAAGCCATGGTGTACACTGTAAAAAGCACGTATGCAGCCATCCCACTGCTTCTCAAATCGGGGAGTTATTTTTGCCCTGTATAAAAAATAAATAAGAGGTTGCAGCGGTCGACACATGTGGCAAGAAGTAGCCTATCAGCTTCCTTTACGAAACATAGATGCACCAGAGGTGGACAACCAGCCACGAGGAAGACCTATTGAGATCGGTTAACAGAGAGAACTGGCTACGGAGTTCCACGCAGTAGATTAAAAAGCCATCTCCCAGGATAGACCGAGTTTGAGGACGAGTAATAGTGGCTAAAGATCTACAAGAACTTTCCACTACCTTCAGTAGGCTGCAGAGAATAAGTGCAGGTTCCATCCCAGCCACGGGAGAGCGTTAGTTAACGAGTTCGCTACTAGAGTGGGCAAGTGTAGCGGCTATGGTGGATTAGAGGGGATCAAACCAGTATATACGACTGACACCCTCACGCGATGACAAACGATTATGATTTTCCTTAGGTCTCGTCCACAGGAATTCTAATACTGTGTTAACTAACCTAAAATCCCAATGAGAAATGCAGTCTGTGAGTGAACAGCTCTTTTCAGAATGGGGGCTTCTCAGGCGAATCACTCAACGCAAAACTCTGATTACGGATTTCTCGATCCTTGCTCGGCTAAAAATGTCTTGTGAAGTTTTATAATACCAACCGTAGAAATATTTAAATATATATGGAAATAATTGTTAAAATATATAGGAAAATATGAAGCCATCAGCCAGAAAAACTCAACATCCGAAGAGGCCATTTGTGGAAAAATATGACATACACCATAAAATTATGCCGTATCGAGAACAGGGACATTTAAAAATAAATCAGTTTAAAGGAGATATAAAGCCAGAGAATGGTTGGTGAGAGCGATAATAAAGGCTACCACTACGACTTTCGGACCTGCACTAACTTTAAGGAATTTAGAATGTTCTCCAGACTGGAATGGGAGCCCACCTCCAGCTGTATATTCCAGCTAGGGGTGTTTTCCGCATTATAAAAATATTCCCCACCCTTACCAAGTTGGGTTCTGTGGCTGAGAAGGTGATAATCTACACAATATAAGAATGCTGACGTTATTCCAATAGAGTGAAAAAGACAAGTTGGGATGTTTTAAGAAAAATTATTAAAATACAATTGTTTTATACATACATTTATATGTAAAATATCAGTGTGTATGTCCCTATGCGTGTGTTTTTAAAATAATCAAGACTTGATAATATTATGGTAAAAATTGATGGCTTTAAATATTTTTAAAAAATCTCTTTTATTTAGAGTCGAATTGAAAAATTATATAACCAATGTTGTAAAAATATTGATGCTCTGTAATTGTTGTTTTATACATTTTATTGCGTGACTCAAATATTAAGAGATTTATACGTGCTTTCTTGTTTTCTTATTTTAGTAATCCCTCACTTCTACAAATCGGATTTTTAGCAGATTTCCCTTCAGGAAAATCAGCTATTGAGGTCGTACTAATGACGCGATTTTTGAAAAGTTTTCAGCATTATGTAAAACCCCTCTCCTACTTCACTCACAGAAGTATTAAGTAAGCATGATTTTTATGGTGTCTTATATGTAGGTGAAATAGGACGGATTGGGTTCATTGAAAAAAGAGAGTGAGGCAGGGGTGAGTTGATAGAAGAAGTAAAATAAAAAAAATGGAAATGATCTCCGTGAAGCCCGGTAGAAAAATGTTACATAACTACTCTTGTGGCGTATTAAATTTTCTAGAATGTTGAATAATACTTTTTCTCTCAAGCTCGAATATTAGTTTTCAACGTTCAGTAAATGTCTACTCCTACAGATCTCAGATTACCAATGAGCCATTAAAACAGGAATCGATTTTCATGTAAAAGTAAAGGTCATTCTAGCCAGTCGGAAAGAGGTTTGTTAACATTACCAATCGATGGCTGAAGGTCACCAAAAAACGAAAAATATTAAATAATTATTGAGATTATTTTTATTTCTAAATTAGTTTCATGTCAATTTACACCCTCCTCTGCCCCAACAGAGAAAATAGATCACTAACAGGTAACTGCAACAACTGCATCGTTACATAGGACATTCCACTAGCTGTGCCAGTCAGAGAATGGCTTACAACATATGGCGGGTCGAGTCAGCTGATTTAGATCGATATACGATAAAAAAAATATAAACTCCCTCACGCAGGGGCTGCGCAAACTAAGCAGATTCCCCACGTAAAGTTATACAATAGAGAAATTATTGAGAGATATAAGAGAGAGCCGAACAGTTACGGCAACGGCCGAACTAGGTTTTGGCGGGAAACTAACTCTCGTCCGATATCCGCCCACATTTAATAGAAAATACAAATATCTCGGTTGATATTCAAGATAGATAATCAGAGTATATGACAATATTTATAGTAAATTTAATTTGCAATAAGATTGATACTATACAATTTTCCGACGTATAGTAACGGAGATATTTCGAATTTTCGAAAATCCCCCCTCTAAACCTCCGATCCCACTGGTCCGATTTCAGCCATAACGAACTTGATCTGTCTTTTTACATAAAACGTTTAAATATTTCCCTTGAGGGAAATAGGCTAAAAAATACCGATTATCCCTAATAAAGTGTAGTCTGAATACTAGAGGAAAAATTATTATTGAAGATATAAACATTACTTAAAAGATTCTAATAAATAAAAATATGTATATAATGCATATGTTTAATTTCGATTCCCGCGTGAACAATAAGAATTCCTTATTGATCCCAATTTATTTTGGGACGAACTCACTCAATAAATTCGCAGTCCCTCTATGGCAGAAAAAGGGTGGTATCCTATTGATTACCCATCCCAATTAGCCAAAGTATTAAACAATGGATTTTAATAAATAATAATGGCCACCATTTTCAATTTTTTTATAATATACATATACTCATTTATTTTCCTTCTGCTTATATTTCTGTCATTTTTTATTGTTCTTACGTTTTTGGAATCAAATTTATGGGTGTATTTAATAGGAGGGGGGTATTTTTTAATCCTTTATCACGTATTGGTTGATAAATCTTTTGAGGAATTGTGATGATTCTCATAACTTTTAGTAACGCAGTAGCTGCATGTCGTCATTTTAGCAGATTTCCCATACTCGAAAGATTGCTTCAAATATCCATTGGACAATATAAAATCGAAAAATATATATATATACATTTTGTCTGTTAACGATCAAAACGGTTGCAAATTGCGGCTGTTTGGTCGTTAAAAAACTCGATATGTTAACGTTTTATATGAAATTAAAGAACAAATTCATTAATGTCTGAAATCGGATTGGGGTGGGGCTAGACTGAGAAAATACAAAAAATCGAAATATCTCCCTTGTTATAAGTCGAATAATGATATATAAACATTTTTTTAGTTTATTCAATTTCCTAATAATGATGTTTATTTACATTTTTTTCCGTATCTATAATATTAACCGACATTTTGGGTTTTATGATTATCCTAAGAATGGCTGAAATCGGCCTTGGTGGAGTTGGGGATTCGAGGATTAACAGTTGAGAACTTAAAATACCTCCGTTACTATCATTTGAATGAAATATAGCGAATCTTATAACTCTAATTAATTTTCGGGAGAAATAAAGATTAGATGGCGAGATTAAATCGTTAGTGTGTCAAATTCAAGCACGCAGGAAATCGGCTTAGTTTACGTATCATCTGCATGACGGATTTTATTAAAACAATTGGCTGAATTTTTAATTGTGATTGAACTGACAATCAAACTTGATTAATAGTAAATCTTCAATTACACCTCAAATTGATTTCGAGTTAATCGATCGACATTAATGACCAAATGATCTCTAATATGAGTAAATCACTATACATTCCATGGATGTGTACGCCATTTGACATTCTTCACGATGCAGACAAATCCCACTAATCAAATAGGTCCGCCAAGCAGATGCTGCTTAAACTAAGCAGATTGATTTGCTGGACTGGTACACTGGTTATCTCATCTCACCATCTATTCTGTATTTATGCTTTAAAGTAAAGCCTATTTGAAAGTACGCTTGGGGCTCGGGTTGGCCGTGCGAGTTAGGGCGTTGGTCCTAATCTCCCATGACAGACCTAGAGTGGCGGGTTCGAATCCCGCCCTGGGCAATAGAAATTTATTTAATGACAGACTCATTAAATAAACTCCTTAGGCCCACCCTGGCAAGAAAAGGATGGTAACCTATAGATAACCCGTCCCGATTAGCCTAGTAGCATTAAGTGGATGTAGATCAAAAAAATAGAAAAAAAAAAGTACGCTTGAAATGGGATTTTTAAAGACTCAGATAATTTAAGTTAAAATCAAACGATTAGATGAGAAGAAAACATTGAAATACAAATAACTCGCTTAATATCCACTCTCTATTTCTAGTTAGTTTTTAGCAGATTTCCCATGAGGGAAATCACCTATTGAGGTCGTACTCATGACGCGATTTTCGAAAAATTTCTTCAATGTCCATCGATCCTACCCAGGAGATGAGGAAAATGAGGTTCACTCAAAACTACATATATATATATATATATATATATATATATATATATATATATATATATTGGTCAATTAACACTCTAGCAGTCGCAATTTTTGTTTAATCGTCACCAAACTCGGTATTTAATCATTTTGTGTATAAAGAAAGATCAAGTTCGTTAACGGCTAAAATCGGACAAGTGGGGGGGGGGGTTTAGTGGGGGATTTTCAAAAAATCGAAATACCTCCGTTACTATACGTCGGATCGAAAAATTGTATGAAATCAATCTTATTGCAAATTAAATTTACAATAAATGTTGTGTCTACTTATTTGTAATACTTATTTCCTGTACCATGAATACTAACAGAGATATTTGTATTTTTATTAAGTGCGACGAGCTATGGTCTCTTCTATTCGTTCCAGCTGAAAGCTTGTTCGGCCGTTTCCGTAACTGTTCGGCACTCGAATGGAGATTTCTCTATCGTATAAATTTACGTGGGAAATCTACTTAGTTTACGAAGCCCCTGCGTGACGGACTTTTATTTATAAACGAATGTCGTATTTAGTATTCAATGAAACAGTTAAATATCGAGTATGTTATGGATCAAATAAATATTTGGGAGCCAATAACGTAAAATACTATTGATAACGTCACAACTTGCAATTTTCTCATTTAGTAACGATTTAGTGAAGTCAATATTTGGTATTTATGCTTAGAATAAGGCTCTTCATGATATATTCGCTTATTGTTAATGTGCGATAACTAAAAGTTGGGGTTTACTGAAAGTTGAAAACCAAGAAATTCAAATAACTCGCATACTATTTGAGATAAGAAAAAAATTAATAGAACAATAATTGTTCGTAATTAAATTTGGAAGAAGATTAAATTATAATATATTTTGATCCAACTCATAATAAAAGAATATTGAATTATTTATTTCCCCTCTAACCCCTCCCCCCGCCCCTCTAGGTCTAATTTCAGGAGTCAACGAACTTTATTTTTAGTTTTTCGTAGAACGTATGAATAAATAGCAAATGAACAAATATATTTGGTAATGATCAAACTGAAATTGCGGTTACATTCATTTACAATGAATCAGAATAATAATTTGTATCTCAATCACTAAAAATTTAGTAAGAACAAAAGAAGGGGCGGCATTAGCAGAGCGTATTTGTTTGTATTCCGTATAATAAAGCTTTGTTGAGAACAATATTTGGTATTTACCCTTGTAATGAAGTGGTCCATGATATAACAGCTTATTATTAATATGACACTAGTAGGAGTGGGGGTTTACTGAAAGCGTTAAACTGTAATATCCAAATATTTCGGTTAATACTCACTATACGGCAAATATGTATAGAACAATATTTATTGTGAAACTAATTTGCAATAATATTGTTTCTATACAATGTTTTGATGCGACAGAGATATTTGAAGTTTTCGAAATACCTCCCCTCTAACATAATATCTATCTATATATTTGCCTGTTACCGCTCTGGCGGTCGCAATTATTGGCCGAGGTATTTACAACGATATTTAGTC